>CM032456.1:109079169-109081669 GCA_019049505.1 Pachyrhynchus sulphureomaculatus | reverse complement strand
TACTGTTTTATTTTTATTATTTCAGGCAATGCCAGATATTTTGGCCTTAAAAAATACTTTATTACTGTATTTTGTGTTTGTTAAGAAGGCGGCGTTTCCCCGCTCTCTCCTGCCCACTTCTATTATTATTTTATGAGTAGTTTCTTTCTCACGTTAGAACATGATATTTATTATTGAATAACGAGCATCTGTCTCATTTAGGCTGGTAATTCACAACTCAACAGTAACAAGCACGAAATTAAAAACGTATCAAACAACGTTGAACAACAGTTTATTTGTAAAAAAAAAGATAAAAAATTATCTTCCAAAAAACGAGTGACAGACATTTATAAATAAACTATTGTAATATTTCTTATATCTTAAACAGCCCAGGTTCCTGATATTTTCATTATGAGTTTTTTATGTTGTATTCTATCTATACTTCATTATGCTTTTTCTTCCTCTTTTTGCTTTCAATCAAAAAATCATCTCTACTCTGTTTTTCGTTTTCTTCATTACGCTCCACTACGTTTTCAACTTCAATATGTTTGTTTTTTTTCTTTTTACTCTTCTTTTTTTTTGAAATTTCATCAATTATTCGATCAGTTACATCTTGATGGGAGTTTTCAGAAATCCTAGTATTAGCACATTCATTTCCCTTATAATTGTCCTGTACGTTTTCATCCTCAACATTTTTTCGTTTTTTCTTTTTATTTATCTCTGATGTATCGTCAATAATAGTTCCATCTACTAAATTTGTAGTGGTACTATCATTGTCTTGCATTAGTACATTAGTAGTCGATTTTTCGATTATCTCATGTTTTCGTTTCTTCTTTCTAATCTTTTTTACTGATTCGTGATTTTTATCTACTAATTCTTCATTAACATCATCAAAAACTTCATTAGTAACATTACTATTTGATTCTTGATTTTTACTTTTTCGTTTCTTCTTCTTAACTTTTTCCAGTGATTCTTCACTTTGGTCTAACAATTCTTTTTCAACATTATCAGAATTTTTATTTAAAACATTAACAACTAGTTGTGCATTCATTTTATTATTGTCCTCCACGGGTTCGCCTTCAATATGCTTTCGTTTTTTCTTTTTGCTCTTAGCTATAAATTTATCAACACTTGCATCTGCCTCAGACTGATTAATGTTTTTCCTATTTCCATTCATGCCTGAATTAGCTGATTCAACAATTTGTTTTAAATCTTCATCATTATTATGTTTTTGTTTCTTCTTTTTGCTTTTTCGTGAAGACTCACAAGTATCGTTGCCTTTCAAGTCTTTCGATCCATCAACATTAATTACTTCTGATATATTTTCTTCAGTAATTTTCAAGTTGTCATCTCTGTCTTGTTGTCTTTCCTTCTTTTTGTTTGCATATTTTTTAATATCTTGACCTTCATCGTTAATGTGTTTACTTTTGTGCTCTTTATTTTTCTTCAAACCGACTGCATTATTGTTTGTTACCCCTTTAATAATATCACCAATAATTGTCGTATTGTCATCTATTTTTAAGAAAGCCACTGCTATTTTTTCTTCCTTCTTGCTATTTTCTTCACCCTTATCTAATCTCTGCTGAAGCTTCTTTTCCTTCCGAGCCTGCTTTTGCTCAACGTTTTTCCTGTAATTCAACACTCTCCCGTTAAAAAAGCGATTGTCCTCCCCCTCTTCCAACCTTTCAAAAACGGCTACGAAAAACCCATTGGTTAAGTCCTCTTCGGGTTTGGTATAAAGACAATATTTTCCTATATCACCAAAATCAGGAGAACCAAAATTTTTCCACGTTTTATTTATAAATTTATCTGCAGGTACCAACTTAAACTGGTTGTTTGTTTCCAAAACTTGTCGCACGACATCCTCGTTTTCTTCTGGATAAATAGAGCAGGTAGAATAGACTACCTTCTTAACCTTGGGATACCTTGTGAGAGCGCTACGTAAGATTTTTATTTGAAAGCCTGCTAGTTTTTGTAGTCTTTGTTGGTCTTGTTTCTGTTGAACTTCTACACGATCTACCATACCTAAAAAGAATGATTGTTTTTAGTAGTTAATACAGTACTCGTTTATTGTACATTTTTTCCAACTCGATTTTCAAATCAGTTTGTAGACTGATAACTCTGTAGAGATTTGAATATCTGAAATTAGTAAAAGTCAAAATTTTTGTTGCTTACCCGAGGCAGAACAAGTAGGATCTACCAAAATGTATTCTACGTCAGGAAAATCCGAGTCGCCACATTGAAGAACATCTTTGTTTAATGTTTTTATACATGATGCTCCTAAAATAAAATATACAGAAAAACGTCTTACAAAGTCTTACAAAGAAGATAATCGTGTTATTTAGTAATATTTAAACCAATTTATAAATTCTAATTTAAACCATTCTGGTTTAGCAGTTACCCCAGCTGACACTTACACACTTACAATGATACAGATTACAAAGATAGGAAAATCTAAAAATTCTACCTGAAGATCCGACAATTTTATTCAGCACCTCGAATCGTTTTGGTTCTTTTTCAA
>CM032456.1:109029169-109074169 GCA_019049505.1 Pachyrhynchus sulphureomaculatus | reverse complement strand
GATTGATATCGCTAATCTCGCGAAATTCTCGTTGCTATAAACATCTTCTACTCGCTCTTTTATCACAGTGTTGTAAAACAACGTTTTTCTTAATTATTACAAACGTCCATAGCGTTAATCCGGAGACTTTTGGATCGCACCACGTATGTGCCATTAACTGTTATGTGCAAACTTTAGATATTTTTTACGACAACAATAAATTCAGACGACATTGTTCTTGTCCCCCATTTTTATCAGTACCTCCTAAAATATGAATTTAGCAATTTAAGGAGTGACGCATTCAATATTTTATTTTGCATCAGTATTGTGGTTGTTTATTTCCCAAAATCCAAGCGAATTGTTTTTTTAAAGGAAGGTAAAAAATTATCGTTAAATTATTAAAGGCGCCCCATTTCTAACTTGTGACGTTTGTAGACTTTAATAACTTAAAAATAATTTTTTACCTTCTTCAGTTATCTATAATATATATAAAATGCAACGTCTCTCTGTCTGTCTGTCTGTTCGTTAGTGAGCTTATCACTCGAGAACCACTTATCCGATTTACGTGATTTTTTTTTAAATTCATACATATGTTTTCTGGCCAGGCTATAACACATATTTTATTATGTTGGGTAACCTGAGGAATAAGTAGTGAATTAAGTCGGAAAAAAGTTAGCCGCTGGCTGTACGCTGCCTAAACCGTTAAATATGAAACAATATCACGTAGCAAAGTAGCATATAGATATATATATATATATATATATATATATATATATATATATATATATATAAAATGCAACGTCTCTCTGTCCGTTAGTGCGCTTGTCAAGCGAGAACCACTTATCCGATTTACGTGTTTTTTTTTTTTTTTTTAAATTCATACATATGTTCTTTGGCTAGGTTATATAATAATAATAATAATAATAATAATTTATATCTATAAAATGCAACGTCTCTCTATCTGTCCGTTAGTGAACTTATCACTCGAGAACCACATATGTTCTCGAACCAGATTAGAGATATACACTACCGTTAAAAAGTATTTGCCCACCTAGTTATTTCGGTCCTAAGACAACAAAAACCCAGATAATATATATTTTTTTTAAATTTTAATGAATTATTATTTATTTTTTACATTATTTACACTCTAGGAAATCAGAAAAATATTCATAATTTTCCAGGATTTTTCTCATCTATGTGACCTCCTTTGTTTTTAATTACCGCTTTACAGAGTTTCGGCATTCTGTCCAGTAGTTTCTTCAGAGTTTCTTCGGTTATTTTAACCCATTCTGCTTGTAAAAGTACCCACAAGGGATTTTCTGATGTTGGATTGAATTTTCGAACACACCTGTCCAAATAGTCCCACAGCAATTCGATGGGCGGGTGATTGTGGAGGCCAAGTCATCACTTCCAGGACGTCATCGGATTTCCATTGGTCCAAAAGTTTTCTAATTTGTTTAGCAGAATGTTTAGGGTCGTTATCATGCTGAAAAATAAATTTCCCCTGAAAAATATCTCTTCCAGAAGGAAGCATTTGCAGTTAGCAAAATTTCTTAATACTGTTCTTTTCGCATGATTCCTTCTATCCTAAAGATTTTTCCAACTTTACCGTTGCCAAAACAACCATAAATCATTACTGAACCGCCACAATGTTTTACTGTAGGCAACTGACAGGCTTCCAACATCCTCTCTCCAGCTAACCGCCGCACGTAAACTCGTCGATTTGAACTGAAAATTTCGAATTCAGATTCGTCGCTCCAAAGGACGGAGTTCCATTGTTCTGATGTCCAATTTTCATGTTTTCGGGAACGTTCTATCGTTTACGTTTATTCACTTGCCTAAAAAGTGGTTTCCTCACTGCAACTCTCCCGTGTAGTCCACCTTCTGCTAACCTGCTCTTCACGGTTGTCACGTTGACGAGGACTGGCTGCTCCAGGTTTACTTGAGCCGTGATTTCTGGTAAGGTTGGGCGGCGATTACGTCTGCTGGACATTGTGATAGCTCTCTCTTCAGCGGGAGTCGTTTTTCGAGGCCTTCCTGAAAGTTTTTGGTTGGGAATTCCATGTCCTGCAGAAATTTTTTTTACGATGTAGTCCACCATTTTCCTTGGCATCCGCATATCACTCGCGATTTGTCGACTCGACCATTTTGATGTCTCGCAATTATCAGAGCCCGATTTTAAACGGAAACTTCTTTTGTTCTTGGCATTTTCACAAGACAATTGAGCCTGTATCAATGACAAAGTACTGTTTGCGAATGGTTAATTTCCAAAAGGGCATGGTATTTATAGCATAGTTTTTATCATAAAATATCACTAGGAATTTCCATAATCCCTAGAAACTTGAAATGAGTTCTTACTTCAAATGGAATTCTCAGTCACCTCAAAACGATTATCATGCAAAACTTGGAAATTTGTTCTAATTGGTTTTTAATTTGTGATTTGACCAAAAAGGCTTATCTAAACAATTTTATGATGGACACTTGTTAAGAACAATTAAATTTACCTAATATAATAAAAGGGTTTAATTAGGTATTAAATTTTGGCAGTTACATTGAAATTTCTAGGTAGGCAAATACTTTCTGACGGTAGTGTATATATTTCATTACATTAGCTAACATAAGGAATAAGTAGTGACGATAATAGTGAATTAAGTCGGAAAAATTTTGCCGCTAGCGCGCTCTCTTGCAATACGCTGCCTAAACCGTTAAATCTGTCTGTCTGTCCGTTAGTGCACTTATCACGCGAGAACTATTTACCCGATTTACTTGTTTTTTTTTAATTCATACATATGTTGTTTGGCCAGGTTATATAATAATCTATATAATACATATAAAGCGCAACGTCTCTCTGTCCGTTACTGCGCATATCATTCGAGAACCACTTATCCGATTTACGTCTTTTTTTTTTTAAATTCATATATAGGTTCTCTGGTCAGGTCATAGGTTTTTTATTACGTTAGGTAACATAAGGAATAAGCAGTGGCGATAATAGTGTATCAATTCCACGAGAGCGTAGCTGCGGCCACGGCTAGTTGAGTATAAGAAGATATCTGTTTAGACTTTGACAACTATAATAATAATCATACTTTGATGTTTGCAAGTCAAAGCGAGTTAAGGTATATTCACACACATCAGTCACGTCACGTTTCCGTTCCGTCAGTGCCGAGAAGCATCAGTCACAAAAAATATGTTTTCTTGAAAGTTAAATGGTGCTGTCTACACTGAGCCGGCGCAGTCACGGATCAGAACCTTCAGTCACGCTGCCGTCTCCGAGCCGTCAACAGCAGCATATCTTCGCGAGTTTTTTAAATTTTTTGGAAGATGAAAATTTAATCGAATGTGTTCGAAAACACCCTGTCCATTATGACTTATCGAATAAGAAGTATATTGATACGGCTTTTAAAAATGCGATATGGAATAAAATTGGCGAAGAAATAAATATAGATGGTAAGTAAAAAACAAGATTTATTAATAATTAACAAAATACAGACCAAACCTATTTGTAAATTTAGATAAGTAAAACACGTTTTTAAATCCTTTCATGTTGGCATGGTACACTACCAACCTCTGAACTGAAAAAGTTTTTAAACTCTTCCCTTACTTGGAAAGCCTCCGGTGATGCATTCACACCTTGAAGGGGCAAATTTTAGAAATTTGTGATTTCTTGAGACGAAACATTTGATTCTGTTTCATAGGTGTACGTGTTGCGACCATATATATTTATGAAATTGTGAAGTATACTAGTTGTTAGCACTTTATGGTCGACATTTTGTGGCGTAGCCTGTATCTGTCTGTTATAGATCCTGAATTTTTGTGATAAAATGCCAAATGTGTTCTCCACAACTCTCTTATACGAGACAAACGGTAATTAAAAATACTCTTAAATTATCCAAATTTTGATCCATTAAATAATTTTTAACGGGAACACTTGGTCACCTACAATTACGTATGAAAGCTCAACCGATGTGTTTGGCAACGCTGTTGTTTTCCCTGGTATCAACAGTGTGCCCCGTTCAAGTCCCCTACCAAGATTAGATTTTCCAAGTATCCCGCCATCACTATCTTTGCCATATGAACCAATATTCACAGCAATAAAATTTTAATGAGCGTCAACAAGTGCCAACAAAACGATAGAAAAATATTTTTCATAGTTACAAAATAATGGTAATATGTTTACCATCTAGAGCTCCTAAGCAATTAGGAAAGTTCCAAATTGTATATATATATATATATATATATATATATATATATATATATATATATATATATATATATATATATATATATATATATATATATATATATATATATCTATGGGACGATCCGCGTTAACCGGATCAGAGCTACGACCAAAATTAAAAGCAACCAAAAAACTTGACCAAGGGCTCATTTTAAAGCTTAGAGCGTCTACTTTCAAATGCCGAGTGCACCTTTGAAAAATCCAATATGGCGGCTCCAATATGGCGACCGGTAGCCGGAGAAAAATTATGTGTCCAGCAAAAAAAGCATGTAAAAATAAAAATTCGCAATTGTTTGGGTCGTTTTTTGGCTCAAATTGTAGCTGATGGACGCCCCAAGAAATTGGGGTGGTAAGTTGACAAAATCCAACATGGCGGATCCAATATGGCGGTCAAAAATCCAATATGGTGGCCGAACTTTCGCAAATGAACCGATTTGCACTAAATTTGGTAAACGGGGGTTTTTAGGGTCGCTGATCACGAATCCAAGGTCTGATTTGCCAAATTCAAGATGGCGGATGAAATTTTCGAAAATCTATCGATTTGTACCAAATTTGTTATACGGGGATTTTTGGGGTCCTTGAAAACGAAATTTCTAAAATTCTTAAATTCAATATGGCGGATCTAAAATGGCTGATTCAATATGGCGGCGATATATTCGAAAATCAACCAATTGACACCAAATTTTATGTAAAGGGATTTTTGAGGTCGCTGATCATATATCTGTGATAAGAATTTAAAAATTTTGACAGATTGAAGGTCGAGGCTCATTCATGGCTCAAAATTCAATTAGTTATTGCTCAACAGTATTGACATTTTAGCAAATCACTGAAGCATATGGGTTGTAATGATTATTTTTTTGAGGAGTGTTTTTTTATTACTTATGAAGTAATTAATATAGCGTAAAACTAGCATCTTTTGCATTAGAGAACCTCTTAATTTTAAGTTTAATTCCAGCACAGGGAATAAAATGCATGACTGCTTTGAATCTTAGGCACAGCAGGTGGGTCAGGAAATAGTCTATTAAGCTTTTGTAAAATTTTTCGATGATCTTCGTTGGTATAGTGAAAAAAATGTATGTTTTGGAATCTTGACTTTGCCCAATTGAAGAGTGACACTGAATTTAAAATGGCATCATTTGGATGAGCTTGTAAGCTATAACGAGTCGCTGCAGATTTCAGGCATGCTCCAGCTCCATCACATGAACATTTGCTATGTGCAGTAGCATTGAAGTGCCATTCAGCATCTATACCAAAATCTTGCTTATGATGCATCAAAAAGTTCATTTGAGTCCTATTCTTGAAATGTTGTTTAGCGCTATCGGATGCGTAATAAATTTTCTTTACTTTTGAACATAATTTTTTTATAACTGGTATGACCTTTTCTTGCATCAAATGAACTGCTGCTGCATCATGTTTGGTACAATCTGAGAGTAATATTATGGTGTTATGTTTTATTTCATTTTTAGAGCGATAGTAAAATACTACAGGAAATACTGTACACTGGTCGTTATTATAGTGGAATGCCTGTGCTGCATCTTGTATTACATAAACAAAATTTTCTGAAAAGTCACTGAATACCAACATTTCATCTTCACGTAAATTTTCTTTTTTATTGGTTAAAAATTCAGATTGAGCCTTTGCTATAAGATTATGAGGGATAAGCAATTTTAAACGATTGCACAATTCTTCAACAAAATCGTCTGTGGAAAGACATTGTTGTATAAGAGTGCATCGATCTGTAGATTCCCACGTACTGAATATTACCTGTTCTATTTTATTTTTTTCTAGTAATCTAGTAACAGGTTGAGAAAATTCTTCCATTTTAGGACATTTTTGACAGTTAAGTAAAAAACAATCAGTAGTACTCTTCCTACATAAAATGTAATTTATGCAATCTTTATAGTCATTTAATTCAATTTCCGAACCTTTTGTTAGCGTCTTCAAGTTTATAGCATCGATCATTGTTTTTACATTCTGATGTATCGTGCAAACACAGACGCTATGCGTTCCTAAACTTCCAGCAATAACGCACCATTTAGGTCGCAGCTCAGCGAATTTAGTTGATCCAATTTTATGCTCGGGATACTTTTCCTTAAACATTTCGTGTAACACCTTAATATCATAAAGAAGTAAATGCTTTTCTTTAATAAATTTTTGACCTTCGATTTTGACTATAACAGTATCTTTTTTGTTAGGCATTATCCGACTATTTTCTTCAGACTCATAAAATTCAATTACTTTTGAGACCACCTCTGCGTCCAAATTCTTACCTTTCTTGAAAGTAGGAGTAGCTAATACAACACTAGATTTTCTCAAAGTCTTAGATACAAGTGCCATTCTATAAGAACAACCAAATTCTTGCGCAATTTCACGAGCAGTCCAACACTCCGGTGCGATTGTAAGTATGGTTTTTCGCATAGGACTATTCTCAGGTAAATTATTGAATTTTTCCTTTAATCCATTTAAATGTTCTTCAAGAGCATCCTCTCTAGATATTCGAGCTTTCTTGGTGGGTAATTCATGTTCGAATTCAGAATCGTTTTCAGACACATCTTCCAAATAATTAGAATCAGTAGCATTACTACCACGAGATTCATTTTTCTGTGATTCGGAGGCTCATTTCCTACACTTCTGGCATATTTTGGATTTTTCATGTAAGTTTGGAAAAACTTCCAATAAACTTTTGGAAATATTCCTTAAGTCTTTGCCAACATGACTATCTACATTCAATGGATTCGCTACTTTTGCGTTACTTCTTGATTGCAATTTTTATTTGCCGTTTTTGAGAAAAGGGCCGTTGTTGACTATATGTCGATGTTATAAGACTATCGTAAAAGAAAAAAAAAATTAAAAAAAAAAGTTGAAATAGAAAAAAAAAATCTCAACAACTATCCTAGAAAGGACCGTTACCAAGTATTCGCCAATTCAATAAGAGCACTCAATATCCCAGAAAAACAACTATCCTGAAAAGGACTGTCGTCACTGAAAATAAAGAGCCCAGATACAGAAGATGAGAAATTCCCCAGCTATCCTGAAAAGGACTGTTGGAAATTTACAACCGATGTGTTATTTAGCAACCACCTGAAAAAAAGCTCAAAAACTATCCTAAAAAGGACCGTTATTGAGTATTCGCCAATGTAATAAGAACTCCCAATATCCCAGAACAACAAATATTCTGAAAAGGACTTTCGTCACTGAAAACAAAGGGCTCAAATAAAGAAAATAATGCCTCAGCAAAATAGAGAGAAAATCCAACGATGATATTTGGCATATATTAAAAAAAATCTATAACTGTGATATTAAAACATCAATATTTTCCACCTATATTTATTACCTTCTACACCCAAACTTATTTGTGGTTGGCAAAGCGCCACCTGTTAAATAAAAAATGAAGCATCTATATACCAGATTTACGGAAAAGCTGGTATCGGGGATTTTTGGGGTTGCTCGAGGGGTTGCTGATTACGAATCTGAGGTCGGATCTGCAAAATTCAAGAAGGCGGATCCAATATAGTGGACGTTTTTTTTTTTAAATTAACCTATTTGCACTAAATTTGGCATACGGGGATTTTTGGGATTGCTAATTACGAATCTGAAGTCAAATTTATAAAATTCAAGAAGGTGGACCCAATATGGTGGAAACTGAATAAGGCAATCTACTATATTGGGTCCGCCATCTTGGATTTTGAAAATCGAACTTCTGATTCGTAATCGGCGACCCCAAAAACCCCCGTATTACAAATTTGGTACAAATCGATAGATTTTCGAAAATTTCATCCGCCATCTTAGATCCGCCATCTTGAATTTGGCAAATCAGACCTCGGATTCGTGATCAGCGACCCTAAAAACCCCCGTTCACCAGATTTAGTGCAAATCGGTTCATTTGCGAAAATTCGGCCACCATACTGGATTTTTGACCGCCATATTGGATCCGCCATGTCGGATTTTGTCAACTTACCACACCAATTTTTTGGGGCATCCATCAGCTACAATTTGAGCCAAAAAACGACCCAAACAGTTGCGAATTTTTATTTTTACAAGCTTTTTTTGCTGGACGCTTGATTTTTCTCCGTCTACCGGCCGCCATATTGGAGCCGCCATATTGGATTTTTCAAAGGCGCACTCGGCATTTGAAGGTAGACGCTTTAAGCTTTAAAATGAGCCCTTGGTCAAGTTTTTTGGTTGCTTCTAATTTTGGTCGTAGCTCTGGTCCGGTTGACGCGGATCGTCCCATATATATATATATATATATATATATATATATATATATATATATATATATATATATATATATATATATATATATATCAGCGGCAATGGATTTCCACATTTCTTCAGTAGGTTTTGGCATCATTTCGTTAAATAGAACATCACCAATTATTTAACAAGTCTCCATGACTATTTGGTACACTGTGCTATGCCCCAAGCGCTGAATGAAATAGTTTGCAGTGAATCTCCTGATACTAGGTACCTGAAACAGTAGAAAATAAAATAGTAGGTACCTAATATATATTACTGAAATAAAACTAACAATATTTTATTATATTATAGGAGCGGCATGTAAATCGAGGTGGAATAACATCAGGGGCACTTATAGGAAGTCTCTTAAAAAAAACGCTACCAAGAGTGGTCAGGGTGCAAAAAAAAAATGTACAAATACTCAGAACAGTTAAGTTCTCTGAAAAAAATATTCCTTTGAGGAAAGGGAGACGATCAGCAACATTAAACGTGAGGAAGTACAATACGATGATAACACACAAGATACAAGGGAAGAAAATGATGATTCTCTTTTTGGTGATGGTGATGTAGGAAGTGATCTTCCACAAAATACACCAGATCAGAGCGATGAACGTCTAAAGTTGCGTCCACCAAATCATACTCCAAGAAGAAAAATTACAAAAACAGAAAATCAACCAACAACTGCAAGCAAATTGATGGAATATATAATTTTAAAAAATGAAAGAGAACAACCTCAACACCCAGTAGATACTTTTTTAGCTAGCATTGCTGCAACTTTAAAAACATTTTCTCCATATCATCTCCATTTAGCTAAAGCAGAAATATTTAACACTGTTCAGAAATACGAATATGAAACAATTATGGGACATCGACATAATAATACGACAATAAATTCTCAACTTCTTTCATCTTCCTCGTCAACAATGTCTACTCAACATTCACCAGTCGAAATAACACAGAACTCAGCTCTCCAACAAGAACAAGACAACACAGTACAACATTACTTTCATCAGTTTCAACCTGATAATGATAATTTTACTCAACAACAATAATGATTTAAAATTAATGAATGTATAATAAAAGTACGGGCCTATTTGTAACAGTTTTATTGTTTTTTTTACTTGCCTCAAACAAACTGCTAAACATTCTTTGGATGTTATGGATTTTCTCCAGTGAGTATCTTGTTTTTTTAAATGCATTTCTAGTTTACTGTGCCGTATGTTTAAACAGTTTTCAGTCATTCTAAGATAACTTTGTTTCATCGTCGATCAATTCTTTAAATAACGTAATAAACTCTCCTTCTTTTTCTCTTTTTTCCATGCCTCCTGAACCCATTTTCTTTTCTTCTTCTGTTGTTTCTCCTCTTCTTCATCCAAAATTAATGCTGTAACAGCCAAGTTGTTCTCCGAAAACGCCATCACATAAATATGTAAGGTGCACTAGGGCAAACTTGACAGAAAATGACTGAATGCGGTCAAAAAAATCTACGAGTAGGTGTGAATACAGCCGCTATTTTGACTGAGACTTGACGGCGACGGTTCTGATGCGGAACGGCGCGGCGCCTGAACTGTGACGTGACTGATGTGTGTAAAGTAGCCATTAAACGATAATTTAGTAACTTTACAGAAGAGTGATGAGTAAAGAAACAGTGTATAACTTTTTTTTGTTTTATATAAAACACCATTTTGAAATAATACAAGCCTAGAACTGATATTGACAACAGCGCTAAAGTTAGTAGAAACATATCTGGATTTGAGTACTGGTTTATATCCAGAAACAGACCCTATTTACATATTATGATGTGCTTAAATTAAAACCCAATAACGGGTAGTACTTTTTAGGATCCGCCAAAACCGGGTACTCGGCTACGTAGGATCCGGCAAAACCAGATACCGACCGAGTAGAATGCGGCAATAATATATTAAGCTCGTTCTTTTAAATTTTATTGACATTTTCTGCCAACACTGCCAACTTTAGATAATTTTTTGTGACTCGCCAATACTGTTAAGACGCGATAAATTAGCGCTTAGGCAACTACGCGCCTGATTGCTTTGTATGAATCCCCAGACGAAACTAAAATCTGATTCCGATATTTTCCACGTTAAAAGGTATTTTTAACGACTGTTCGATTTTAAATAACCGGTCAAGTCCAAGTTGGACTTGCGCAATTAGTGTTCCGTACCGTGATTGCCTTGAAAATATTTTTTTAGACTTCACAAGACACAGCCCAAATAAGTTTTCAACAAAGTTTGTTTCTGATATTTGTTGAAAACTGATAACCTTGAATTTTTCTTTTCTTATATACCAGATAAATTACACAGGTATACATAAAAAAGTGAGACACGTGTTTTTTCTTAAGTATTTTTTATGCTGAATCTAAAAAAATCATAAAAAAAGACATCCACCGTAAGGTTTTTTCAGAAAATGCACTTAAAGTTGCCAGAAAACTATTAAATTTAAAAAAATAAATTCTAATAAATAATTTAAAACTATATAATCATTAAAATTATGTAATAAAACTATTAATTCGGACATCTTTAAATGTTCTGAAGATACACTTATCATAAAAACTTAAAAATATTAGGTTTCAGTGTTCATGTTCACAAAAAACAGGCATACACCACCTTTAACTAAGCTACGAAGCAAAATGCTGTTTAAAATAAATATGTGCCACCGCTAAATAAAAAAATTGTTTTTAATTCTTGATAATATTGACCAAAACTATTATTTCATTGCAATCATTTACTTAAAAAAATATTTTATCAACCACATAGCACCCCTGTAAATGTTAAAAGCGCGTTTTTTTGTTGAAACTTCTTTAATTTTAATGATTATACAGTTTTATATTATTTATTATAATGTTTTTTTTATTTAATAGTTTTCTGGCAACTTCAAGTGTTTTCTGAAAAAAACCTCACGTTAGATTTTTTTTATGATTTTTTTGGATTCAGCATAAAAAAATACTTAAAAAAACACCTGTCTCACTTAAAAGGCAGAAAATTTTTTTGTATATCTGTGTTATCGAAAATAATGCACTCGTGATAATTTTCGTTTAATTTACACCTTGTGGATAATATTCCAGAATTTTTTAAAATTTTTTGATCAGTACTTTTGGAGATAAAGGAGGGGATAGAAATTTTTGGCAATTTTTTAAAAATAATACAAAAAAAAGTGTACGCAAATATTACATCATATATATTTTTGAACTTGTGTTTTCATTTGACACTCCACTCGATGTCCTGGTATTTTTTTTTCACTTCCGATTTTACTCCCCAAAACTAACCCCTTAAGTCAAAATTTAACTTTCAAAACCACACAGCTCTGATGCGGCCATCAATTCCTATATTAGTGCCAAATTTCAACTTTCTATGTCAAATAGTTTCGCAGAAAATTGGGTGTAACAGACGGGCCGAAGTGATCTTATAAGTGTTCTGTACGGAACATTAAAAATGAGCAAAGTCTGGAACCACTTTTTAAGAAGTATGTGGGTTGTGTAGCGTACAAATCACGCGAAGTTTAGGGAAAAAAGCTAGTACCTCGTCCTTATGGAAACATTTAAAATTTAGTTTGGTCGATAAAGATAAGGACGAAGCAGAACCATCAACCACCTCTGGGAATTTAAAACCCGGTAATAATACAGAATATTTTAGGACAACCAAACAGTGGAATATACTTAAATGATCCTATAGCAAAACTTGTGAACCCGGCAATAGGAGAGATGATAACCTTGGATAACCAGCCCTTTGTTTGTAGAAAATATAGGTAATCGTAAGAACGAAAAGTTATTGTATTAAGGTTATTATTGTTATTTACTTTTGTACAGTAAAATGCACCTATAACTTAAAGGATAAAGGTAACAATAAATTATTTTGAAAATAATTTTCTTCTTTTTTTATCAAAAAATAAGCCAGCCAAATATTCTTCTAGTTAAAAAATTAAAACGCAATACTTCTATATAGTTTTTTTTAAGGTTCAAGAGGCTGCTTGCTCTAGTTGAGGCGAAATATAACATTCCAAGACGACCATTTTTTAGCAGAAGCGTCACTCCTGAAATACACGAAAAATGCAAAACTCCAATCGATGATTAGGTGTTGATTTATTTTCCTTTACAACAGATATGTGGACATCTGACGTAAATAACGGTAAATACTGAACCCAATGATGATGTGGTATCAGTATGGGAATCAGAGTCCTCGGACCAAGTTCCACTTAATATTTTAAAAAGCTTAATAATACCAAAAAAGAAGCATAAGAAATAGAAGCAGACATTATGGGATGTCTTAGCTAATATTGGCCAAACCAGAGATAAAAATAAAAAGTTGTCCCATGGAACAGAAGAGGTAGAAACCGAGTTCGGTTCTTATTCAAGTTTGCCACTGATAGATCATAAAGCAAATTCTTTTTTTGATAGCAGATTAATTTCAAGAATTCTCTCAGGTTAGGAAAACTTGCTCTTACGTTTCTTTCAGCACCAGCTTTTTTAATATTTACTAAAAGGCTATTTTTTTGAGATATATATATATATATATATATATATATATATATATATATATATATATATATATATATATATATATATATATATATATATATATATATAATATATATATATATATATATATATATATATATATATATATATATATATATATATATATATATATATATATATATATATATATATATATATATATATATATATATATATATATATATATATATATATATATATATATATATATATATATATATATATATATATATATATATATATATAATATATATATATATATATATATATATATATATATATATATATATATATATATATACATATATATATATATATATATATATATATATATATATATATATATATATATATATATACATATAATGTATAGTGAAATTCCCTTCGCGGACACCCCTCTTACACGAACACCTCCCTTGAAAAGGTCCCGACCGACTCTCATATAATTGGCATTGTGTTACCTCCCTCTCGGACCGATATTCTCTTGAACGGACGCGAACATAAAAAAATATTCTCTTAACCGGACAAAAAACAATAAAAAATAAACTCATTTTTCTGTGGCGAGTATCGCTTTTGCGTTTCCCAATCGCGCCGCGCGCCAACCTCGCTGCCTGCCTTCACTGACAGTCTTCCCCGAGTAAACCGGGGATTTACCGATCTCAATTTTTCGGTACGTGCGGGGATTTAATTTTAGTATGATGCCTATACAAAAAAGAGACACAGTGGGAGACACATTCACTGTAGAAACGACTCCAAATAGAAAAATTCTCACGCTTAAACAAAAAATTGAGATTGTTGAAGTTCACAATAAGGAAAAGTTAAGTATAAGGGACTCATCCAAGAGTTTTAATATCGGAAAAACACAAGCTGCTGATATAATTAAACATAAAGAAAAACTTCTAAACAAGTGAATGTCGAACAGCAATTTGGATGAAAAAAAGAAGCTTTTTGACTGGTGATGGTACCGAAATTGACAAATTGTGTTATAACTGGTTTATAGCAGCTCGCCATAAGGAGATTCCTTTGACAGGTATGCACATGAATTATTTTTTTAGATAAAGTTTCATGGAATTAGTGCGTTAATTTTATTTTCATATCAATTCAAAGAATGGATAAAAGGGGTGAGAGTATCAGTAGGCTTGTCGTGACAAAAATGCAAAAAACTTATTAATGTTTTTTTTAGCTCCGCTAATACGATGCAAAGCAAAAGAAATAGCCGAGTTTCTGGGACATTCTACATACAGTGCTTCTTCTGGTTGGCTTAGTAAATTTAGAATTCGCCACAACATAAGTTTTAAAGCGATTTCAGAAGTAGGAGCTTCGGTTATTGCTGAAGGTGTTTCATCATTCTTTAATTAAAAACGCAATCTTAAGGTGTTTACCGTGCTGAGAAGATGCTCAGCGTTTATGAGTCGCGAACGGTTCCGCCGGATACCGGGCGCCCTCCGGGAGTAAGTAGCCTTGCTGTGGCATCCAGGCTCTGCCGCAGTTGATCCTTCTTTCCTAGGATACTCATGAGAACACTATGTCGAATAATAATAATTATAATAGTGATAATGGCAGGGTGTTGAGGAGGCGGACCCCTGTAGTACAAACAGCTACCGCACCACCACAACAACAACCACAGACGATCCAAACAACCGCCTCAGCCGAAACTATCCCCGATAGTTTTACCAGATCCAACATTATAGATGATGGAAATTGCCTTTTCCGTGTACTTAGCTTACACTTATATGGCCACCAAAACCACCATGAAAAACTCCGAGAAGTTGCTCTAAGATATATACAACACAACTGGTCGGAACTTCACACATTTTCATTAATTGAAGACGACGGTACGAAAGACTTCGATAACTACTATAATTATATGAGGAAAAATGGCACCTATGGAACGAGCCTAGAGATACTTACCCTCTCGAAAACCCATATCTTGTCAAAGCAACGAAGAACAAGAGATACAAAAATAACGTTTAGGGACAGACCAACAATAATAAGCACAGGAAAACACACCGAAACTATTTACCTTCTACTAACAGGCAACCCAATGTCGGGACACTTTGAGCTTCTGAAACCACAGAACACTAGAAACATCCCAAACAACAGTGGACCAATAAAAGAAGCGTCGGGCGAGCGACGTAACGGTCGAGGACGTCGCGGGAAATGGCAGCTCGACCAAAACGATGAAGCCCGGGCAACCGAAAATGGACCTGCCAAAAGTGTTGTGCCGGCGAATAAGCCGACACCCACCAAAGCGGAAAAACACACATCAATCACCATTCTAACACGAAATAATCAAAAACTCTCGCAACGACAAAGAAACCCCAAAAACACAAAACCAAAATCCAAATGGCAAATAAGAATAGAAAACAAAATCAAAAACATCAGAAGAAGTCCAGGACACCATACCCAGTTTATGAACGGGAACGCGTCCAAACGTGTTACACAGGGTGTAGACAAGATCAAGTCTCTCAACAGAATACCGGCAGAAATCCTTGATACTTTGAAGCAAAAACTATCCGTATATGCCGCAAGACTTCGTAGATATAAAGAATCAAACGAGAGGAAATACACCTCTTCCGAAGAAGCGAAAAACAGTTCTACCGAAAAGCTATGTACAACAAACAGAAAGCAGTGACTGAACCACCAGATTCCACCACAAAAAATTCCGGTGGTAAAACAGCCCCCGACGAACAAGGTCATGAAGCTGAATCATTCTCAATCAGTTCTGGCTTAACTCAGCTTATTGACGAACCAACACGGATCCCTGATCGAAACGGGGAGTTCGCCAGTCTTCTTGATCTGTTTTTAACCACTAATCCGGAGATTTACAAGGTCACCATAAATCCGCCGTTGGATTCTTCCGACCATAAACTGCTTTCGACATCGAGTGTCCTACTAGTCAGTGGCAGAGAGGCGCCTAAACCGCGCAAGATTTGGCATTACAAATCTGCTAAATGGGAAGATTTCACAGAATATTTTCGAACTTTCCCTTGGTTGGACGTTTGTTTTTGATCCGACGGCCCATCTGACTGCGCCAGGGAGATTTCCGATATTATCTGGTATGGAAGCTAACATTCCATTTTCGAAGAAACGTCCTTCTAACGGCAAGCCTTGGTTTGACCGAAAATGCAAAGAAGCTGTTGCTTCTAAACATCTTGCCTACCGACCATAGCGTGAAAATCCAAACACCATAAATCGTAACACCTTTGTTCGTGCCCGGAACAGACGCAAAGAAATTATCGATGAAACCAAGAACGCACACAATCAGCGAATTAGAAATAAACTTCTCGCTTGTCCCAACAATTTCAGGTCCTTTTGGTCAGTCGCTAAGGGAGTTAGTCAAAATTTCACAAAACCCACCATACCACCACACACACGGCCAGATAGTTCTATTGCAACGACACCTGTTGAGAAAGCAAACTTCTTGGCCGAACTGTTTGCTTCACATTCTACTGCCGATTTTCAAGGAAAAACATCACCTACTATTCCCATAGTGCAGTCAAGGATGCCCGATGTTGTCTTCAGACAGTGTATCATAAAACGTATTTTAATGAAGCTAGACACCAAAAAAGCTTCTGGCGCTGACGGAATACCTGCCATAGTTCTCAAAAAACTGTGCAAGGGAACTAACACCAGTTTTCTGTAGACTTTTCAACCTATCCTACAGAAAGGGAATATTTCCTTCCTGCTGGAAATGTGCCACAGTTCAGCCGATACCTAAAAAAGGCAAGAAGACCTTGCCAAACAACTATCGACCAATATTATCGAAAGTCATGGAAAAGGCTGTCAATCAGCATCTTCTGAAATACCTTGAAGGATTCAACATTATTAGCGATCACCAATATGGCTTTCGTAAACATAGAACAACAGGAGATCTTCCGACTTATGTAACACATGTTTGGAACAACGCAATTGAATACTTTGGAGAATCTCGAGCGGCTGCTCTTGACGTATCCAAGGCATTCGACCGTGTTTGGCACGATGGACTGTTGGCTAAGCCACGCTCTTATGGTATGTAGGAAAAGTTCTGGTTGTTGTTCTCATGTTTCCTCAGAGAGCGTTGTTAACGAGTCGCAGTCGACGGATTTCTTTCTAACACCTTTACTGTTAACGCCTGTGTGCCCCAAGACTCCATACTATCTCCTACTCTCTTTCTCATTCACATTAACGATCGGATGGAAAAGACCGGGAATCCAATCTACAGCTTTGCAGATGACAGTACGCTTATCTCTTCATTCACTTTGAATGCTCGGACATCGGCTGCTCAGGCGAATATCCGCAGACAGCAGGAAGTCATTCAACTTAACAAAGACCTGGAAGAAATTCTATCTTGGGGTGACAGTAACCAAGTGGAATTTAACGCTATAAAAAACCCAGGCGGCAGTTTTTTCTACAAAAGTTAACGTTGCTGAACCCGACATAGTTATGTCGGGGCACTCCATTCCCCTGGCATCGTCACTCAATTTGTTAGGCGTTAATTTGCGAGCAAATATGTCCTGGCATGAACATGTTGCAAGTATAGCAAGGAGAACTTCTCAAAAGTTGGGAATATTATTTCGAACCAGAAAGCTTTACACTCCACAACTGTTAATTCTTTACAAAGCTCATATTCGACCAACTATGGAATACTACTCCCATGTTTGGGGCTCCGCTCCCAAACATACATTGCATTTGTTGGATTCTGTTCGGAGAAGGGCTGTTCGTCTGATTGGAGACCCAGAACTGAGCGGCGGCCTTGATTCGCTGGAGCATCGAAGAACAATTGGCGACTTGAGTCTATTCTACAAGTATTTTCATGGAGAGTGTTCAAAGGATGTAGCCCGCTTAATTCCTCCCAGAGCGGTGCATGTTAGAAGTACACGTTGCGCTGATACTACACATCCGTATGAGGTTCAGCTTGTTACTCCTCGTACAACGCTTTTCAAGCAGTCTTTTATATGGAGAACATCATCCCTTTGGAATGGCTTACCCAGGACAGTGTTTCCTACCGAGTACAATTTCCAGCGATTCAAGAACAACGTGAATCGCTTTTTTTTTCCGCACACGTGTCTCCTGTAGCGCTTTAAGGACTTCCCTGCAGCACGTGTGCTAGACCCATAAAAAAAAAATAAGGGATATTCACCAAGAGACATCTATAATGCCGATGAGACATGTCTGTATTTTAGGGCTCTACCCAACAAAACGCTAACGTTAAAAAAAGAAAAAATGTGTTGGTGGTAAATATCCCAAAGAGAGGTTTACAATTTTGCATTGTGCCAATATGGCGGGAGAAAAAGAAAAACTTAGTCATTGGTAAGGCAGCTAAACCCAGAACATTTAAAAATATTAACTTAAACAACCAGCCTGTAACTTGGAAACATAATAAGAAAGCTTGGATGACAGGAGAAATTATGACAGAGCGGTTGCAAGATCTTGATTGGAAAATGACAAAAGAAAAAAGAAACATTTTGTTATTTTTAGACAATGCAGGATCTCATCCAAAAGACGTCCGCTTAAAAAATAAAAAAATCTTGTTTCTGCCCATTAACTGTACATCAGCTTGTCAATCACTTGACCAGGGAATTATAAAAAATTTTAAAATTTATTACCGAAGTCTAAAACAGCTGATAGTAAACATTGAAACTGCTGGTACAGCTTTTGAGTTCATTAAGAAAATTACGCCATTGGATGCAGTTTACTTCGCAAAAACCGCTTGGGGACAAATAACCAAGGAAACAGTTAAAAATTGCTTCCGTAAAGCGGGATTTAAGCATGAAAATATGCAAAGTGAAGACCAGTTAACTGAAGCTGTTACATCTGATCCAGAAGATGACTTACCACTTAAGGAACTTGCAGATGTCCTCAAAAATAAGAATTTGTCAGAGTTGACTGATAATGAAAACCTTAATGATTTTTTGAACATAGACGAAAATTTGTATGTTGAAAATCCAGATTCAGAACAAGAAATTGAAAATCCAGTTGAAATACAAGGATTTTCCGAGAATTCTGATGTCGATTAGGTTCCAGTACCAATATATGCTATTCCAAATTATGGAGAAGCTATTACCCTAACCAAGCAGCTTAAAAGTTTTGCCGAAGATCACGGAGATGCAGTCTTTAGAGCCTCTCTCCAAATTAGAAATACGTGTGGACGTCATTTTAAAGAAAAAAAAGAAGACAAACAACAATATATGAATTTCTGCATTATTAAAATGATCTTTCATTTATAGGAATAACTCTATCCTATTATATTTTATATGCACCTAAAGGTAACAAATCTTTGTTTTTTCCTTAAGTTTTTTGTTTATTTTAAAAAGATGTATGTACATAAGTATACGTTTTAAATGTCTCAAATTCTTTAATAACAGTTTTCATTAAAAAACGATTTTATTTTGTCTTTTAAGCAGACACCCCTCTTGAACGGAGACTTTTGGTCGGTCCCGTTGGTATCCGCCCAAACGAGATTTCACTGTATATGTCTGTGTGTATGTATATATATATATATATATATATATATATATATATATATATATATATATATATATATATATATATATATACATATATATACATATACATATATATACATATATATATATATATATATATATATATATATATATATATATATATATATATATATATATATATACATATATATATGTATATATATATATATATATAAGTATATATGTGTATATATATATATATATATATATATATATATATATATATATATATATATATATATATATATATGTATATATTTTTATTTATTTATTTATTTATTTTATTCACCAATTTGAAAATACAATACACAATTAATATTAAAAAACAACAATGAAGGTATTTATACAGTGTAAATTACTTTGATATAAAATGCACCTAGATGAACAAACCATCTGTATGTGCATAAACTTACAAATTTTGAGTAAAATTAAATTAAGATAATATTATGTACAATCCCAAATTACAACACGATACAAATTTAAAACTAAAAACCAGAGAAACTAAAACTAAACTAAAACGAACTAAAATTAAAGAAAAAAGAAAGAGAGAGAGACAGACACATATATACATCAAAGAAATTCCTCCCTTCTCCCCTCATGAGACAGTTCTGACACCATCCATTCAGTTTAGAAACCCTTCAAATTGAAAGCTATTTTTGAAAACAAACCCGTTACATTTTCTGATGAATGTATTTTTATTCTGTTCTTTTCGTATTTCAATAGGGAGTAAGTTGTATAATTTAGGCCCAACATAATTCAAATATCTCAGATGTAAATTGTTGTGGCTTTGAGGCACTTTTAAATGTTGAAGTGTTTTTGTTCGAGTGTCGTACTTATGTGCTATATGTAACTGAGCATCTTTATGAGTGTGTATATAGGCACAAATAGCGTTGATATACATTATTTTAATGTTACTCGTTTTTACTGAAAACAGCCTGTCCGTTGGATATCTTTTATTTCTTTTATATATTATTTTCAAAATATATTTTTGTATAATATTTAGTTTATGTAGGTTATTATTATACAATCCACCCCATACCACAATTCCATATCGAATTATCGATTCTACTAATGCCTTATAAATCATCACCAAAGCGCTTTGGTCCAGAAATTCTCTCAGAAGGTAAAATTTATAAACGAGTTTTCGAATTTTGTTCGACACGTAATCAACATGAAAATTCCACCTCAGAAACTGATCAATCACTATTCCAAGGTACTTAGCGTGTGTTACTTCCTTTACGATGTGTTTATTGAATTCTATATAATTGAATGGTGGTCTATTCGCTACAGTCAGAGAGAAGGCAATATACTGGGTCTTTGTTAAATTAAGGGTAAGTTTATAATTTTCAAGCCAGTTTCCTATTATTTTCAGGCCATTCATTGCTGTATCTTTTACATCCTCCCATTCATCTCCTGAAAAAACCAGTACTGTGTCGTCAACAAAGGAGATAGTCATCCCGTCAACCTCCATATTCAGCAAGGAATTGATGTATGTTATAAACAGGATTGGTCCCAATACAGTGCCCTGGGGAATCCCAATTTTTATTAATTGTCTTGAACTTATAGTATTATTCATTTTAACCATTTGATATATTTCAGACAAATAACTATTCATTAAATTGTATGCCAAACCCTTATCCCATTTCTTTCCAGAACATTAAGAAGTTTTGCGTGCGGAACAGTATCGAATGCCTTGGCGAGATCTAAGAAAACTGCTATGCATTTTCTATCTAAATTCAGATTATTTACAATCTCAGTCACAAGTCTATGCATAGCATCCGACGTGTTACGCCCTTCAACAAAACCATACTGATTTGGTGACAAGACATTATTAATTTTAAAAAATAACGAAAATCTTTCCTTAATGCATTTCTCCAGTATTTTTGCAAAGTTACTAATTAAGCTTATAGGTCTGTAATTATTTATGGATGTTTTTACGCCATTTTTGTATATAGGTATGACTATTGAGGTTTTAAATGGTTTTGGTACAATTCCTGTTTCTAGAATTCTGTTAAATATATGCAATAAAGGTTCTATTATTTCTGTGTGTGTTTGTTTTATTGTTACTGTCTTTATATTATCATAACCAGGTGAACTATTGTTTTTCAATGAAGATATATGTTTAATTATTTCATTCTTAGTTATAGGAGTTAAATAAATTGATCTGTCCAGACGCACCACATCCTGAACTTCAGTCCGAGGCTGAGGAATGACCCTCTCCATCTCTTGGCCGATGTTAATAAAATATTCATTGCAATAATGTGCCATTTCAGATTCACTTTCGAAAGCTTCATCCTGACTATTTTTTATATTAATATTTTCATTTGTTTTATTTTTAACCTCATAAGTAGCATCCTTAATGATTTCGTAAAGTTTTTTTATGTTGTTTTTGTGACTTGCTATTTGACTTTTGTAGTAATCGTTTTTTTTTGCTTCTGAATTATTTTATTTAAAGTGTTTCGATATTTTTTATATTCGTCTTTTAACTGCAGGTTGTAATTATTCATAAGTTTTTTTTTTCATTTTATCCCGATTCTTAATTGAAGTAATAATACCTTCAGTTATCCATTCTTTCAGTTTTTTATGTTTATTTACCTTCGTTGTGAATGTTTCTGTAGCATTCTCCAATAATTCCCGGTATGCATTCAAAAACGTCTCTGTGGAAATCTCCGGATCCCCCTCCCCAGTAACGACAGTCCAATCAAATTCCGACAATTCCCTTTTAAATTTAGAAACATTTATTTTAGAGTTTGCTATTGATATCCGTTCATTTACTGTATTTTTTGGCATTACCTTCTTTCTATTAATATTTAGTATAACTGGGTTATGATCTGAAATATCTGTATCAACAGTGCACGATTTAAAACACCATATATTAGATTTTAGTTTCTGTTTGACAAAAATGTGGTCTAAAGTAGTTCCGGAATCTGGTCTAGTAACTGAATTTATGTAAGATTCAAAACCCCGGGACTCAAGGGCAGAAAGATAATCCACAACATTATCATCATTAGTGTCTAATATGTTTATGTTAATATCTCCTATAATAATTTCTATGCTTGAGTTAGTGGAATGTTCAAGGAAACTGTTTAAGTCATCAATAAAATTAATCTTTGGTATTGGTGGTGGTTTGTATATTGCAGTCATTCCAATTTTTACGTTTTTTAACTCAAATACAATTCTAGCAAGAGTTGCCTTTGAGGTGGGTAACAAAGGACATGTAAATTCAACATTAATATTATTTTTTTTACCAAAATAAGGATACCATCGTTCTTATTATATTTAGCTTCATTATAAAGAGTTTGGTAGCCCTGTACATGATAATTTTTTGTCGTTCCAAGTTGAAACGTCTCGCTTAAAACTATTATATCCAAACTTAAAAGTTCATAGGACTCAAGAAAAATGAGAAGATTATCAATGTTTTTATTTAAGCTTCTGATATTGACATGCATAATACTTAAAAAATTATCCTCATAACATATTTCTTTCTTCAACGCCTTCCATTCCATTGTACCATGTGGCATATTTTCGGCATCAATTTGATGAAGAACTTCATCTTGTAAGTGTATTACCATATTTATAAAGTATAATCAGTTCTACTCACTATTATTCCCAAATGGTATTTTAGTGATGGACAATTTGCATCTAGTGCCGAATGGGAAGTGTTGTGGTTTAAATTATATTGCTTATTGGAGAGAAGACAATTTACACACTTTTTCGTTTGAGAGTCGCACTCTGAAGTATTGTGGCTTCCTGCACAATTTCCACACACTTGGTCCCTCTCACATTTGTAGCTTTTATGATAAAAACCCTGACATTTGTAGCATCTTGATATAGAAAGATCCTCATAAATTGGCAGTCTCTCCCAGTCTATGCATATTTTTTTGTAGTTTTTTATTTTTAGAAGTAAGTCACCCGAACACTCAGCATAAATGGTCGACGTATTGCTCTTATTATTTTGTCTCTTAACATATGTTATCTTCAAGTAATCTTTCTCGACTATCCATCTATTTTGTCTTTTTATGGATTCTTCTATTTCTTCCATGGATTTATTACCAGTATAGCCAATTATTTTTATTTTTGGTGGCAGCTTTTTTGGTACTACTACACTGTATTTCTCTTTTAGCTTGCTTACAGCCTCGTTTTTAAATTTTTTTTTTTCCTTCACCAAATCTTGGTTAGTGTCACATTTAATTACAATATTGCCCCGTTTTGTTTCCCTAACATTTCTGATACCAACATTTAATACAGCTGGATCTATGGATTTTTGAATTTCCTTCCTACTTATTTCTGTCTTCTGATCTTTCCTGGGTTTAAAAACAAGAGTAGGAGGGTTTATCTTAGGATTGCTTTCATCCTTTATAGAACTTGCCTGTAATATATTAGCATAAGTTTCCTTGCGCATAGAAAATTTCAACGATTCTATGTCTTTTTTCATATCTTCTATAAGTTTTACCATGTAAGGCATTCTTGCAATTAGTTGTTTACAATCTTCACATATTAGGAGCAGTATTCTCTTTTGTAGAGGCATGCATTTAATTTCAGAAGGTGTAATATTTAGGCATTTCTTGTGGATGTTCTGCAGACATGAGTCACATTTATAATATTGTTCTTCCGCATCACATTGTTTTTTACATTTCATACACAGTTCATTACCCTCCATGCCTATGTATATTTACTACAAGCCTGATCCACAAAAAAATTACTAAAGATAAACAATTTAAATATCATTTCGGTATACACAAGTATTTATCAGATATTTTTCTTTTCTTTGGAACTATTGTTTGCTATTGTTTAGTATGATTTTTCGTTTATTTCACTAGTTACTGAGAATATATTTTTGAAAAGTCGATTTTTATATAGGTCAGTTTCTAATACATGTTATCACCAAAAATCACATTTTTCCACCCACAATCACCATGGCAAACTTGTATTTTTTAAGAGCACAATAAAACACTGTTTTGTTAGCTGATAAAATCTAATATATATATATATATATATATATATATATATATATATATATATATATATATATATATATATATATATACATATATATACATATATATATATATATATATATATATATATATATATATATATATATATATATTATATATATATACATATATATATATATATATATATATATATATATATATATATATATATATATATACACATATATATATATATATACATATATATATATATATATATATATATATATATATATATACACATATATATATATATATATATATATATATATATATATATATATATATATATATATACACATATATATATATATATATATATATATATATATATATATATATATATATATATATATACACATATATATATATATATATATATATATATATATATATATATATATATACATGTGTACTTTAAATATAAATTGTGTCAGAATTAAACAGCTTATTTTACATTTTTATTGTTTTTATGTTGTGTTTTGTTTAAAATATGCCCTTTATAAAACTGTCTTGAAAAATTCAACTCAATTTCTATTCTTATATAAAGTGTTGACTATGATGACCAAGTAAATTTAGATCTAAATAAGTTAAAAACAAACACACATTACAAAGAAAACTATATTAAAAATCACAATGTACAAAATATTTTAGAATTTCATCAAGATTGTAACTTAGAAAATATTTAATAAGTATACATTGCATACCTATTTTATCAATATTTAATTTTACATGAGGACTACACATGAATAGAACTAAAGTTACCTATACATAAGAATATTAAAACTGTTCAATCTTGTTTTACCTCCAAACTGGACTTATCTGACTTTCCTTCTTGAATTAAGTTACCCTGATCATCATACTCAGGTTCATGATAAGCAATATATACATATAATGCTATTATAAGATTTACACTAACTACCGCTGCAATTACAGCAATAACATTGTCGTGGAAAGGTTGGAGATCAAAATATTCATGGACAAAGTGCCTAATTCCAAAAAATACAGCAAATGGTACTGTAAACATGATAAAACTGAAAAACAAAAGTAAAGCCATAGCTTTCGCAGCTTGTCTTGTTTGGTGAGGTAACCACTCGACATTTTCTTGTCGTACAGTCGAAATGGCTTCATCTAAACTTTCTTTTCGATGTGTTAAAACTTGATCACCATCCATTTTAATATATCAAATAATTTTAACTAGAAATAAAAAAACATATATATAAGTTACCTGATAACGATTCTCCAGAAGAGTCACTGAGGTGAGCATGAAAAGCCTGTTCGTAAGCTAGAATGGTCTGTATAGGTTTGGCATCACTTTTGGGCAGCTGTTTTTTGCCCCATAGAACTTCAGAAATTAAAATTTTGGCAAGCCACGGATCTAATCGGGACTCTTTTTCCAGTAATTTGGTTCTTTTTAGCAATAAATCTATTTCTTTAGCTTTTTGGAAAGTAGTTACAACTAGTGCATAAAGAGCTTTAGTATTCTAAAAATAAAAAAAAACTTTTAAACATTGGCAAATTTTGTTAAATAATTAGTAAATTCCTCTAAATAATTTTAAATATATGTTTTATTAAAAATGTATTAGCCAAAAACAGTATTTTTTTATTAAACTGTTCAACCTTCCTAACCTCAAACTTTACTTACGAAATGCTTTTTTTCGTAAACTAACTGTTTTATGCTACCACCACCTCGAGCGACTTCCTGAGATATTTTCGCTGCACATTTATATAATTTTGGAACTTTAATTGAGTGATTAAAAGATGTATTTTGCATAATTTTTGGAAAATTACCTTTCAAAAGTTTACCAAAACATTTAGAATTATCACGTGAACATGCGCAAATTCCATACAGGCAGGCTTCGTTGGGTGTACCACCTATTAGCCAGAAATTTAACTTCACAAGTGTAAAGTCTTCAAGGTTGGCAATCCTAAATTTTCAAAAATTAGAAAAATAAAAATCCATTTAAATGTAAGTATGCAAGCAATCTGACAATACCTCCCACCCACACCCTCGTCTGTCAAAAACCAACCAATCAATACAAGTTTTTAATTTTTCTGTACATGAAAGTGATCTATTAATTTTTAAACATAAATGTCTTTTTAATTTCATCAGATTACAATTAATTTTAGTGTCTATAACGAAAAATGGGTCTTCTATTTACAAATAAGCAGAGCAACAACCTTAGCCAAGCTGTACCAAGGGCATAATATAACCTCTTTGGTGCTATATTTATATTTTAACAGAAATTTCAAAAATTGCGATGCCGGAGCAAAGCAACGACTACCGAGTAGTTGTTTTCGGAGCCGGGGGTGTGGGCAAGAGCTCTTTAGTATTGAGGTTCGTTAAGGGTACATTTAGGGAGAGTTACATACCTACCATCGAAGATACATATCGACAAGTAAGTAATAATTTTGTATTAATAAATTTACCATAACTTCTTTGTAGACCCAGGTCATATTTAACAATTTCATGTATACAACAATACATAAATTTAATTGTAATTGATGGGATGATTTAATAATGTTTTTATAAATTTACGTATCACACTAAGATGTGATTAAAGCAGTCAAAAGTAAAAGAAATATGGACTTTGTTCATTTTTAGTAGTTGATACAGATTTTTTATTACTGGGTTAGAACCTTTACGATCGAGCTGCCTACTAGTAATTGTCAGTAACAATTCCTCTATCGATCTGTGGTCTTAAGCAGCCCCTGGCAGAGGGCAGGTATGCTTTTAAATTCTAGCCTTTTATTCGTCAGAGATATAATTTTGTCATATCTTATTGCGATATTATGCCATTACTGCAGAAGATATTTTGAGTTTTGTTCTTGTTTGGTCTGACTTTTGCTGAGCCACGGTATGACCAAACACATCCTGAGATGGATTGACATTAGAGAACAGGGGTTACTACTAAAATATGAACTTTGTTTATTTTTAGTTGTTGATATAGTAACATAAAACATTATTACTGTTGGTCAATGTTTTTTTTGCCATTATGTATTCTCCTGGAAATAGAGAAGACAATTTCTTAACAGTCATTTAGCCATAATTGAGCTTGATAGCTAGCTTAACATTGAATATATAAATACAATAGTGTATTAATTAAATATATGTATTTTTGATGTTTTATTTTTGTTACAGTATTTTTTGTTGCTTGATATCACTTGATGTGCCTATTTTTAGTTGCTTTATTATACTTTTGGTAAGTAATTCTTATTTTCCATTATTAATTTGTCTATCTTTTACATCGCACACTTTTTTTTAAATTTTCATAAATTCCCTACAACCTATTTATATTTGTTTTTAGGTTATCAGTTGCAACAAAAATATATGTACTCTACAAATTACAGACACAACTGGATCACACCAGTTTCCAGCAATGCAAAGGCTCTCTATAAGCAAAGGTAACTAATATTTTTATTATATTATAAAAAAGGGGTACATATATATTGTGCTTAATCCATTTGAACATGTTTTTATTTTCCTCTATTCTTATTACTTCAGATTCCCTTATTTCATTTACTTTTTATTATTTAGGGCATGCTTTCATCCTGGTATATTCAGTATGTAGCCGTCAAAGTCTGGAGGAACTGAAACCAATCTACGAGGTTATAAAAGAGCTAAAAGGACCAGATTTGAGTCAGATACCAATAATGCTGACTGGTAATAAATGTGATGAAAGTGCCGAATTAAGAGAGGTAAGTTTGTTAATTCTGCTATAAACAGTGTGAGAAAAATTAGTGTTTTATACTCAAAGAGTATAAATCTATAATGATTCCTTAAGCAATTGTATAACAAAACCTTGCAAAGTCACGCTGATCTCAAGAACCTTTTCTGTGAATGCTTTTATTCCAAATTTGGTCTTGAGACACCATACTAGTATGGTAAAGACTTTTTTCAGGAAAATAATTTATTACTTAGAGGCTTTTAACATAAAAAATACAGCTTGCTGCTGCAAAAATGAAGCCAGCTGGCTACTGCCGGATCATTAAAATGTGCCTTGTTGAGTTTCTCAGAGATGTTTCTGCATGTAGAGCTTTTATTATATATAACAACGGTAATGAAAAATATGCGCGGCTGAAAATTGTTCTGCAAATTTTATTTTTATCGAAACTTGAACAAAGATTCTGGAAAAACCAGCAACTAGGAAGACACATTTCAACTGCACATAATTAAAAATTTGGTCCATTTAGATTGTTATTTAATCTTTTAGGTTTCCACAAGTGAAGGTCAAGCCCAAGCGGCCGAATGGGGCGTGAGCTTCATGGAAACTTCGGCAAAAACGAATCACAACGTCAAGCAATTGTTTCAAGAGTTACTGAATCTCGAAAAATCACGGAATGTCAGCCTGAACGTCGGCGGCAAGACGAACAGTCGAGTAGCCAAGGATAAGTGCGAACTTATGTAAGAGATTGACCAGTTGACAGTCACGCGGCCGACGTTTATATTTCGCGGTCACGAGACTGTTTCGTTTGTTTTTTTGTAACGTAGGGGTAAGATGTTTTTTGGGTAAATGAGCTCTAGTTGTATAAATCATGCGTTAATAGAGAATATGTTAAATCAGAACCAAATTTCTGCAAAGTATTACCTGTGTAGATAATTAACTAGTACAGCACACTGAAAAGATAAGACTCTTACATTTCGATTCCTATTTTATTCCCGTAACAATCAAACTGTAGTAAAATTTAACACTGACATTGCCTTCTGCTTCATTAAACATGTGGAACTCAAATTGATGGTCTACATGTTGGGACGTCTATAGCCTATTTTTTTAGCAGTAAAACCTATATATTAATGCTAGAGCCAGTTTATCAAATATAATCTTGTCCCCAAAATCTAAAATTTTTTGACTTAAATATATTTGTTACTAATGGCAATATTGGAAGAGATATGAGATGAAATAAGGGAGAAAATCTCACAAGAAAGAGGAAAAAAATATTTTTGGATGGATTGTTCTTGAGGGAAGTAAATGTATCTGATTTTTATACCCTGCTTTTCATCAAGAAATACGTGTTTTTACAAAAATTTCTCACAGTATTAAATTTTATAGTTAATAGGTATATAGGGGTTTTTGACTAATGTTTAGGGCATGTTTTGCTTTTATTTTATCTTATTATTCTAGTCAACCGTATACAGGGTGAATAAAAAGGATTAAAGGTGCAAGGATATCTTTATTTTTAAGGTCACATTATATTGTCTACTCCTTTTTACAATTCTTGTAAAAGTATATTAAATGACTAATTTTAGCAGACAAATAAATTAGCGGAATACTTTATTACCATCAGTTTATTTTTGTACTAATATAGCAGGAGCGTCATTTTCTGATTGTAAAAATCATTCCTTAAATATATATATATATATATATATATATATATATATATATATATATATATATATATATATATATATGGCCAAATACCAATAGAGGAATTGGTAGCGAGTTGCCAATAATTACCGCTAGGCAGTGCAATTGTTAGGGTTCTTCGGAACACATGTAAAAATCAATATCAACTACTATGAGTTTCATTCTATTCTTTGTCTATTGTAGCTCGACCGACGAGTCGTGGTACGGCGAAACGCGTCCCGAAATGAGAAAATAGTAAATTAAACTGCTGAAACATAGACTCAATATTAGTAGTTGATGTTAGTTTTGTTATATATAAAGTAGAACCTTACCGATCGCGTTGCGTAGCGGCAATTGTGAATAACTTTCTCCAACAATTCCTCTAATTACTGTTTCTTTGCGCTAGTTCTGTGATAAGTACTTTCAGTTTTGTTTTCCTATTTGATGAGAGGACAATAAATAATTGCTGAAATATGTTCAATTTTAGTAGTTGATATTGAAGAAAAAAATGTGTATATTCATTATATTATATACCTAAATGGCATTTTTTTAATCACTCTGTATATGTTGAATTATTAAAATATTCTGTGTTGCCTTTCCTGTGCATAAAAATACTTCTTTAAGAAAACTCAGCCTAAAACCTAATTAACCAAAAGTGACAATAATGGCAGACACCACATGGTTTTTCATTATACTTTTTTTAGCTGTGAGCCTCTCTCGGTAGTCACTTGGCATAAACCAGGTTAGCTAACAGTATACCACCTAACAGTTTTTCCATATTAATATTTTTTCTTATCTTATCCATTAATTAGTACTATTAGTTCCCTTAAAAATGACATCTAACTTTGCATTGAATGCAGAAAAAAAAATTGGTAAAATTATTTACCTAGTACTTTCCTTGCAAATATGCAATTCCAAAAATAAATATTAAATTTGACTGTCTCACACTAAAGAATAACTTAATATGGTGAAGTATTAATAAAATTAGAAATTGACTGTGTTCAAATAAAATGAAAAAGTAGTTAATGATTAAAAAACTACAGTCCTCTCTTTTAAAATTACAACAAACGCCAACGAAATACGTGCGTAGGTTAAAGAATAAAATTCAAATGTGGACAATGTAGATAAAAAGATTGTCGGGTATGTTGAAAAGAAACTGTGTAAATAGAAATAAAACTTTTTGGGAAGTTTGGCTAGAATATTATTTTTGCGATATTTAATGTTATTTATTATAAAATTGGAAGTTAAAAAAATAGGTTTTTTGTGATCTAAAAAAACTAAGATTTAAAAAAAACAAAAATTTCAGAGGGTAATTTTTTCACCAATACCATAATTTACCTGCTGTTACATAAATACATTTCCGTCAACTTATATAATGAAAAAACCAAGAACAATCAAATAGAAGTATATTACAACATACACGCAATTACCCTTTTCACCCTTTTCTCATATTAACAATGAAAATAATTATATTTAATGTCTCCTCGACTAAAAGAACTTCAAAAAAGACATATCACGAGACAAATTTTAAGTCAGTTTTTTATATATTTAATATAAATGATTATACTTAAAATTTGCCTATTCAATAAATCTGAAAAAATTCTTATAATTCTATTGAAACTACAAGATTCCACCATCTCTTTTGCCCCCTATCCCTATTAAAATTGATAGTAATGAGAAAATACCTTAATTTATACTCCTACATTCCAAGAACCTTGAAAAGGGCATATAGCATGATATATATGAAGCAACCCTTCTAATTCCCTACCCCACCCCATTATATATTTGACTACAAATAATATGCTTAAAAAATAATGAAAAATAACCTAATTTTTTAATTCCTCAACCGAAAAACTTTGAAGATGCCATATAAAGCTATATATATTGGAAACAACCCCTCTAATCGCCTCCCCTAGCCCTTTCACCCCTTTTATGTTTTACTATAAATAATTATGCAAACTATTTATTTTTCGCAACAAAAAAACCGGAAACATTACTATTTTACTATGAAAACAATAAAAAATGTATAGGTTTCATCTCCTCATTAGATAATATCTATGCACGAAGATTAAAATTAATATCTCATTTCATTCGAGTGTTATCGTTCCAACCGACCGACGGAACTGAGTGACTTTTGTTTTTCGTGATCTAGGAGCCCTAAAATGTGAAGAAAAGCAAAAATCTCGGATTGTGTTTTTTTCACGAATAGAATACTTCTTTAGCAAGAAAAGTAAAAGAAATTTTTCCCAAGGAAATCAAATCATGATATTTTTAAGAGATACTTTTCTGCTGCGACCACGCGCAAATTCTTTTCTTCAAATGTCAAATATCTCACTTTTTTGAAACCATTCACTGACATTCTAAGTTCTACAGAGCAGAAAGCTTTTCATTAGGAATATAGGGAATAGACGGTAGTTATATTGTTCCAGGTTTTCTTAAAAACCAGTCGTGAGCAACACTGTCAAACACATCACTTAAGTCACAGACAACGACATAAAAACCAAGTCCAAAATGCCCCGGACATTATTACGCTTCTTTCTAAAGATAAACTGGCTATCAGAGAATAACTTGAGAGTCATCCTGACAACCATTAGTTCCTCAAGTATCTTACAGATTACACAGGCCAACAAAAAAAATATTTGTAAAAACTTTTTAAACCAATACATCTAAGTGTTATGTATTTTTGGGTGCTGAAACCGTATCTGGCATCAGTTTTTTGGATCACCCACTGTTCTCTCACAATATGACATCGATTATATTTCAAAACCAAATCCTCTTCCTGCTTGAAAAACTGAGCAAACTGTTGATCTCTTGTTCCATAATGGTAAATAGATGTTCCAGATTCCAATAGATGTTTTTCTTTCAGCCTAGAACCAAGCAATTCTGCTTTTTTCCTTAGTCAAACTCAAATCTCTCACTAAATCATTTAACTCAGTTTGTGTAAACAACTGTGGTTTTAAATTTTCTAGAGAACATTGAAACTCATCATCATCCGCTCGACTTTCATTAAATTCGGGACTGGACTGTAAAACGTCATCAATAGACTGAGGTGGCTCAGGGACAGGAAGTCCCGGTCCATGTCCTACCGGCCGATTAGCTGAAGTAAAGTTAGAATAGAGAATTACTTTCTTATTTTTGGAGAATCCAGAAACATCAATGCTGCAGAAATAACAATCATTTGAATAATTTTTTTGCTCTCTCCATACCATGGGTACTGCAAATCTAAAAGCTTTCTTTTCTTTCTTATACCATTTTCTAAGATCCTCTACACAAACATAACATACTTTGTGAGGAGCCCAACATTTTTCTTGATTACCGATTTCTACACCAAAATATGCAAAGTATACTTTTTTACAAAGTCAGTAATGTTTCTTTGATGTTTTTTAACTATAAACTCACCACATATATAGCAAAAAGTGTTGGAAGAGTTTTTATAACCACGATTAGCCATACTTGGGTTATACACTGCAAAGCGAGGCTATATTAACTGGAAGAAAACAACATTTATTGGAACTGCCAACCTAATAACATTTGATTTTACTGCCAACCTTATAAAATTCTGATTTTATTGCCAACCTAATAACATTCAAATTATAAAAAATAAACTTTTCACATTTTGAATATTAAAATGTGAAAAATTGGTGGGTGATACTACTTTTTTATTATTATTTTCGAACTCGGCACACCAAAAAACATAGGAATCAGGTAAAATTATTAAAAAAGTTTTTTCATCGTTGGCCTGTGTTATCGTTAGAAGACAAATTAATTAATAGTTCAAGACATCATTTGGATCACTTTTTTTGAAAATTGAAGTAACTATGTTTTTCTAAAAAAATCTGAAGAAGAAAAATCCAATATATGATCGAAACGGTATTTTTGGGGTTAGGACAGGAGTCGACGGCTTAATCTATATACTATATTTCATATTCTAATGAGCTGCACAAGAGATTTAAATTTCCTATATACATGTGTATGTGTCATATCCCATATATTATTATAACTTATATTTTTCCTAATAGTGATCACAATTAAGTCACAGTATCTCTAACTGGCTGTATAGTGAATTAAAGCAGTTAATAGAAAAAACTTTCCATATCATTATGATTGTCATATAAATGTCATACTTCTGTCAATTCAACATAAAGTAGCATTATAATGCAATTTTAAATCACTGTTAATAAGGTATAGGTTTATGTTGTAGTGTAAACATAAAACATAGTAGCGACAGTCCGACTCGGCACCTTTGATCTCAAGGGCTTCGAGTTCGTAATGATCACATGACTTGTCGCCATATTGCTGGTATGATGCCCGCGAGTTTTTGAAATATTCAAATTCCTTCTTTCAAGAAAAAGCCTATTCTGTGAAATAAAAATGAAAACAGGAAAAAGGGTAAAAAATACAAGGAAACAATACATTTGGCTCCAACGCTTTTTGCACGTTGTTTATTTAAATATTTCATTGTTGAATTTATATTTCTCAGCTGTTAGCGATATTGTCCGGGCGGAAAAAATGTTCATTTTGAGAATATATCTCTGCACACCTTCAGCTTCGCGCGTATAATATCAATAATCATAAAAAATTTACTTGAAATACCAGAATTATAACTACAACATGTTTTGACTCTAGAACCCTCTTATCAAGAATTTCACATATATTGATCATTACTATCTTATTAGCATTGCTTGAGGCACAGTCTCATTCTTTTACTTCTCGAGATCTCAATTTTATTTTTATCAGCTTCATGTGTATTTCGAAGAGGTCTGCGAAGGCAATTGGGTGTGTTCAAAACCTCAGCGACTGCTTCCTCGTTCGGTTCTAGAGACATACATTAATTATCTTCAGATTGGATCATGTAACTTACTTTCATCATTTAATGGGATTCCAACTTCATTTCCCAGATTGATGACTGAATAAGCATGATTTTGCAATCGATTCTTGAGGTCATTGAGAAGCATTGAATTTGTGAAATACAGGCTACGTACTCAATATATGTCATATAGTTTTTCAGTATCCAAATTGGCACCTGGTCGGTCAAATGCTGATAACCATAATTCTGGTCCTGAATTCACAAAAAAAAGTACATAATAATGAATTTCAGAGCACGTTATAAAAAGATTCTTCTTGAAATCCAGATGTAAACATAACCCGCGACCGCGCTGGCAGCCATGTTGTTGGTATGATAGGGGACGCATGCGTGATAAAAAACGACCTAAAAATTTTGCTGAGTGTCACTACTGTAGTTTATATTTACTATAATATATAATCTAATTAATAATAACTTTCATCGGAAAAAAAAGCAAATAGTGAAGAGTAAAATAACCTTTTAAAGAGAATTGATCATATGTAAATATAACAAAAGTTTTAATTTTACGCACTTTTATATTTGGTTTTTATTAAAATATTGAGGTGATCAAACAAGTGTGAGGTCAAATTCGTTGTTAGCAAGAAAAGAGTTATAAGAGATACCAACAAGATCTGGTAAAGCTCGCAGGTCGGCATTATTAAAACAACAAAAAAAATATCTCATTTTTATGCACAGCACACGGCTATTCATAAGATTTAAAGCATTATCGTAAAGTGATCATTAGTTTTTTGACCTAAAAAACAAGGTGTGATTATTACTATTGAGCAAGTGCTTATTGTGTGGACATACGATAGTTACAAATTTATTTGATATGAAAACTTTTAGCGACGACACACAACAATAAAAAATTTTGACTTATTATTCATCTTTTTAGGATATACATATATAGCTTTTGTAAACTCGCTGTTAGTGGATTTTATAACACCGAATTTACAAAAACCAATATTTTTTCGAGACCAAGCTTTAAATTCACCAGGCAAGTGTTAGATGATCATTTGTTTATTGAAGCGGTGTCATGTTAAAATATGTGTTTAGTAATATAATACATTTAATTTCAAAACTTACATGTTTTAAATAAATCTTGATTTTACACCGGTCTTAAAAAGCCTTTTTTTGGTTATGTTTCAGTTATTCTATTTTGGACCAAACCTTCACATATTTACATTAAAACGCAATCAACCATGTAACATCCGCTGAAAATAGCTTCTTCTTCTTTAAGGGCCTTCTCCTCAGCGGAGGTTGGCGACCATCAACTCGAATTCTTCTCTATCTTGAGCAAAACGGATAAATGTGCAAGTCCCCCCAACGTCAAACCACTGGCGCAGATTCCACAGCCAAAAGAACTTTTTGCGTCCGATGCCCCGTCTTTCTTCAATTTCCCTCTATAATTAGTTGTAGAAAACTGTATTTAACATTTCTAACAGTATGACCAAAATAAGCTGCTTTTCTGCTTTTTATTGGGGTTAAAAGTTCCTAATATGTATTCATCCTCTCCAGGACCGTAACATTTGTCACTCGTTCGGTCCATGATATTTTCAATAATCGATGGTACAGCCACATTTCAAACGAATCGTGACATGGTTCATGGTTTTAATGTCCATCCCTCAGTTCCATATAACAGCGTAGACAGTAAATAGCATTTGGTGGCCCGCCATCGAGTAGTCAAACTTACTTCCTGGTTGCAGAATATTCGAGCTATTTCAATTCTAACATTTAATCTCTTCATGAGAATCCTATTTATCGTTGAGCCAGCACCCCAAGTACATAATTCTATTTTCTCTTTCTAGGTCTTGTTTTCCTATTCGCAGTCTAACATATCCATAACTCCAGCTGATGTTATTGACTCCAATATGCATTGTAATTCTTTCTCATCATTCAAGGAGCACCGTATCTTCAGGATACCGGATGTTGTTGATAGGTTTCCCATTTATTTTTATTCTCTAAGGCCTCCTGGAAAATAGATTTATATATTTATAAATAACCGCTGAGTAATTTCTAAATTAGTATTTTAAAAATTTAGATATAGCCAGCTATCAAAATTAATGACTATGTGGCAACACCGTTACGGTATCCAAAGCGGTTTGTACCACATATAGCAGGCAGTGGTCAATCAGTTGTTTTGTGACGTTGCATACAACTTTTCACATATCGTTATAACGCGCTGAAGGTTGGACAGGGTTATAATTTAGTCTGCTGTTTTCTACTAATCGTTGCCAGAGTTATTGGAATTTTAAGTACATAAATAAACTTAGTCTTCCTTGGCTATACATTTTTTTCGGGAAAAAAATAAATAATTATGTAAAACTCCATAGAAAGTCGAGCTATTTTGTCCCATGATTTTTTTTGTTATTTGATATTTTTACAGAGTGCAACATTCGCCTCTGCTGTTTTGCTTGACTAACGAGTTTTCTTTAGTTTACGACTAATATGCAATGGTGTAGCCAGGTCCAAGGGTCAGACGGAGGCAGATGGGTACAAAAGATGTTTCTATACAAAAAAAAATTAAAGACTCGGCTGCTTCTAGAGGGGTGCGAACTGGGAAACGGAGTCTAAAAACAACCTGCTCAACGCAAAAGTCCACCTAGCATCTGAGAGACATGAGCCATAGATGGTATCATAGTAACTGGGTTGTGAGAATACCAAGCTGTCACATAGCAACATTTTAGTGGTATATCCTTTGACCGTTGATATTTGTAGTATAAAATCGATTCGGTGGATGTTATTTCATTTTACCGTTTAAGTAAGATACTATATTATCTATAAATTGCATGTTTGCTTTGCTGAATTTATTACGACCCTCTGATAATACCATTACATGCTCGAAACTGATTCATGGATAGATCTTTTTTTTTACGAGTCTAGCACACGTGCTGCAGGGAAGTCTAAAGTGCTCCAGGAGCGGCATGTATGCGGAAAAAGCAATTCATGTTGTTCTTGAATCGCTATAAATTGTACTCTGTGGGAAACACAGCACTGGGCAAATTACGGACATTGATTGGATTCACATAGAAAATTGTGTATTTTTCAATAAAAAAATATTATGTAATTTGTATTTTCTGGTAGGCTGTCGTGTAAAAATTTATTTTACACTATTTGTCTCTTAAAACACAGATTTTAGTATGATATTGCTCCAAGACATGATATAAACAAAGCAATTCTTTTCTAGAGAAAAATTCTCTTAGAGCCTTGACACACTGAGCGTTTGCGACAGGATTTATTGAAAGTAAGGTCAAAATCGGCTTGATTCAATACTCAGACATCACTGTATTCGGAACTGTGATGACTGATTTGATTCGTTATAAATAATGCCGCAATAGCACAGTGTGCAAACATACTTAATATTAAAAAGATAAGTGCCCATTCGCGGACAATATGTAGTTTGTGTTTTTGTTGTAGACTTCGTTATTCGTGCGTATATCGTCGGGTATATTACTTGTCAATGGCTCACTTGCCTGGGATCTAGTTGTTTTTTTATTGTTTAGTCCCAGCAAGGATCTGGGTCTTTTATTATTAATTTAATTATTTATTAAGGACATGTTTGTGACAGGTTCCGTGCCTTCTATTCCCTAAAGTTTAAAAAAAAATAAATAAAACACGCCGAAGAGCTTAAAATGGTATGGTATTTAAAAAATAAATCAATAAAATACGCCGATGCATGTACCTACGAGGGTAAATCAAATATAAACCGGAATTATTTTTTTTAATATATTTTTACAATAATGAAAAAAATCAAAGAAACATTATTTTCTACATACTCTCCACTGTACAAAACCCATTTTTCCCACCGAAAAGGAAGTTTTTTCATACTATCATCGTAAAATGAAGCAAGTCGCATCATTTTCGAAATGCTTGCCTCCCAACGCTTCTTTCAAAGGGCCAAACAAATAAAAGTCACAGGGCGACAAATCCGTGCTGTAGGGCGGGTGTTCCAAAGATTTCCAGTGCATGCGTTCCAATTTTTGTTAAATCAATATCGCTGTATGGGGCCGAGCGTTATCGTGAATCAGTTCCCCACTCGGCAACCATGGGCATGTCTCTCCTTTTTTGTCGATAAGCGAGTATAATTTGATCGAGGAATTGGCAGTAGTAGGCAGCGTTAATTCCAATAGGCGGTCGTGAAAACTTTCCCAACAGAGCCTAGTTTTCGCCTTCACAGGTGCTTTTTTTCCTGGTGTTCTCCACTGAGTGCTTGCCCTCTTTGATTCAGGAGAGTAATGGTGTACCCATGTCTTGTCACAGGTAACAAGGTGCCTCAAAAATTTTCCGTCTGCCTAATATTGTGCCAAAAGTCTCTCACAAGTTCCGAGTTAGGTTTCTTTCTGTGAGTCTGTCAGTTAGGAGGAACCTACCTTGCCGACACTTTCCGCCTACTTAAATCATCCGCGATCATTTTTTGTGTACTTCCGAACGATATTCTAACCTTCGAAGCGATTTCAGAAATTGTCAGGCGTCTGTCACCACCAATAAGCTCGCGAATCACCTTTTTGTTTGCATCAGTGATACTGGTCCGAGGTCAGCGGGAATGACTTAGATTTCCCACCATTTTCCAGCCATAGGAGAATTTCTTGTGCCAGTCATAGGCTTGGGTTTTCGAAAGGGTCTTTTTACCGAACTGTTTCGTCAGTCTTTGCAAAATTTCAAAACATTTTACGTTTTCTAGCGGTAAAGACTTAATAATAATGCGTTGCTCAATCAACAGTGGGACCCTCCTGCTCTGACATGCCGCTACTGATGACAAAATCTCTTCCACTCCCGACACCCCTACTCAACTAATAAGGGAAGACGAGGCGATCGGATTACCTCACAAGGGTTGAGAGAAGTCCGATTTATTTTTTTATCATTTGCCTCAGTAGGCATTTTACCCTTTTTCATATCTTAAGGATATCGGCGAGGAGATCATAATATCCGTCAACGTTGTCCAAGTGCCGAAACATACATTTTTGTATTTCACAGCACCTTTTTAGAAAACGCAGTAGTGCTGCCACGAACGTTATTGCATTTCTGCAAACAACTACTACCTATGTACAGAGCCACGATCCGGCAAGTCATCGACATTTTTTACATGGGAACATGTATCATGCATTTACCTACATATTTTTCGATGTGTTCATGCATTTAGCAGCCGTTTCTAGTGACATTTACAGTTATTTATAACGGGATGCGTACGCGGAACTCGTGGTGAATTGTATTTTTTTATGACCAAGGTCGAACGACAACTAAGGCTTTCTATACAAGCAGTACTTGAATATTGAGAAATATATACTTGATATAAAAACATAAATTTTAAAATTGGTCATGGCACTGTGCCGACGCACAGTGCATGAGTTGTTTTTTCGAAAAAAACATTTTAGAGCTTTGGGGCTAAAGGAGGGTAGAAACTCGTCACAAGCTACGTAACTGAATAATGTAAAAAGTTTAGGAATTTATTTGTTTATTGATTTATTTTAAATTTGAAACCAGATCCCCATAGGACTGTTTAACCCTGACTGCGCATTTTTTTCTTCTTAGATGCATTTCTAATCATTCAGCACCCTCTTTTCTCAATTTTACTGGTGATTTTTTTTAGATCCAATTTTAAATATTATCTTTAAAGTGACCATTGACCTGTTGAAATTATTTCACAGTGTATCTAAAAAAGTCACGACAAATTTTGTTTCTGTTAAGATTTTTGTAATGGTAAGAAAATTAGTAGCCTTTATGAAATAATTCTCTAGTTTTATGACTTGTGATTGGTCAGCACAGTTACTTAATTTTAGTAGTTTCTGTCTATTTGCATACTTATTACGAGCATATAAAGTTTTATACTTCCTGCACATATAAAGTATTACAAAGAAAATCTTGACGGGAACAAAGGTTTCATTTGCATTGAAAAAATATTCATTATAAGCAGTCGGAAATATTCCATTATAATCGACATTTCAATTTTTTAAACGTTCCTTAATTATTATAAATCATGTCACCAATAGCATATCAATAGTCGTAGTATTCCAATATAGTGTTATAGACTTAGAGAAACCTGTAATTTTAAGATAACGTTTTGTAAAAGTGCTTCATATAATCCTTCCTCTATCTTTTCCTTCTAACGCTATTTTTAAAATATTGTTATTTTAAATTATTTTATTATTTTCTTCAGCAGTTGTTAGTTTTAGACATATCAATACCTTTACTTACACATATCAATAAAAACTAGAAAATATAAACCACTTATTATTCAGGCAATGCTATTGAAAAATTACATTCCGAACACATGAACCTAAACACTCAAAATACATGAAAGTAAGTGGTTTAAAAATCCTATTAAAATAATTGACACTAAAATATTATACAGGGTGTTCTTTATGTTGGAGCATTTTGTACCATATTATTATAAATAAGATGAAAAATGACTTACTCTGTGGTAGTCACGTGACTTCTATTGTCAAAACTTATTTTTTTTATTAAAATCTACGAAAACTATGCCTGTTATTTTTTAGATCTATACAGAATAATTTATAATTTAAATTAAATCAGATTTACATTTTCACTCTAAATTAATATTAAAATAAGAAGGAATAAAAATATCTTTACTCCGATTTACATATCCAAAAAATATAAAGAGAACAATAAAATTAAGGTTTTAATGTTATTCCGATTGCAAAAGTATCTTAATTTGACACTGCATATTTATTATGAGTATGAAGATGTGCTCTATATGATTTTATACGATTTGTTTTATATATAAAAGTACACTAAAATATATTAAGCATAATAATTTTAATAAAAAATCACCCTGATTTATAGTCACTTCACAAATGTAGCGTATATAAAGGTTAAATAATAAAGATGTTTAAAATTTTGCGGTCCTGTAATAATTTCGTAGTATGTTACTTACAATAAATTATTAAACATTAAAACGTCCGTACTGTCTTCAGGTGCGCTTTTGTTTAGCTGTAAGACTGCGAAAAATGAAAAGTAATAGAAAAAAAATAACAAGTGCTACTGGATGTTATAAATGTGAGAACACGGATGTGATAACTCAACCGTATTGACTACATATATATATATATATATATATATATATATATATATATATATATATATATATATATATATATATATATATATATATATATATATGTGTGGCTTGTTTTGAAATAGTCTGTTTAGTTTGTTGAAAACTTTTCTATCGGCTATAATTAGCGAAGTGAGTTGATTTAGTGCATATTATAACCAGATAACATTATGGTCCAACTTAAAATAAACCCTGTATAGTCGTAGTAGCGAGTTGCAAAATTGTTGACTTAAGTCAACAGCTGGTATTATTCTGTTAAGTATTTTATATGCAATGCTCTAACTTATAAAAGACATCTGTTAATATTAATAAACGAAAAACAACGAACTAGATACTACTAGTACTAGTAGATTCTTTATAGGTTATTTTTAGGTTCCATTATATGGGTACTTCTAAAAATTTCACGTCGCTAATAATGTTTTTTGATTTGATATTTATTTTTCTTTAAATGAGGTAAAATCTATATTTTCTTTATTTATTATGTGTGATTCCCCATATCTATTTTAATTTTTTTAAATTGATATGTAATTAACAAAGCACTTCAAAAAAAATATTTAAATTTTTTATAATATATATTTAATAAACAATATGTGAAGGAAGACACGATAACAAGGGAATAATATAAGTTAGTCGATACCGATGGAAGTTAAACCCACAATCTCAGAGTTTGAGCTGATCATCAGTAAACGAGCCTAGTCTTGAAGCCATAATTTCACCGATCGTTCTGTTTCTGGGCTTATTCAAAAACGATGCCGATTGGTACGACATCGGTGACGATGCGATGAAGCTTCTCTGACCAATAAGCACGGGACTTTGGTGCATTTCTTACCGCTAAAGACGAAATAATTTCATTTGGTGAATGTGTATTCTTTTATATACTTTCCTATTTGCTAGTTTGGTTCCCTACCCGATATTATTTTTTTCATTACCCAGTTATTCATTTTTTAGGGCAAGAGCAACTTCAACTGAATTTTATTGAATTGTGGGCGTGGTTCAAACGTCTTTTATAATAAATTTCTGTAAAATTCCGACGATCCCGAACTAACTAGATTTTAGTCATTAAATATCAGCGTCGTTGTTATTAGCTTCCTTCCAAGCTTCATGTAGTAATTTATCGCCACGATGTAGATCTCCGAATAGTTTGTCTGTTCCGTGTTAAAGCCGCACATTCATGTAGGATGTGCAAAATCATACCTTCATGTTGAAACTTTTTTTTACATTTCTAATCTGTATTTATTGTTGCAAAACATGTATTTCTAGCCTTAGTTGAATTATCTTATAATGTTTTAAAAAAATCTCACTCATTTTGAAAGCAATAGATCGAACGTGATACTCTGAGTATGGTAACCGGAATTGTGCCTCTCTTTAGATATTAAGAGAAAACAAATATATTACTGTTTTTAATAATATTTCGAGATTCTTTTGTCAGTACTATAATCAGATCAGAGCTATATTTACAATTTTTAGAGGGCAGTTGAGCAATCTATTCCTTAAATTTGTTAAAAGTACGCGGCTTCAAACTTAATTTTAATGCAGCAGTAAGAAAAATACGAATTATACGAAAATGTAACATGATACGTTTACTTATATATTTTTAGTTGTATAACAACGAGTTTAAGAAAGGTTAGTTCTATTCGGAGTTTTCTACAAAATAAATTTAATATTGTTTTTTTTTAAATTAATTTTTAGTTATATTCGATACATGTGGTTATCGTTCACAATGTAGACATAGAAAAAATATATTATAATAATAAGTATTATTGATTTGGCAGACGAAGGCTATCGCCATGCTTTACATTAAGAGCATATCTAGGACGTCTACAATATTAAACACCCGGGTTGGTGGGCTGATTGTAGGCGGAATAGGCGATTGTGCCTGTTTGTGCACTACTGCTTGGGCTTCCCTGTTTGGGTTACATAAGCGTCGCCCCTTTAAGAAGGCTTATTAGCTTTTTCCAAGCTATTCATGTGGTAATTTACCGCCATGATGTAGATCTCCGAAGAGTTTATGTCAGTTCCGAATTAAAGCCGCACATTCGTACAGGATGTGCAAAATAATACCTTTAAATTGAAACTATTTTTTTACATTTCTAAACTGCATTTATTGGTACAAAACTAGGCTTAGTTGAATTGTCCTATAACTCTGTAAAAAAATTTCGCTCATTATGATAGCAATGTTTTATTTTATATATTGGAAGATTCGCAGCACGCTCTCAATTCAGTAACACTCAGATTGTACTCTGCTCTTGTATAAGCGAGCTTAAATAAACTACATTTTAGAATATTTTGCATAATGATACTACATAAAATCTTATCTCCGTCATAGCATCAGGAACGATGATTGACTAAATCTAAGATTAAAAACGGGACTATTTTTACTAAATTGTGAGCGGGACAAATCAGTCAGAAACGACGGGTTAATTCCGGGCATTCAGTATATTTTTACATTTTATAAATAGTCTAAATAAGGTCAGGGAACCTGTTCCCTTACAGTTGTTGGTACTGTAGTGGTAAAAACTGTTGTATTGGGCGTAAATAAAGTTAAAAAAATAATACTTTATCTATTGTAAAGTAAAATATCAAATATTGAGTGTACAGATTTTTATTAGTACCCAATTTTTTCCCCCATAATTTCCGTAACTCTTACTTAAAGAGTACAATTTTTCTAGAAAGTGGACCACATGATTCGTCGAAAAATATATACGTATAATTTTTCCCCATGGAGCACTTTTACCAACTATAAAACTTTTAAAATTTTAGACTGGGTGCTAAACGCAAACATTGTTCGTGTTTTAAAGTTGGCAGTGTCTAAATCGAATAGTTATTTAACAATATCGATGTCCAGGCTTCTTTGGATGAAAACGTTAAATCCATTAACTCGGAAATATATTTTTAGTTAACACCATCTAATCTGGAAAAAAAAACATGGATCCTCAATAGATGAACTGTTTACAAAAATAGGATTTGTTTCTTTTGCCGCCTTTTTAATGTTACAAAAAGTAGTTGCTAAATATTACTATTGCGATTTTAACACTGCGAACATTAAAACAATTTGTTATATTCACGCTTTATAGTGTTCACTATATGAACTGCAATTGTGATCCAATTTGTAACGTATTTATGCAACGAAGTATGTTAAAACTTATTATTAAACGATAGATTAAAAAAAAATCTAGCTAATGGTACAGTCCAAATAAGGGTAGATTTATATATTAAATTTATCTCAGTAAAATTCACGCAGTTAGATATATTAAGGTATTATAATT
>CM032456.1:108961669-109024169 GCA_019049505.1 Pachyrhynchus sulphureomaculatus | reverse complement strand
TAAATAGCCAAAATACTAACTAAATAGCAACATTTTGCTTAAAAGTAGCTAGGAACCAATGAGCAGTTACAGATGTTGTTTTTTGATACGAAAATTATATGTAAGATCGAAAAATTAAGGTGTGTAACTGTTAGGTTTTACTAAAATTGTTATTATATAGTGAACTTATGGAACAAATTTGTATACTTGTAGATAATTTACCTAATGTTTACTCAAAATTACCTTTAAATTTATTAAACATTATTCCTACCAAAGTTATGTTTTTTTCTCTACCTGTTCGCAACTGTTTAACGGAAATTAGTTTACATATATTATTGCATTATGTTTTCTGAAAAATACACAATCTGTTATGTTTGTAGCAGAACCCGTTATCATTTGTTGCAAATAACGTAAATTTTATTAGGAAATCAGACATACGTAAACGTTTTTTTTTTTGTAATGACCTATTAACTTAATTATTTAGCAAACAGTTGGAAGGAAATAAGAATGGAATTAAAGCTACATAACTAACTAACTACATACATAACAGGTAGACTGAAAAGTTTTTAGACGCATAGACGTCGCTCTTTTCAAAAAAAATCCATGTGATTTTTAGGAAGTACCAACCCTCAAACGATACATGTTAAAATTTCATGACATTTCGACGATTAATTTACAAGTTACAGTGGTTTTAATGACGCTACTTTTGATATTTTCAAAACAATGGAAAAAATCGAATTTCGTGTGTTGATTAAACACTATTTTTTAATGGGAGAAAATACCGTTCAAGCAAAGCAATAGCTTGATAAATATTACGGGGACTCTGCCCCTGGAAAATCACTCATCATTTATGGATGGTGGATTTATGGTGACTGGTAAACGCGGTCGTACAAATACAAATGATGCCGAACGCTCTGGACGCCCAAATGAGGTGGTTACACCGGAAAACATAAAAAAAATCCATAAAATTGTTTTGGATGACCGTAAAATGAAATTGCGTGAGATAGCCAACATCCTAAAGATATCAAAAAAACGTGTCGGTTATATTTTGCATGGACATTTGAGAAGCATAAGAAAGCTCTGTTCGAAATGGGTACCGCGTTTGCTCACAGTAGACCAAAAACAACAACGTGTTCGTGATTCTGAGCGCTGTTTGGACCTGTTTAAGCGCAATAAAAAGGAGTTTTGTGACAATGGATGAAACATGGATCCACCACTACACACAGGAATCAAATCGGCAGTCAGCTGAGTGGACAGCAGCCGGTGAAAGCCGCCCGATGCGACCAAAGACACAACAGTCAGCTGGGAAGGTTTTGGCTTCTGTATTTTGGGATACGCATGGAATAATTTTCATCGACTATGCTGAGAAGGGAAAAACCATCAATAACGAATATTATATAAAGTTATGGGTGCGTTTAAAGGCAGAAATCTCAAAGAAACGGCCCCAAATGAACAAGAAAAAGTGCTCTTTCATCAAGATAATGCACCGTGTCACAAATGAATGGTTACGATGGCAAAATTGCATGAATTGAAGTTCAAATTGCTTTCTCATCCACCGGATTCTCCAGATTTGGCTCCCAGCGACTATTATCTATTCGCAGACCTCAAAAAAATGCTCGCGGGTAAGAGATTTGGCTCCAATGAAGAAGTTATCGCCGAAATTGTAGCCTATTTTGAAGGCAACGACAAATCTTTCTACAAGAAAGGTATAGAAATGTTAGAAAAGCGTTGGACTGATTGTATCGCTCTTGAAGGAGACTGACTATATTGATGAATAAAGTCGAATTTTGCAAAAAGAAAATGTGTTTTAACTAGCTAGACCAAAAACTTTTAGGCACGTGTTACATAACAAGACCGTATGATTCTGCAAATAAATTAAAGAGTAATGCAAGTAGGAAAAACAGGTTTTTCTAAATTATCCGACTACACAAACTTCAGGAATCCTGTGAGAGTTACAGAATATTCCATCACTCTACCACATCATCAGTCATGCAAATCAAAAACAAATACTGGCGACCTACAAAAAGATTGAGATTTTTTTGCAGAATTGCAGGAGAAATATGGCATTTATCTATTTATTAACGAGCTAAGCCCAATTATATACAAGATTACAATACATACAGTAAAATGACGGCAATAAATTTATAAGTACTAAAAGAAAACTAACCATAACAATCGATACGGGTCAGCAATAAAATTAAGAAAAAGAAAAATATAGTACATGTATCGTACAGGAACCTTAAATTACATTTGACATTTTCTCAAATGCTGATCTTTTTCAAAATATGTGAAGATTAGGATGCTCATTAGCAAGTTGACATGACCTTGATACAAAATGATTACGTCCACAGTTGGTTCTTTGCGTTCGTACAGAAAAAGTGTGCTTAAGACGAGTCTCTCGGGAAGAAAGAAAAGGGAATTTATAGACACCATGCAGAAGGATCTCATACTCAAAATGGCCACCTAAATCATTAATGAATTGATTAAAGAGATGACCCAGATGTGAACCCTGGAGAACGCCAGAAGGTACATGTATGCTGTTAGAAAAATAACTATTAAAACGAACAATCTCTTGGCGACCCGTCAAATAATCCCACAACCGATCAAGCATCTTTCTGCCAATACCCTTACTCCTCAGCTTAGACAAAAGAACTGCGTGATTCACCCTATCGAACGCCTTGGCGCAGTCGGTATAAACTGAATGCACCTGAGTGTCTCTTTCAATGGAATCCGATATGAAGTCTACAAAAGTTAGCAGATTATGTTCAATGTTCTTTTCAGTCTGGAATCCAAACTGGTTGGTTCTTATATTAGGGCACAAATTAAGAAGTTAAGAACTTAGTTATTATGTGTTATTTAATCAGAAATCAAGAAACGATAAACGCTGGATAGAGAACGAGAGAGAGATATGAAATGACAAACCATGTAGTGGACTATGAGAGCTACATAGAGAGTTAGGTACTTATGAAGAAGTCAAAAATATAATGCAGATTCGTCAACGTTAGTTATTATTCTGTAGGATTAAAGGTTACAATTAAAACAAATTGCAAAAATTTACACACTCACACTTTATAAATTTGCATTTCAAATTTGAGTAAACAAATTCAAATTATTTTCATAATAATGTGATATCTAACCCGGACCTTTGAAAAATTACCGACCAGCAGTGATAAAATTGTTATATTTCACAGTAGTAGACGTAATAACCGATTAGTCGTATTATATTACTTATTTTTTGTGTAAAATTGATCTTTTAGGAAGCCCCTCCTGACCTATGGACGTTGACCATTTTGATAAGAAAGATTTGCTTTTGATTTAATTTTATTTATATTTCTTGGCGATTATTATTGAGATTTTAGTTAAAAAGGGTCTTACAGTGACATGTGGTGCACATATAGTCGGTTTAATTCGTGAATAAAAGATAAAAATTGTTGACAGTTCGAACTAAAAGTTGTGAAAAGTGCATTTCGTTAAAAATTTGCCGATGAGGTAACTTTCATAGCTTATTAAAGGAACTGGATTTTTATCAGTTTTAAATTCCAGTTTTACAATATAGAAGTAGCTATATATATATATATATATATATATATATATATATATATATATATATATATATATATATATATATATATATATATATATACAGTAGAATCTCGATTATCCGAAATAATATGGACCAAAGTGATTTCAGATAATTGAAATTTCGGTTAATCCAAATTTCTTTATAAAATAGAAGTTTAGAATGAATACATCATTGCAGATTGACTTAAAAGCATTTATACGATATGCTATTACGTACATAGGTATTTATTAAAACAAAGAATAGAACAATTAGTTTACTTATTTTATGTATATGTACGGAAAATCGAAAATAAAACAGTTTCGTTCTTAACTTTAATGTCTTAAAAATGAGGTAATTTTTAACTGCACTCGTTTTGCGTTAGTTCTGTTTTTGGCTGCAAGGTCTCTCCAACGTTTGATAAGCAAAACGTCCGCGGCGGTTTTATTTTCTTGTTGTTCTACATAAGTTAACGCTTTTTTTAGGGCCTCTAGTCCTTCTGAATGTGACATTTTTACTAGAATATTGTCAGTGGCTTCTACTTCGTTATCATCGTCATCATTGTCTATTTTATTATCATTTTTGCATACACTTTTAATTAATTCTTGGCCAGTCATTTCATCTTCCACACTATCACTCTTTAACCATTCACAAACGTCGGTTTCCGTAACACTTTCACATCCCGATATTCTTGTAATAATTTGATGTAAACTTTCATTATCTTCTATTTCTGCCTCTGAGTAATGTCTCTCCTCTTGTGGAACCAATTTTGACCAAGATTTTTCCAGAGTACTACTCTTTACTTGATTCCAGGCTGAAGCTATTCAATATATAACATTTTTCAAATTTATCTTTTTTAGATAATCAATAAGATTGCCACCTTCATCTACTTTTTCTAAAATATGCTCCAATAACAAACGCCTGTAATTGCATTTTAAATTTTCCAGTACACCCTGATCCATAGGCTGAACGAGCGAAGTTACAGCAGGAGGCAAAAACATTGCTTTTATTTCCCCACTTTCAAGTTGCTTCGCACTTAGGTGAGTAGGGGCGTTATCTAGTAACAGAATACATTTTCTAGGATATCCATGTTCTTTTAAAAAAAGTTCCACTTTGGGAACAAAATCTCCAAAAAACCAGTCTTTAAATAGAGTCGCGTTTATCCAGACATTGTTATACAAAACAGGAAAAGCATTACGACGAATATTCTTAAAGGTTCGTGGATTTGCTGACTTACCAATACATAATAATGGGAGTTTGTGTCTTCCAGAAGCATTACTGCATGCAAGAACAGTAATACGTTCTTTGCTACGTTTGTAACCAGGTGCTCCAGCTTCCGTTTTTGAAGCTGAGGTATTTGACGGAAAACTTTTGTAGTTCCAGCTTGTTTCATCACAATTATAGATTTGGTCTGGTTGTAAACCATGTTTTTTCATAAGCTGCTCAAAATTCTCTGCAAATTTTTTTGCAGCAGATACTTCAGCCAACAATCTTTCTCCACAAACTTTCAGTTGACGTACACCATGTCTTTTTTCCACCTGTCTAGCCATCCATCACTTACAGAAAAATTTACAGGCGCTTCAATAACCGGCAACTCTTCGCTTAAACTCACTGCCTTATGTTTTAAAGTTGTTCCTGAAATTGGTATTCCACGTTCTCGATCCTGTATAAACGATAAAAATAAATAATCATCCACTTTTTGGTATTCACCGCTTTTCATACTTTTTTCGTGCCTGTGTGGGGGATGACAAAACACTACACCACTGAAATAATACTCACGGCTACACCTAAATCCTTCGCTATATTTTTAAGAAGTTCACCATTATCTAAACGTTGATTGCTTCTCTTTTAACGTAATAACAACACCTTTACGCTTATTATTATGACGCTCCATTTTGTAAAATATCTATTAAAACGAAACTATTACCTCTGCGATAATAATAGACGTAATGAGTAACTTATAACACTCGTCGACTAACCAAAACAGCGGTGAAATTCTAGACGTCGGGGGAGTTCCCGACGCGTTAAGGAAACCACTCATCGCCTGTTTCGAATAATGGTGATTTTTTCGTTTAATGGGAATACAATTTGCTTTTTAACAGTTTGTTTCGGTTAAGCCGGATTTCAGATAATTGCGATTCGGATAATCGGGATTGTACTGTATATATATAACATATATATATATATATATATATATATATATATATATATATATATATATATATATATATATATGGGGGTTTTCACGGATGGTAGAATGTAATACATTAAAATTCCGGGTTTCAATCCGTTCGCCTAACAATGAACTTGAACAACGTTTCACCAAAATCTCATTTGGCATTTTCAAGTGCTTTTGCTGCTGCTACCACTCGATATTGTGATCTTGCTACTGCTGCCGCTCGAAGCTAACTGTTAGCTTCGAGGGGCAGCAGCAGGATCACAGTATCGAGTAGCAGCAGCAGCAAGCGCACTTGAAAACACCAAATGAGATTTTGGCGAAACGGCGTGCAAGTTCATTGTTAGACGAACGGATTGAAACCCGGAATTTTAACGTGATATATATATATATATATATATATATATATATATATATATATATATATATATATATATATATATATATATGTATATATATATATATATATATATATATATATATATATATATATATATATGTATGTATATATTAATTGTATAAAAGTATCGTAATTTTTATACTAAGGTCTAGTTCATGCCAATTAAAAATAAAGAGCTTCCTATGAATGAATGGTGAACTATGAAAACATGTTTAATAAAGCTTTACTATTTTTCATTTAAATTTGATCACTGAATAAACTTTTTTACTAAAGTATCACTCATTAGCTCTAATATTTGGACCTCTTCGTGACTACAAAATGATTAAACGGTCCTGAAGACGTATTACTTTGTAGGGTTCCCATACGACGAAGGAAGTCCTTGCAACTTCCGCGATTTTGTAAACGCACCTTAGTCGAACTGTAGCATCAATAATGTAACACACGCACGCTGCTTTAGAATTTAATTTATTTCTAGAAATAAATAAAAAATATTTCGTTTGGATTATATAGAAATGTATATTTTGATTAATTTCGGCACAAAATATTTCATCTTTTATAATAATATCGTTTATTATTTTTAGTTGTCCGTACCAAAATTGAAAAAACACTTATGGCATCACTTTGGTGTCTGTCTGTCACAGCCAATTTTCTCCGAAACTATTTGACATGGAAAGTTGAAATTTGATACAAACATATAAATTGATGGCCTAATTACGGTCTGTACGCGAGTCCGACTTGCACTTGGCCGTTTTTTTTTGTTTCTGATAGAACGAGTTAAAAGCTGTAAAAACGTAATAATTTTTTTTTGATTGGTGAATTAATTGTTTTAGAAACAAGAAGCAAACAAGATTTTCTTGTGTCTTCCACCCTAATAATAATAAATATATTAGGTGTACAAATTAACTTTGTTCTTTGTGAAATAAGTAGCTCAAGATTCAAATTATTTCCCTCTACTTTTATTTGTGGAAGTATCAACCCTAAAGAAGCAAAATTACCACTTCATGCGATGCTGCTGTTCACATAACCTCAAATACAATATCGAGACAAGTAGCATTTGGGGAGGAATGGATAATATAGAAAGTTAATTCCACTAAATTCTGGTTGTTAAACACATCTTCTCTCTTTCATCTTGTTTAGGATGTTGTAAAGTGGTGTATTTTTTATTTACAAACGGCAATTCCCGTTTGTATGTACCATCATTTTCGCTCCTCTTTTTGTGTCGTCTGCAAAATCGATTTGATAAATAAAATTCAAAAATTATGTTATGTAGTTTGGTAGTAAAACGGGCATTATTAATTTCAATCCATAATTTCCCATAACATAAATATCACCTAATGTCACATGACAAAAAACCGGAATTACAAATGAAAAGGTCGCAATCATAGACATAGAGGATGGACTGAGTGTTCCGTATCCCGCTGTGAAGTAAATATGGACGCAAAAGTGTGAGAGAGACAACGCGAATGAGTGGACGGTAGCTGTCTCTTTTTAGAATGCCGCTAAGCTACGGCGCTCTTAAAAATAATATTTTCTAAGTGTTCTATTTGAACTAAAATCGGGTATGGGGCTTTTCTCGCCTTGAATTCCGTCTCGGGGTACAGCGCCTTGTTTATTACAGGCCTACAGAAAAGAGACAGGTATTGGCCGCACAATCGCTTTGGCTCTTTCTAAAGAGTGGTCAATTTTATAAAGTTAATGCTCAGTCCATCCTCTATGTCTATGGTCGCAATATTCGAAATCACCTGATGTCATGTGACCAATAAGAAGCTCATTTGAGAGGAGCAAAACTTAAGAAATAAACTAAAGTTATACGATTAGTTAGTGATGTAATATGGATAAGTAACAGACAGGTTATATTTTAGCTACCGGACGTGTTGAATCTATTTTTGTACCTGAAAAATACTGCTGCTGAGTACTTGCAATTACTAAAGTGAAAGTATCTAACAAACTATGGAGGCAATAACGAACTCATCTGGTAACGGTTCCGTGCCCGTACTTTTTCATACACTGATGTACGTTTTAAACCAAAGTGCTATTCAAGATGAAAGTTCTTATAATTATTATTATATGAAAATTGGAAAAGGTAAGCATCATACATTTAATTCAACGACATTTTATCACCACTACACTAAGGATTTTATTTTTGTGCTCGGCGCATGTTTCGCTTACCAAATTAGAATAATCGGGAGCCATGATTGACTAACCCTAAGATTAAAAACTATGTATAATAAAATTGTAACTTACTTGAGTTGAACCGACCAGTCACTAATGGCTGCTTAATTCCAGTCAAGTAAGAATAGGTCTTCTCTTCTTATTTAATCTAATCACAATCCTTTGTAGTAGTACATGACCAAAACTAAACCACCGTCTGTAATTCGTCGGTTCCAATAGAGTAATTCACTAATTGTGTATATATAGTGTAGTTTTTGATCTTAGGTTTAAGCAATCATTGCTCTTAATGATGGTTACATGGTTGACGAAACGCTCGACGGGAGGAAAAAAATAAAGTGTTTGTTGATCATTGTTATGTAATAGCATTGAGTCAAAGATTCCAAAATTCCGACGTACGGGAGTGGTTCCAAAAATTCTGGGCGTAACAAAGAAAACATAAGATAAAAAAGAATTTTGTTTTATTTTTCTACATACCATAGTCACCTTGCAAATCAATATAAACTTCCCAACTTTTTAATACTCTCATTATAATAAGATTTATCCAACTCTGTAAAATAAACGTTCCTCTCAGCTTTAATTTTATCATTCAAAGTGAATCTTCGTCCAGCCAGGCATTTTTTCAAGTTTGGAAATAAGAAGTAATCGCACTTGCAAGCGAATGTCATGCAGTTCTGCAGCAACAGTGGGGCACGTTTGTGAAGGCGCATTATCGTTATGAAAATACTCTTTTTTTTTGCGGGATGTGAATGTTTCGTCCGAATAGCACCCTTCAATTGGTCCAGTAGTGAAGCATAATATTCCCCGGTGGTAGTTCTACTTTTCTTTAGGTAGTTTTTGAGCACAACACCATGAGAATCCCAAAAAAACCGTAGCTATGGCTTTTCCTGGAAATATTTTTTTTTCTTCACTTTCCACACCTCCTGTTTCAACTGCTTCTTCATCTGTATGACCGTTCCCTGATTTATCGGTGAGGTATCGTTTTTCTCGGTGTGTCTGACTTGCGCGGAATACGCGGGCGTGGAGCAAGTCAGATGGGTTTCATGGAAATATAGGCGTTCGGCATGTTTTCGTTACCGAATCATCGGTACTGGGCACACCGAGAAACGCCAAAAAAATTCATCGGAATTATATTTAAAAAATCTTTTGAGAAATGTTCATTCTAACGTATAGATTCGGTCGTAATGTTGGTCGATTGTTAACAAATGCAGCACACATCAGACAGAAAGCTTTCTCATATGCAAAATATTTTGTAACATGTTGTAGACACGGCCTATTGAAATGTTTACAATGTCAGTGAGCTCGCGTACCTTCTGTTGCTATTGTAAATTTGTGTGAAAATCTCGTCGGTCGTAGAGGTTTTCGGGCGTCCTGAGCATTTATCATTAAAAAAAAAATTAAATTCAGCAACCTAATTTTAATCGTCGAAAATGAAGGTGAAGAAACTTGCTTGTTTACACGATCGCTGTAAAAAGTCAACTAAACGCACGTGTCTGAAACTTCACAGAATGCCATCTAGTAGACGACACTGCGCACATATCATACTAATTTGATCATCTTGGCCCTATATCTGTGTCAGGGCGAGAACTTTTGGAACGACCCACGTAGAATTATCAAAGCCTACAAATGTTACGAATCAAAAATATTGTTCGCGATATTTGTAAACTTAATAATAATTTAATAATTAATCCAAAACAAAATGGTGATGTTCGGATGGTTTTGTTTTAGAAACTAATGCTGAAAGATGTTACGGCATATATGGATGTTTTGAACTATCTCCACCTTGGACATCAGAACACAGGCCAGTGTCTTTGTTTCCAAATGACTTACACGATGTACGTATATGAATTTTTCATTTCTTTCTCTAATTTTAATAGCACTACCTTAAACTGTAGTTATACTTGATGTAATAATGTAAATTACTGTTAAAAATACATGCTACCCTTAAACCACATCAGCCAAACGAGGATCGACAGCAAAGCGAACCGTATGAACTCATTTACAGCAGACCAACAACAAACAAGCAAAAATATCTCTCAATGTCAACTATCAAAATTGAAGCCCATATTTCAGGAGTGATTTACTGTTAGTCTGACTCGGAAGGCGTTTCGTCGTGTCACGACTCATCAGCCGAGCTTAGATCTGCAAAATAGAGAAAAAACTGAACGTACTATCTGTGGCTCCTGTAAGAATAAAAATAACTCTATTCGTTTTAGATTGAACCGAATTATTTGCTCTACACAAGAAAGAATAAGATGAGTCATAGTCTAATAAATATTAATGAATATGATTACGTTAGTCATTCAGGAATAGAACCCACAAAACCAATTTATGTTGTAACCCACGGGTATATGGAAGGTGGAAGCATAGATTGGGTAAGTTATAGAAAATATTTGGATAATGTAAAAAAGGTATATAGTGGGTTATTGGACCAAAATCCTCCAGTAAACTCAACTTACTCAGGTATATCTTTATTATTGTTTCGTTTTTCATTTCTGATCTAATTAACTACTTCCTGAAGAGATTTTTCCTTCCACTTATCACCCCTCATATATAGCAATACGTTGTGTGTTTTTTAGATCTATAATATAGCACAAGAACTGCTTAAAATTGAAGATTGTAATGTTATAGCAGTAGACTGGCATGCTGGTTCAAGTCCCCCTTATACACAAGCCGTGGCTAATACAAGATTAATAGGTAAGTACTGTTTTTCACTACCTTCTCAATCTGAAAAAACAACCTCGTACCAAACCTAATTTGCATAATTAGGTGTCAGTTACCAAGAAGTATGAAATTGAGACACAATACATAATAAAATTACAAATTAATTAAATGTATTTTTTAGGTAGAATGACAGCTCATTTACTTAACGATATTGCTCAGTATACCGGAGACCTTGGCCTTGATCATGTCCATTGCATAGGCCATTCTTTAGGCGCTCATTTATCCGGATATATAGGATATACTTTGCAAGATGTATGTATTGTTTATTCTTTTTTTTATTGTTTATATAAGTTATTTTCAGTCTACAGTATAAAAGACGGTTGGTATAAGACTACTAAACCCCATTCATTACTTCTGACATCCCGGTGTTCGGAAACCGGAACATTTTGTTGCAAGGAACATTACGCACGGTGTGCCTGAAACAGATTTTGATGGCTTCGGTGACCACTCCAAATTTTTCAACGATAATCGATTAGTATAGTAATACAGAGAATTTGTGAACAATTTTAAAATTTTTCGTCGAGCCATTTTGAAAAAAGTGCATTTAAAAATTAAATATGGAAAATTTCGGAGTAAACATAATTTTCTACATTAATAATTCTCAGTGAATTTATTTTAAAAATATTTACGTCCTATGTATGTGATATTATTGCAACTGTCTATAATAGTATACGTGAAAACCATTAATTTGAGACGTGGTAGAAGTCTGTTGGTGCTTTGGAACCAAAATTATGGTAATTTTAAGATTTTTTATAATTCCAGGTCAAAAATCTGTGAAAACATATTTTATGGTATTTTTTTAAATTTTCTTAACTGTTCTAGGTCATCTAGAAATTTCTTTAAAAAATGATATTGAAGGCTTTAACTTCTAGGTTCATGAACATGTTGTAACGTGTTACTAAATATGCCATCCCGTTTGGGCGCAATTTTGTAACCTTTTAATAACGCCCGCACGTTGAGGCGCAATTTTGAAACGTCTTAACTTCTTTGCTTTTAATAAATATATATTTATTAAATATAAGTCGTTATTTGCCCCTTTAAGTATCTCATAATTTCTGAGAATGGATTGAGTGGATATTAATACTGAATGAACTAAAAAAATTAGAAATAAACTAACTCAATTTTTTTGGTAGAGAAATATGGATAAGAGATAATTTTTGTACGTCTTTTGAAAATAGTCTCTATTCTTTGTTCAAAATTTTGGTTGTACAGATTTTTGAGCACCATTCATTTTAAAATAAAAAGAATCACAGCTTCAGCTCAAAAAAATGAAAAAAAAATTTTAATATGGTACAACCGTCGTGTCCTGAAAGATAAAACGGGTGATTCAGTGAAATGCTAGATTTAAATAAAGAAAAGGATTTATTAATGACAAAATTAAAAGTTCTAACTTCGCTACACTTTAAAATTACTACTACTAAATAAAATCCCTTAATCTAGTAGATGGTACGATTATATAGAATCTTTAAATCAGGATTCTAATTAAAGGCTTAGCTAAACACGATGTTAAAAGTTCGTGGAATTAACTTCACAAGTTACACGTGCTGAATAGACGATGTAAACGCACTTGTCAGCTGGAAGCAAAATCTATGGATTGATATACTGATGACTCTTTTTCTATGAGTTTTTTGACCTGTCCTGGTGAGATATTCATAACACTGATCTCCACCTTGGCTACCCCAGTTCCCTTTGTGCTGCTAAACGCGTCTTGACCCCTAAAGGTCTGGGAATAAGCAGGATATTTCAAGGAAAAGGCCCTGAACTTGAAAACTCAAACCGTTTCTGCACTACCACATCACTAATAAACTACTACGGCAACGTGATGGAAAAAGCCTACTGCGGCTTGATGATCTAAAAAGCCCACTGCGGCTACATGATGAAAAAAGCCGTTACTACAACTCGACTGGAAAAAAACCTTTACTACATTTCGGCTGGAAAAAGCCGTGAACAAATCCATCCGCACGCTTAAATATTTTTCTCCCTTCCTTAAAGTAACGTCTTTAAAATGGCTTTCTTCCCGGATACAATTCTATAGCCAATCAGATATAATCGATGCAAATTAAAGAGTCCAGTAGTCAACGCGCAATGTACACTGTAAAATTTAAATTAAACTGCTCAAAAATTTAAAACACTGTTTTAAGCTACACTGCTTAAAAGTTGAAATCACTGCAATAAATATAAAAATGGAAAAAATAAATAAATTATAGGGAGAAAAACAGTGTCGTGACATGATCTTAAAATCTAGGAAAAAATGAATGTTACAATGTCTTCTCATCGAGGTATAATTTTGCTAATTACGTCAAAATAATAATATGATTTATCTTCAATGTAGTGTTTTGTGAACAAATTTTTCTTCCCTATTTTTTTTAAATAAATCACATACTAAATGGTCTTTTTCTTTCGGAAACAGGGTATCATTTACATATCTTTTTAATTTTTCGAAATTATTTGGGCGGCAGCAAAAATGAGACTTTCCCCATGTAAATTCCATAGTACATTTTGGACAATACCTTGCAACTATTTTTTCTGTTTCCACTCTAAATTCACTGTTTAAAAAATTAATATGTCCTGGTTTCGCACTAAATCACATACTGCATTCACATATTTTTTCTTCTTGAGACTTCGCATTTCTATGCAAAGCTTTAAATGTTGAATAATCAGTTAACGCGATGGATTTAATTGCTTCATTTTTTTTAACAGCCTTATAAACTAAAGCGGAATTACTGTAGGAAGACATTTATCGTCGAAATTATGACTTTTAAAATATTATCTTTAAAAATCCAACTACAGACACTTCAGGGACATTTACGGGACGATGACAAGGAGAAGAACTCAAACAACCAACGAGTAACAGTTGCAGGATATGATGCCGGGTTTACCATGGAAGATCTGCAAGAAACGATCTTAAAGTTCAGGAACATAAAGGCGCCATGGATGGATGGTGTTGTTAATGAAATGCTGAAATATGGTGGACTCGCACTGCAAGATCAATTGCTTAACTTCATCAATATTGTGATGCAATCTCAAAGAATCCCCGAAGACATGAAAATAAGCATCACAATACCAATTTTTAAGAAAGGCGACAGACGGAAACCTGAGAATTATAGAGGAATCACGCTGTTAAGTGCAGTCTTAAAACTAACAACGAAATCAATACTTAAGAAGGTAGATGACTTGATCAAAAACAAGGAAGAACAAACGGGATTCAGAACAAACAGATCAACCACCGATGCTATCTTTGTGGTATCAAGTATGCGAAAAATCTATCGAATTCAACAAGCCCCTGTACATGTGCTTTGTGGACATAACCAAAGCCTTTGACCGTGTGAATCTGTTTTTCCTCTACATCTTCCGCAGCCCTAAACAGAAAGATCCTCACTCTTCTCCGTTCGTGGCCGCAGACCAATTCCAGGAGAGAATCGGAACTGTTTGCAACCTTACACGTTAGTCCCACGACGATTGGATTATGCAGGTACTCTAAGCTGAAAAGTCCTCTTCCACCTTGATGGCGTGACATATATTCGAGGAATAGAGGATCGAGGATGAAGACTTCTATTTATTACTAAGTTGGGAATGTGGAATCTTTGGCACAATGATACGAAACGCGCGTCGAGTGCAAAAATAAAGTATTTGGTGTAGTGGTGATATATACATATATACGTACTTCTATTTATGTGTATGATTTTTCGAGTGTTAACATCCAAATCTCGCAGTTCTTCTTTCATCCACTTCACTACTCCAAAGGGAGATGCAGATACCGCAGAGTATGAGAGAATTGATCAGGGAAATTTATCAGATAACCAAAACACGAATAAAAACCGCGGAAACAATGACCGACGAGATAGATATAAAATCTGGAATAAGACTCTCTCAGCCCAATGCTGTTTAATATAATAATGGACGGGATCATTGAGGATGTAAGACCATTAGAACACAAAAACATCAATATAGTTATGCAACGCCGACGACGACGTACTTATTACGGATAGCGAAGATAACTTACAAAAGCTACTATATCGATTTGTTAGATCGGCTAGTTAACACAGTATGGAAGTGTCCAAAGAAAAGACAAAATGCCTTACAGTGTGCAGAGACCCCCTAAGATGTAAACTGGAAATAAAGGGATATGTAGTTGAACAGGTAATGACCTTCAAATATCTGGGCGTGAACATCTCCAGCGCCAGAGACATACAAGAAGAAGTTATAAGAGGTGCCACAGCATCCGGGCGACTGAGAGACGTCATATGGCGTAACAAGTATATGTCAATTAAAAACAAAATAAGGATACACGAGGCATGTATCAGACCAATCTTGACATATGCCGCAGAGACGAGACCAGAGACCACCAAAACAAAACAATTACTCAGAACAACGGAAATGCGAATGCTACAGTATATAACAGGCAAAATACTGAGAGACAGAGTACTTAGCCAACAAATAAGGGAACAATGCGATATATAGGACATTGTAAAATTTGCCAAAACCAGGCGGAAAGAATGGAATAATCATGTAGAGAGAATGGAAGACGGCAGACTCCCAAGAATCGCCAGAGACGGTAAACCTAATATTAGGAGATCTTAAGGTAGACCGCCAAAACGCTGGGCTCCAAGCTAGATGTCATCATCAACAGAATCACCACCAAGACCCCAGTGAGAGCTATCAAAGAACAAACAGGCATTACCTAATAAAAGAAGAAGAAAAAGAAGACCCAACAATTATTTATCGAATCGAATCTTTCTTTTTTCTTGATTTTCTTCATAAGAAAGGGCAAAGAAATTGACAACGGTTATGTTATTTTCTACAACTTTATTCCTAGCCAACTTAAATTCAACTAATAACAATATTGACCCCACTCAAACTAAAATCGTATCACATGCACATTTATACAATGTCGTACAATTAATTTGAATTTTGACCTGGAATTTTAAAAAATCTTAAAACTACCATAGTTTTGGTTCCAGAGCACCAACAGACTTCTACTAGGTCTCACATTAATGGTTTTCACGTATAGCATGTCCCAAAATATAAGATCCTGATTTTTGCCGTTTTAAGTGGGCAATATAAAAATTCTGACCTTTTGTTTATGATAGGTTGCAGAGATGGACTTAAGAATTTTATTCATTAATGCAAATGAATAAAATTATAAGTGTTTTTGGAGATGTTTATTTATAGATACATGTAAAAACAAATGGATAAGAAGTACAAATATACAGTTTGAATGAATGGAGTTTACAAGAGGGGACATATTGTATAAATAAAAATATATTTTTAACTTAAGCCTAATTCGGTTTCACTATCACTGTCATCAGCTGAGGTGGTTTTATATTATTTACATAAATATAGGAATCTTCAAATTTAACAACGTGTTGAATGCAATTCTTCCAGCTTTCACAAGGTATATTATTTATAACTTTTTTTACTAATTCAACCACTGACACGCTTAAAGTAGGAGAAACATTTTATGCCCTTATTTTTGATTTCACTTGATGCGAAATATGTTCAATTGGATTAAACACGCAATAATACGGAGAAAGCCGCAAAACAGTGTGTCCCATTTTCTCAGCCATACTATCACAAACATATTTCTTTTTCAATTTATAGTCTTTCAAAACTTCCAAAAGATCATTTTTTTTATAACTAAAGTCAAAATAAATGTCATTTTCTAACATATATTCCTGTATTTCCGATTTGGTATTGGCTGCATTAGGAACCTTATTTAGTAGGCGACTATGGTAACTTGCATTGTGCATAACTATGACACTCTGTTCGGGAACATTTGGCAAAAGGGAATTTTGAAACCAATTTTCAAAAAGTTCTGCGGTCGTGTCTTCGTGATAGTAATCTTTAATGTTTTTTTGCAGATAATAGTAGACAATTTGAAACCCAGCCCTTTTCAGATCCAGCATGCAAAATGATTATTTGTTTACCTTTATTTGAAGGTGCGTTAGTCTGACATTTTGTACTACTGTCAACCCACCCTTTTTGCACAGTGTCATGGGTATCGAACCATGTTTCGTCAAGGTAAATCATTGGCCAATTCTCTGATCGATACTTTTTAATTTCTTGTAAATAAGTATGCCGCAAGATTCGTAATCTTTGTGACTCCACCACTACTTGCTTTTTGTTGATTTTTTAGAACGTGAATTCCATTCTTAAGAGAATTCTTTGAAGGGTTGATCGGTCACAATGTATATTGGTCCCGTCCTGCACCAGTCTTAATTTTATTTTGTTTAGTGTCGGCACCAACTGCTCTTCATACATAGAATATATTTTTCTCCTGATGACGTCTTTTTCACAATCGTCTACATGATGCATTTAAAAATCTTTCCGCTTTTTCCTGTTCCTGAGTGATGGTTTTCCTACAATACCCTTAATCGTAGAAATTGGGGTTTTTGTTAGTTCACTGGTTTCTTGCAAAGCACTTTGTTTATTCAAATTTCTTTTTACCACACTGTCGTAAACACTTTTCACTATTTGTTTAGCGTCAAGTGATAAATGTAAATAGAACCGTTACGTTGTAAGTTGTAAGTAACACTAAAAATAAAAATAATAAAAAGTATCTTTCGAATCTTAATAGGGACCTGTGGTCATTAGGTCTATATTATCAAATACTTAAAGGGCTCCAAACCGGGTTGCCAGAGAGTAAATATATAGGTAAAAATAGATCCAATATGATTGCAGGTGCAAGTGAGGGCGGTATACAGAGCAGGTAAAATAAAAATACGTTTATCGTAATACCTGGCAACTATGCACCAAACCTTAATAGGGTCGTTTATTGCCTCATTGAAAAAGCAAAAAGGCAATAATATCACAAAAATATCTTTTAAATACATTCAATGAGCATTATTAATGTAGAAAATTATATTTATTTCGAAATTTTCCATCTTTAATTTTTAAATGCACTTTTTTCAAAACATCTCGGCAAAAAATTGTAAAATTATTCACACATGCTCTGTATTACTACACTAATCGATTACCTTCAGAAAATTTGGAGTGGTCACTGAAGTCATTAAAACCTGTTTCAGGCACACCGTGTACATCGAATAAGACATCATGGTTCCGTATTGAATAGACTTCGTCGACAACTAGGATTAATCTAGTGTAATCGTACTTTCCTTCCTAAAGGAAAATATTGTACTCGTGAAAAAAATCTCAGTCCAAGATTTTTGCTTTTCTTCACGTTTTAGGGTTTCTAAATCACAAAAAACATAGACACTTACTACCGTCAGTCTGTAGGCCTGTTGGCACGATAACTCTCAAACGACATGAGATATCAATTTCAAACTTGGTATGTAGATAAAATCTAATAAGGAGATTAAGTCTATAGTTTTTGTAAGGTATCGCTTCAGGCCAAAGAGGTGAAAGGGGTAGGGGTCGATAAATTTTCAAAGGTTTTAACTGTAATATGAATGTTTTCCTGATATTTTTATTGAATAATAAAAAAAAATTATGCATAAATATTTATAGTAAAACATATAAATGGCGATAGGGGTGGGGGAGATGATTAGAGGGGGTTGCTTCCTATATATCGTATTATATATCCTTTTCTGGGTTTTTGAAGTCTAGGAATCCAAAAATTAAGTTATTTTTTTTTTAGTGCTTTCAAGCGCTAGAGGTAAAATTTCAATAGCCTTTTGAGATTTTTACAGATTTTTTTGGTTGATACACGGACAAATTTTAAGCATATTATTTATAGTAAAATATGTAAAGGGTTAAAGGGTGAGGTAGGAAATTAGGGCTACCTTTTAAGTTTTTACAATAATAATGAAAAAAAATTTTGGTACAAATCGTTTTATTATTTCTCAAAATATTCACCTTTTTCACTCTGAAAGTTGGTACCTCAAAAACATGGTTTTGGAAGGATTCAACAGCTTCTTGAGATGATTAAGATCGCTGTCCACGCATTTTTTTTGTTGACATTCGGGAACAAAAAAAAGTCGTTAGGCGATAAATCAGGTGAATACGGGCAATAAGACTGTGCTATAGTTCGATGTTTTTTCTCCGTCAAATAATCAACTGTTTGGCGTGCTGTGCGAGAGCTGGCATTATCATGATGAAGAATGATTCGACGTTTTCCATTGTTTTTCCTGATTTCATCGATGACTTCTGGCAAACAAATTGTTGTATACCATTCAGCATTAATTCTTCTTTGATTCTCTAAAGCAATGGTTGCAACAGGTCCAGTATAACCAAAGAAACAAGCGATCATTTTCCTTCACGAACGAACCACTTTTGTTGGATTCGGTTTATCTTGGAGCACCCAAATAGTTGATTGTTGCTTAATTTCCGGCTCGTTTTTTTTTTTTTTTTTTTTTATGGGTCTAGCTCACGTGCGGCAGGGAAGTCCCTAAAGCGCTCCAGGAGCGGCACGAGTGCGGAAAAAACGATTCACGTTGTTCTTGAATCGCTGTAAATTGTACTCGGTGGGAAACACAGCGCTGGGCAAATTATTCCAAAGGGATGACGTTTTCCATATAAAAGATTGCTTGAAAAGCGTTGTACGCGGAGTAACAAGCTGAACCTCATACGGATGCGAAGCACCAGCGCGACGTGTACTTCTAAGATGCACCGCTTTGGGAGGAATTAAGCGGGCTACATCCTTCGAACACTTTCCATGAAAATACTTGTAGAACAGACTCAAGTCGCCAACCGTTCTTCGATGTTCCAGCGAGTCAAGGCCGCCGGTCAATTCCGGGTCCCCCCAATCAGACGGACCGCTCTTCTCTGAACAGAATCCAACAAATGCAGTGTATGTTTGGGAGCGGAGCCCCAAACGTGGGAGCAGTATTCCATAGTTGGTCGAATTTGGGCTTTGTAAAGAATTAACAGTTGCTGTGGGGTGTAAAGCTTTCTGGTTCTAAATAATATTCCCAACTTTTGAGAAGCTCTCCTTGCTATGCCTGCAACATGTTCATGCCAAGACATATTTGCTCCCAAACTAACGCCCAACAAATTGAGCGACGATGCTAGGGGAATGGAGTGCCCCGACATAACTATGTCGGGCTCAGCAACGTTAACTTTTTTAGAAAAAAACTGCCGCTTGGGTTTTTGTAGCGTTAAATTCCACTTGGTTACTGTCACCCCAAGATAGAATTTCTTCCAGGTCTTTGTTAAGTTGACAGACCTCCTGCTGTCTGCGGATATTTGCCTGAGCAGCCGATGTCCGAGCGTTCAAGGTGAATGAAGAGACAAGCGTACTGTCATCTGCAAAGCTATAGATTGGATTCCCGGTCTTTTCCAGCAGATCGTTAATGTAAATGAGAAAGAGAGTAGGAGACAGTATGGAGCCCTGGGGCACACCGCAGTTGATAGTGAGGGTGTTAGAAAGAAATCCGTCGACCGCCACTCGTAAAGAACGCTCTCTGAGGAAACATGAGAGCCACAAACAGAACCTTTCAGACATACCATAAGAGCGTAACTTAGCCAACAGTCCATCGTGCCAAACACGGTCGAATGCCTTGGATATGTCAAGAGCAACCGTTCGAGATTCTCCAAAGTGTTCAATTGCGTTGTTCCAAACATGTGTTACATAAGTCAGAAGATCTCCTGTTGATCTATGTTTACGAAAACCATATTGGTGATCGCTAATAATATTGAATCGTGAAACTGGGTTCGTACCCAGTTTCGTCTCCTGTTACGATGTTGTATACGGATTTTTCATGTCCTCAGTCGAATTTTTTTAGCATTTCCTTATACCAATTGACACGAACCTGTTTTTGAGTTTCTATCAAATTATGCGAAATCCATCGGGAACAGATCTTTTTTCACAGCTTCATGCAAAATCGAATGTATTGCAATCCTCGACATGCCTCTATCTCACGGTAAGTCATATGCTGATTCTCTTCAATCATGTTGCGCACAGCATCAATGTTTTTTGGAACAACAACCAATTTTGGGCGACCTTCACGAAATTCATGGCTGACGGAAGCACGACCATGACGAAATTCTGTAAACCAATGTTAAACAGTCTTTTCTGATGATGATTCATTACCCAAACTTGAACGAAGCGATTCGAGGCATTGTTCTTGAGTTAGGCCTTTACTAAAATCGTAAAAAATTGTCTAAAATCGTCTAACGAAAACCCTCACTTGAGATTTCCATTTGTTCACAAAACTGATTTTTTAACGTTCACTGTAAACAAATTACTCGGCCAGTTTCTGAGTTGCCACTATTTTAACAATAACAAATTTCAAATTTTACAGCAATAGTAATGTCACATATTAATAGCGCCATCTAGTGGTCGTTAGTAAAAACTTAAAAGGCGGCCCTCATATATCTTCTCTGTGGTTTATGGAGTCGAGGAATCTGAAACTTAGGTTATTTTTCTGTTACTTGCCATTTTAATGGGGGAAGGGGTGAAAGAGGTGAAGTGGTCAGATACTGTATGGTTTCAATAGTATTACGGGAATTTGCCAGATTTTTGGTGTGGTAAGGAATAGAGTTAGAAGGGTGCTTTCGTATTTATTGAGCTATAAGTATTATTCAGAGTTCTTTGAGTCAAAGGAAAGAAAAAATTACATTGTTTTTTTTCTATTTGTAATATTAACAGGGGTGAAAGGAATGGGAATCATTAAATATTGTCTAATTTCAATATTATTGTAAAAATTTTGCCTGGTTATTAGTTGAAATATTTTTTAAAAATTTAGCTACTTTAACAGAAATAGTATCTCGACAGGATTGAGATCCGGTTACAATGTAACCTAAAAAATGTTGAGTTGATTATAGAAAAAGTTTAAGAAATTAGTTAAATTGGCCTACACGTACTTGCCTCTGACACAGTAGGTAAATTATTGTTTTTACATCCCTTGCTAAACGGAAAGAATTACCCCCTGCACTTTTTTTTACGGTTTTAGTGTTGTTAGATGGCGAAAAATATATATCCCCATTTCCTTCGGTCTATCTATTCTGTCAGGTTGTCGGTCTGTCGGAAGTGACATTATAATATTTGAAATAGGAATTGTATGTTATGTTGATATGTTATTCATATTATGGAAGTTTAGTTTCTCTTTACTTGTGAAAGCCAAATTTAGTAATTATTTTAGAACTACATGTTTGTAGGAAAGTACCGGATAAATCACTTTACCGATTGGTCGATATATCGGGCAAATTTTTTGGTTCATATTGTGTTCCTATAAAAGTTACTCGCATAATCGGATGCACCGTTCCAAGAAAAGAACTACTTACACACATAAACGCGACAAAATATTCACACAGGTCTTGTATTACAAGAAACTATATGGATGCATATATTTCGTTTTTGTCACGGCTAAAAAGGGATAAAGCAAACCACCTACTTTGTTATTTACTGAAAATACACGAAAAAAAAATCTAAGAAGAGCAATAGAATGTATTTTGTTTTTTAAATATGCACGGGATCGAGATTAAAATTTAAACTAATTTTGAAAGGTTATATCTCTTTTATTCTTCAATCTTTATATTACCTACACTTGGTGAACTCGCTTTACTTGGTGAGTGCTATGAACAGGTAAGGTTAATATCTGAACTTAAAAAAATCCCCTGTATAATCTTGGAAACAAAGCTACAGGAGAACTTTTCTTAATGGAAATTTTTTTTAACTAATAATGGTGTTTTTCAGTAAACGCCTCGTAAGAATGAATGTCATGCTTAGCACCTCGACTCATAATAATCTTTCTATAGATGATCTGTATTTTTTATATCAGTTACTACTTTTTACAGGAATTTAATTTAACCCTAGGAAGAATAACAGGAATGGATCCTGCAGAGCCACATTTCGCTAAAGCTAGTAGACCAGTACGTCTCGATAGAAGTGCTGCTAGATATGTTGACATTATACACACAGATGCCATTCAGTTCATTAGGGGGGGATTGGGGATTAGTGAAAGTATAGGTAAGTATATTATATGCATAAATATCTTTCCAGTTATTATCCCGATTATAATAAACCAAATATATAAGTGTAGTGACTTTCCGATGATCGAACCTGCGACTTCTTTCACTGTAAACCTTAACAGTACCGCAGAGGTGGCGCGTCTGGTTGTCTAAATATTAAATCATTTAGAAAACATATGCCAAGGACCATGTTTTATTACCTCACTTTATGGGTGTATTAACAGATTTGTATAGGATCCTGTCCACGTAAAAAAAGAGAATTTTTAAATTTCAGTAGCAGTACATTTTTTTTTCTCGAGTTTATAACAGTCCTAGTAGAACTATGTGGTTATATTCGAATATTCGTTCAGCTTAGTTTTTAGGGCACGTAGATTATTTTCCGAATGGTGGTAGCAACCAGCCTGGATGTGGCAAAAGTGTAGTCCAGTTTATTAATGATGAACAGGGCAGTGTCTTTCATGGTAAGAAAAAAATAACAACTTTTTTTTAGCTTAAGTTGGAGTTAGCAAGGTTCGTGTTAATAGAAATAACAAAGTAACTTTTATATGTCAACAATAATTTCGATTTCGTTATTTAGCTAATAGTGTAGTAATAATATTGATCTAATTAGTACTCTATTTTCCAAAAGAACGTATATTGATTAGGCAATAAGAGCTCGCCTGTGGATATTAACTATAAATAACGAACACGCTCTATTCTGGATATCTCGAAACTGAATGTTAGTTTAAGGATGACCATGCTTTGTATTTTCATTTCACAACACGCTAGTCTGGAGGTATCAATATTACTGAGGATGTTGGTTAGTCATGTGCCATTCATAATCGTTGGGTTTTAATTCTGATTGTCAAGCAGACCACGGAGGTGCTGCTCTAATCTAAGAATGCACACACAATGAACGTTAGCTACCAGCGGTAGCACGTAAGAATATATATATTTATTGTTTAGATTGATCAATCGTACCGATACATACGGAAACTAGCTACCAGCTTCCTCTAGGGAAAAGAGCGTTTAATACATTTTTTCACACTTGAATATTTTTAATGGTACCGTACCATTTGCCTTTTATCGGTGACGGAAGTTGTGGGAAGAGAAAGAAGTTACAAGGTAAAGATCAGGTGAACGCGGTGAGTAATCCAACACAGCAAGTTAGTTTTCGCATAAGAACTGTTTCAAAAAGATCGAACAAACAATTTTTCATCACCAGAAACGATACATGCATCTTCATAAAATCTCACTGACGATTTTGACAATGTCTTGATGCGTTTTGATTACCAAGTCAGCCGCAGCTATTTATTTGGGACTCCTGTTCCCACCGTTCCTCAAGCACACTGTCACTCTTACCACAATAACTAAGAGACACAACAGTGATGCTATTACTTTTTTCTGATTCCAAAAAGTTTGATATCAAAGCAATAACATACTCTTAGAAAATGGAAAGTCCGAATATATTTCAATTTTTCTGAATAAGTTAGTGCCAAATTTTGCACTGGTTGAGCGCTTTCCTGCCATTAACTAGTAAAATAATATAAAGCATAACGTACAAACAAATTGAGCATTCCAGTGTCTACAGTCTCAGTGAGTAGTTTTAGACTGTACCGTCCCTAAAATAATAAATATACTCCGTCCTGTAATCAGTATATTTGAGTATCTTGGTGGCTAAAACTGTTAAGAAGGGTGTTCAATAAATCTAAAGGTGTTTAAATAGTAAGAGTGTCCACTGTTCCTTACCTTTATTTACATATTCCTCGAAGTTTCATTGCCTAAGCAGTAAGCATTCTAAAAATGGGAAGGTAGGACTGTCAGACCATAAATTTGTCTGGATTGTAAAGACGCGAACTTTACACTATTTTTTTTAAAGAGAATTCTATTTTTAGGAATGAAAAAATTTCTTGGTTGCAATCACGAAAGGTCCCATAAGATTTTCTTGGAAAGTATAAACCCAAGATGTTCGTTTTTAAGTATAAGATGCACATCATTTCAGGTAAAATATTTAGCTTAAGCATTCAGCTACATGACACTCTGGAAACAAATAATTTTGCGTTTTTAATACTCCTCGTCGAGATGTATTTTTATGTACCTGCTAAAGCAAGGTATTGTATGCGTGAAAAAATCGCCCTCCAAAATTTTTGCTTTTACTCACCTTTTAGGGTTGCTAGATCACAAAAAATACAATCACTCATTTCCGTCGGTCTGTCTATTTGTCGGACTGTGGGCACGATAAGTCTCGAACAAAGAAAAAGGGGTTGGGGTCGTAAAATATTGTATAGTTTTAATAGTATTTTGGGAATTTTTCCAGGTTTTCTGGTTGGTGTATTGACAAATTTTAATCACATTAATTCTAGGCAAATATATAAGGTGTAAATGGCGTTGGGGTAGGAATCGTGCTATATTCCTTTTCAGTGTTCTTGGACTGTAGGAATAGAAAAATAATTTTTTTTCTTTACTTTCAATTTTAATAGGGGAAGGGATTGAAGAGAAGATGGGCATTTTTCTATGTTTTTCCTATGACAACAAAAGCCAAGCCAACAAAAAAAATTATTGTTAAAAGATTTTTAAACTAATACATCTAAGTGTAATGTATTTTTGGGTGCTGAAACCGTATCTGGTATCAGTTTTTTTTGTATCACCCTCAGTTCTCTCACAATATGACATCGATTAAATTTCAAAATAGGGAAAAAAAATCCTCGTGCTTGAAAAACTGAGCAAACTGTTGATCTCTTGTTCTATAATGGTAAATAGATGTTCCAGATTCCAATAAATGTTATTCTTTCAGCCAAGCAATTCTGATTTTTCCTTAGTCAAACCCAAATTTCTCACTAAATCATTTAACTCAGCTTGTGTAAACAACTGTGGTTTTAAATTTTCTAGAGAACATTGAAACTCATCATCATCCGGTCGACTTTCATTAAATTCGGGACTGGACTGTAAAACGTCATCAATAGACTGAGGTGGCTCAGGGACAGGAACTCCCGGTCCATGTCCTACCGGCCGATTAGCTGAAGTAAATTTAGGATAGACAATTACTTTCTTATTTTTGGAGTTATGTCCAGAAACATCAACGCTGCAAAAATAACAATCATTTGAATGATTTTCTTACTCTCTCCATACCATGGGTAATGAAAATCTAAAAGCTTGCTTTTCTTTCTTATACCATTTCCTAAGATCCTCTACACAAACATAACATACTTTGTGAGAAGCCCAACATTTTTCTTAATTACCAATTTCTACACCAAAATATTCAAAGTACCATATACTTTTTTTAGAAAGTCAGTAATGTTTCTTTGATGTTTTTTAACTACAAACTCACCACATATATAACAAAAAGTGTTGGGGAGTTTTTACAACCACGATTAGCCATACTTTAAATATGAATTTTTTTTTTTTTTTTTTTTTTTTTTTTTATTGGTCTAGCACACGTGCTGCAGGGAAATCCCTAAAGCGCTCCAGGAGCGGCACGAGTGCGGAAAAAGCGATTCACGTTGTTCTTGAATCGCTGTAAATTGTACTCGGTGGGAAACACAGCGCTGGGCAAATTATTCCAAAGGGATGACGTTCTCCATATAAAAGATTGCTTGAAAAGCGTCGTACGCGGAGTAACAAGCTGAACCTCATACGGATGCGAAGCATTTCTAACATGCACCGCTTTGGGAGGAATTAAGCGGGCTACATCCTTCGAACACTTTCCATGAAAATACTTGTAGAACAGACTCAAGTCGCCAACCGTTCTTCGATGTTCCAGCGAATCAAGGCCGCCGGTCAATTCCGGGTCCCCAATCAGACGGACCGCTCTTCTCTGAACAGAATCCAACAAATGCAGTGTATGTTTGGGAGCGGAGCCCCAAACGTGGGAGCAGTATTCCATAGTTGGTCGAATTTAGGCTTTGTAAAGAAATAACAGTTGCTGTGGGGTGTAAAGCTTTCTGGTTCTAAATAATATTCCCAATTTTTGAGAAGCTCTCCTTGCTATGCCTGCAACATGTTCATGCCAAGACATATTTGCTCCCAAACTAACGCCCAACAAATTGAGCGACGATGCTAGGGGAATGGAGTGCCCCGACATAACTATGTCGGGTTCAGCAACGTTAACTTTTTTAGAAAAAACTGCCGCTTGGGTTTTTGTAGCGTTAAATTCCACTTGGTTACTGTCACCCCAAGATAGAATTTCTTCCAGGTCTTTGTTAAGTTGAACGACCTCCTGCTGTCTGCGGATATTCGCCTGAGCAGCCGATGTCCGAGCGTTCAAGGTGAATGAAGAGACAAGCGTACTGTCATCTGCAAAGCTATAGATTGGATTCCCGGTCTTTTCCAGCAGATCGTTAATGTAAATGAGTCGTTAATGTAAATGAGTTAATGTTAATGAATTAAAGCACATGGGTTAAACACTGCAATGCGAGGTTATATTAACTGGAAGAAAACAAACACCTGTGACATTTATCGGAACTGCCAACCTAATAACATTTGATTTTACTGCCAACCTTATAAAAATCTGATTTTATTGCCAACCTAATAACATTCGAATGATAAAAAATAAACTTTTCATATTTTGAATATTAAAATGTGAAAAAGTGTTGGGTGATACTACTTTTTTATTATTATTTTCGGACTCAGCACACCAAAAAACATAGGAATCAGGTAAAATTATTAAAAAAGTTTTTTCATCGTTGGCCTGTGTAATCATTTATAATAAAACACATAAGGGGCCGAAGGGGTGGAGAAGGGAGTAAATTCATAATTAACATGTCATAGGTCTTTTTCGGAATTCTTTCAGTCAAGGAATCGCAGCATTACATTTTTTTTCTATATTTTCATTGTTAACGTGGAAAGAGAGTTAAAAGGGTGGAGATTAATGTATCATTTCAATAGTATTATGAGAATTTTTTCTGGTTCTTAATTGGGATATGGGATATTCATTATGAAATTTTTTATAATAAGATATATATGTACTTGGTGAATGAGATGAGGTAGGAGGTTAGAAGGATGATTACGTCTATGTCGTAATATACTTCTAATTAAGGGTTGTTTTTACCCTTATTTCAAATTTTAACAGAAATAGTATCTAGAAGGGATTGAGATGTGGTTACAGAGTTACCTTAAAAAAAGTTGAGTTGAATATAGAACAAGTTTTAAAAATACAAACAGTTAGGGGGAAGGGAGTGAAAAGGGAATTTACTTAGTTTTTTCTTGAGAAATTCAAATTCAGTACTTATTTAGAATGACACGCGTACGAAGAAAATACTGGATAAACCACTTTACTGATTTTTTTTTAGGATTTTATTGATGGCAAATGTTGGGATTGTGGCACATATGGGGAGAGATGTATTAAATTCGGTCACCACGGGATGAAGCATTATCAGAAATTTTACCAGCTTGGTACGAACACAAGCCTGAATCAGTATTTAATAACGGGAAGTGGAGAACCATACTGTAGTAAGTATGGACAATGTTTCTTTTTTGTTAAATTAGGGAAAGATTTTTTTGAGACTCGACATACCATTGGTCGCTCTAAACTACATTAGAAACAAGTGACAAATGTGCTTCCGTAAATAAAACACAATTGCGCATTTAGGGTTCCGTACCGTGATTGTTTTTAAAATAAAATAAAATCCTTACCTAGGCTAAGTTAATTAGATCCCTGATGTCTTAAGATCCAATATGTATTTTCACGTTTTTTCTTAGTCAGTAATGACTAATAGTTCTAGCATCTAAGCTACCAATAAATCAATGCAGCTCAATCTGGAAACTAGTAATATAACAAATATTTACTACCTAAATATTTGTTTAATTATAAACAAATAAAATTATATCTCGGGCAAGAGCCACTCGGTTACACTAATGTAGACTTAAATATTAGAAAAATCTTCGCCATACGTCAAGAAACATAGTTTCCATATTTATTTTTTTATACCAGATAAATTATCAAACATGGTGCACTCGTAATAATTTTCGCTCAATCTACACTTTATGGAGAATATTCTAGATATTTTTCAAAATTTTCTGATCAGTACTTTTCGAGATAAACGTAGGGGACAGCCATTTTTGGCAATTTTTTAAAAATAATACAAAGAAAAGTGTGCGCAAGTATTACATCATACAGCCTTGGCCAAAAGTATTAGGCACCCTACAATTTACTTCATTTCTTGTGTTTCAGGGTAAAAAATTAAATTCGTATGTTTTGTAAAATCGTATATTGAGGTAAAATTATGAAATAAATTAATATTTGGTGTGTCCGCCCTTAGCTTTAATTACAGCAGCAATTCTTTGGGGCATGCTGCTTACAAGCCTAGTACATTCAGTTGTACTTATGGCATCCCACTCATCCATCAAAGCGCTTTTTAGCGCTGCTTTTTGATGTTGCTATGCTCCCATATCTTGCCCTTCAGAATGCCCCAAAGATGCTCGATAGGGTTTAGATCTGGAGACTGCCCCGGCCAATCCAACAAGACAATGTTATTGTCTCTAAACCAGCGCATCGTAGCCGCTGATTTATGACAAGGTGTTTTATTGCTGGAATTTGATGTCGTCTAAATTAGTGTCACCAAAAATGTGCGTTAGCGTAGGCATCAGTACAATTTCTAGTACATTTATGTACTTTTGGCTGTTCAAACGAACCTTTCGCCAACACCTTTAGCAGCCATGCAGCCCCAGATCATAATGCTGCCTCCTCCGTGTTTTGCAGTAGGTACCACGCAATCTGGATGGTATTCCTCGCCGACACGCTGCCTCACGAATGTCACACCTGACGTTCCGAATAGCTTTAAGAATAGAAAAAATACTCAATTAAAAAATTAGTTATTATTTTGACTAAAACGGATTAAATCAAGAGTAATTGTATGTAGTTATTTATTAAAATAAATCATATAAAAACTTACCTCAAAGTTGGATTCGTCGGACCATACAACATTAGACCAATCTTCTTCGCTAAAATGTTGGTGCTTCAGAGCCCACTCTAAGCGTTTCTTCCTATTGGTCTCTGAAAGCCAAGGCTTCTTTCTAGCTTTGCACCCTCTTAATCCAGCTTCTGTCAGTCTTTTCCTTGCCGTTCGAGAACTAATCGGCATCCCAATCTCTTCCGACAGAGTTGCAGCAAGCTCAGATGATGTTTTTTTTTCGATTTTTAATAGACTCGCGGATTAGTGTTCTGTCCTGTCGCTCATTAGTCTTACGTTTTCTGCCCGTTCTCATTTTGTTGGCATGGGAGCCAGTCTCCACAAACCTCTTAATAGCACATTGCACTGCGCACCGAGAACATTTCACTAACTTGGCTATTTCTACTTGGGACTTGCCCTGTTCATGTAGGATTTGAATTTTAATTCGTTTTTCGATATCAAGCTCACTTTTCTTAGGCATTTCTCAAATATAAGATTGTCCAGTTCACAAATAAAAAACACGCACGGAAGCTTCTTGACACTACAAGAAGTAAAAAGAAACTGATAAAACATTAAAAATATTTTTCAAAATACCTCATTATAGCAATTTTGTGGGCCAGGTGTTTTATGGACCTGTAAAAGAGATTGTCTATTGTTTAAGTTAGCTTTTGACAGCACCGCCTAGGGTATTGTTAAAACAATTATTTTTTTAAATATTTTACAGTTTCACCTGTTTATTAGGGGTGCCTAATACTTTTGGCCAGGGCTGTATATATTTGTAAACTCCTGTTTTCACAAGCTTCCATTTGACGCCTCACTCGATGACCTGATAATTTTTTTTTCACTTCTGGTTTCACCCTCCAAAGTTAACCCCTTAAGTGAAAATTTAACTTTCAGAACTACACGGCTCTGACTGGGTCATCAATTCCTATATTTGTGCCAAATTTCAATTTTCTGTATCCAATATTTTCAGAGAACATCTGGTGTGACAGACGGACACCGAAGTAATGCCATAAGTGTTCCGTACGGAACGCTAAAAATATTTTTAATTTTTAGAAGGACACTACAGAGTAATAGTGAAAGTATCAGGCAACGAAGAAAGTGTGAAACATGGCGGAGAAATAGGACAGCTAATGCTTACTATGCACAGTACAACTGATGGACGTGGGTTCAAATCGGCTACCGTGGGATTCGTTAGTGGATATTACCAACCAGGTAAGATATATTGAAAAACGGAGTGCAGCATTTTTTGGCCAGCTATAGTACTGAGTAATATAATACATCGCCAAAATACAGCCAAGTTATATAATAAACTAGCCGTGCCCGCGGCTCCGCTCGCATGGACTTGATTCACTACTATCGTCACTGCTTATTCCTTATGTTACCTAACGTAATAAAATATCTGCCATTATTTCCCCTTATCTCCCATTATTTCTCCTTATCTTCCATTATCTCTACATAATTTCCATTATCTAGGCTTATCTCTGCTCATCTCCCATTATTTCTCCTTATCTCCCATTATTTTTCCTTATCTCCCATTATCTCACCTTATCTCCCATTATCTCACCTTATCTAGGCTTATCTTGACTTATCTCGCAATATTTCTCCTTATCTCCGATTATTTCTCCTTATCTCCCATTATCTCACCATAACTCCCATTACCTAGACTTATCTCTGCTAATCTCCCATTATTTCTCCTTATCTCCCATTATTTATACTTATCTCCCATTATCTAGCCTTATCTCGACTTATCTCGCAATATTTCTCCTTATCTTCCATTATTTCTCCTTATCTCCCATTTTCTCACCATAATTCCCATCACTTAGACTTATCTCTGCTTATCTCCCATAATTTCTCCTTATGTCCCATTATTTATACTTATCTCCCATATCTCACCTTATCTCCCATTATCTAGGCTTATATCGAATTATATAGAACATATCATATGTATAAATTTATAAAAACACCTAAATCGAATAATTGGTTTTCAAGTGATAAGCACACTAACGGTCAGTCAGACAGACAGAGAGACGTTGAATTTTTTATATTACCTAACGCAATAAAATATATCCTATAACCTGGCCAGAGAACATACGTATGTTTTAAAAAAAGTATGTAACGCACTAACGGACAGACACACAGAGAGACGTTGCATTTTATATATATTATAGATAGATAACCTGGCCAGAGAACATATGTATGTTTTTAAAAAAAAACACGTAAATCGGATAAGTGGTTCTCCAGTAATAAGCGCACTAACGGACAGACAGACAGAGAGACGCTACATTTTATATATATTATAGATACAGATTATTATTATTATTTAACTGGCCAAAGAATGTATGTATGAATTTAAAAAAAGACACGTAAATCGGATAAGTGGTTCTCGCGTGATAAACGCACTAATGGACAGGCAGACACACAGAGAGACTTAGTATTTTATATATATTATAGATTATAGATATTCTCTGCTACATAATATTGTTCCATATTTAATGATTTAGGCTGTGTTTTGCAAGAGAACGCGCAAGCGACAAACTTTTTTTCGACTCGCGGGGAGTGGATTGACTATTATCGTCACTGCTCATTCCTTATGCTACCTATCGTAATAAAATATAGCCTATAACCTGGCCAGAGAACATATGTATGTTTTAAAAAAAAAGTACCTAAATCGGATAAGTGGTTCTCCAGTGATAAGGGCACTAACGGACAGACAGACGACAGACAGAGATACGTTGCATTTTATATATATTATAGATGTAATAAAATATATATCTATAACCTGGTCAGAGAACATATGTATGAATTTAAAAAATCACGTAAATCGGATAAGTGTTTCTCGAGGGATAAGCACACTAACGGACGGACAGACAGAGAGAGACATTGCATTTTATATATATATATATATATATATATATATATATTGATGGGAAAAAATACCGTTCAAGCAAAGCAATGGCTTGATAAGTGTTACGGGGACTCTGCCTCTGGAAAATCACTCATCATTTTCTAGTATGCTGAATTTAAACGCTATCGTACAGACACAAATGATGCTGAACGCTCTTGACGCCCAAATGAGGTGGTTACACTGGAAAACATCAAAAAAATCCACAAAATTGTTTTGTATGACCGTAAAGTGAAATTGCTTGAGATAGCTGACATCCTAAAGATATTAAGAGAGCGTGTTCGTCATATTTTGCATGAACATTTGGGCATGAGAAAGCTCTGTTCGAAATGGGTACCGCGTTTGCTCACAGTGGACAAAAAACAACATGTTGATAACTCTGAGCGCTGTTTGGACCTGTTTAAGCGCAATAAAAAGGAGTTTTTCATGCGATATGTGACAATGAATTAAACATGGATTCACCTCTATACACCGGACTTAAACGGACAGTCAGCTGAGTTGAAAGCCGCCCGAAGCAACCAAAGACACAACAGTCGGCTGGGAAGGTTGTGACCTCTGTATTTTGGGATGCGCATGGCATAATTTCCACAATTATGCTGAGAAGCGAAAAATCATCAATAGCAAATATTATATAAGGTTTTTCGTGCGTTTGAAGGCAGAAATTGCAAAAAAACGGCCCCAAATGAACAAGAAAAAAGTTCTCTTTCATCAAGACAATGCACCTTGTCAGAATTTTGCAAAAAAAAGTGTTTTAAGTAGCTAAACCAAAAACTTTTCAGCCTACGTGTTATCTTAGCTCCTTACTGTGCATGTGTGTTTATATATTTATCTATACAATGAATAACATTTTTATTAAACAGGATGAGAACTTATATACAAGTACCAGCATATATCGAAGTTCATTTCCGATCTTTGTTTTTATATACCAGATAAATTATCATAGGTAAAGCACTCGTGATGTCTTTCATGGAGAATATTCCAGAGTTTCTTCGAAATTTTTTAATTAGTACTTTCAGAGATAGGCTGGGGAACAGCATTTTTTTTAAATTTTTTAAAAATAATCTAAAAAAAAACACTACTTAAATTTCCACTAAATTTTTTATTTTTAACACCATGACATGTTTCGCTGTACGACAGCTTCTTCAGATGGTTTGTTGCAAAATGAGGATAAAATTACTATAATAAATTCACAATTTATGACAGGTAATAAATTAATTTAATTAAAATAGATTTAGTAATGATAAATTATTTAAGTCTAATTGTTCATTTATTAAGGAATCTGAATTTTTCAATTTGTTTATTTCTAAAGATTCTAGGTAATTAAGTTTCAGGCCCTTTGTGCAAATATGTAATATTTCAAAGTTTGGGTTGAATTGGTGGTTATTTTCAATTAAATGATTTGCGTAATTTGAGTTATTTTTTCTATTGATGTATAATGAAGCATGTTCTTTTATTCTTTTTGAATTACATACTTGCACAATTGGTCTGAAACTTAATTACCTAGATTCTTGAGAAGTAAACAAATTAAAAAATTCAGATTCCTTAATAAATGATTAGACTTAAATAATTCACCATTACTAAATCTATTTCAATTAAATTATTTTATTACCTACCATAAATTGTGAACCGACCATTTATTATAGTACAGAGAAACATGTCATAGTGTTAAAAATAAAAAAATTAGTGGAAATTTAAGTAGTGTTTTACTTCTTTACCAAACTTAAGTTACTTAGCTTTTTTCCACCGACCGCCACACCTCCACTCCAGCCATCCAAAATAGACCTCATTATATGTTCACTATATATGTTAAAAAGTAAGGGCGAAAGAATACCGCCCTGTCTGACGCCGACTTCTACATTAAAGGGATCGGAAAAAGAATTATTCAGTTTAATTCTGCCACTTGTGTTCTCATACAGGGATCGGATAAGGTTTACAAGATGTATAGGTGTTCCGATGCTGATTAGGATCAGCCAGAGTTTGTTCCATTATATTTGGAATTCCCTGACTTTTTCTATTATCTGGCGTATGTTGACTCTAACCTCTCTTCCTGGAATGAAGCCTATTTGTTCGGTAGACATTTGCGGCAGCAGGCATATAGTGGATCCTTATTCCACAATTCGAAGCCCCAAAATTCCTTGACTAAACTTTTCAAGTTTCAATCCTGAAGATCAGTTAAAAAAATACTTACCTTTAGTCTTACTGTTAGAAAAACTTTTTTTTTCTTGCATATGTACTTATTTACTAAATACTGTTAATTTATTTTAATAACTTTAGGTGGATTTTACATGAGAGTTGTGGCTACAGATGAAGTTAAAAATTTGAAGGCAGTAGAATTGGAGTGGAGATATAACAGCAGTCTTTTCAATCCGCTAACGTGGAGATTTTTATCGACACCTAAAATTTATTTGCAAAAGATAACCGTTGAAAGTTTGGAAAACCAACAAAGGTAAATTTAATATTACGAATCGTGATTTAACAAATAGTGGCCGAAGTTTTCGATTTAGCGAAATGTTTTCCCTTTTCGGACGTCTGTAATTTAATTCATAATAATGTCGCCTAAACATTTTTTTAGGGACAATAACCTTAGGATAAAAGTATTTTACAAATGAAAAACTTTTGTTAATCTAAGTAATATCCCGACCTCGGTAACCCGGTGGGTTGAGAGCCTGCCATATATATGAACGATGTTACATTTAAAAGTAACTTTTGTAACCAATATTTACAATGCTAAGTAAGTAATTTTGGTCTTGAATCGCTGTAGATTGTTCTCGGTGGGAAACACAGTCGTGGACAAATCATTCCCAAAGGATGAGGTTCTCCATATAAAGCTTTAAAAGGGTTGTACTAGGAGTGACAAGCTGAACTTCATACGGACGTAAAGTATTAGCGCGACGTGTCTTCCTAGCAAGCACCACTCAAGTCGCTCACCATCTTCCGATGTTCCAAAAAATTAAGGTTGCTGCTCGATTCTGGGTCTCCAATCAGGCTAACAGCTCTAGAATCAAACAAATGCAACGGATGTTTGCAGAGCCCCAAACATGGGAACAGTATTCCATTATTGGTGGAATTTGAGCTTTGTATAGAATAACCAGTTGTGGAGTGTACAGCTTTCTAGTTCGAAATAATATTCCCAGCTTTTGAGAAGCTCCCTTGGCTATGCATGCAACAGGATCATGCCAAGACATATTTGCTCCCAAATTAACGCCCAGCAAATTGAGTAACGATGGTAATGGAATGGACTGCCCCGAAATAACTATATCGGGTTCAGCAATGTTAACTATTTTTAGAAAAAGCTGCTGCCGAGACAGAATTTCTTCCAGGTCTTTGTTAAGTTGAACGCCTTCCTGCTGTCTCCGGATATTTGCATGAGCAGCCGATGTTCGAATCTCCAAAGTGAATGAAGAAATAAGCGTACTGTTATCTGCAAAGTTGTAAATTAGATTCCTGGTTCCTTCCAGCAGATCGTTAATGTAAATTAAAAAAAGAGTAGAAGACAGTATGGAGCCTTGGGATACACCGGCGTTGATAGTGAAAGTGTTAGAAAGAAATCCGTGGACTGCTACTCGTAAAGAACGCTCTCTGAGGAGACACGAGAGGCATAAACAGAACTTTTTAGACATAAGAGCGTAGCTTAGCCAACAATCGATCATCCCGAACACGGTCGAGTGTCGATATATCAAGTGCAGATTCTCCAAAGTCTTCAATTGCGTCGTTCCAAACATGTGTTTTTAACCTGAATTCAAGATCGCTTTTTAAGAGATCATCATTTTTTCTCACATAAATAAAATATCGTACTTAATAAATAATATTATAATACATAATAATATGCACATCGTTTACTTGACGTCATGGTTAACCAATGATAACAAAGGTCACTAGCACGAGGTTTCGCATTATAACTTTTAGCGGCCATCACACGGTCTTTGTCGTTACTGTTACTTTTGGTAACCAGGTTGGATTACAGCAACCCTTATTTTGGCTTATTTATCACATACAAGAAATTCCGGAAGGGAAAAAGATTTCGTTATTAATTTATGAATACGATCGTAATATTTGTATAGATACAGGAGGCGAAAATTTTCACAAGTCAAATGGGAAGGTTTTTATTATATACCTTTAATGTTTTAAAACCGATACTTTCTGGTGGGGGCTATAACTTTTATCGAAACTGTTAAGAGAAAGAAATAGAAAATAAAACAGATCATATTTATTACTTTTGTATTTTGCAATTGCAATTTGAAAAAAATATATAAATATATTTATTTGTTGCAAAACAAATTTTTAATAAAACAATAATAATTACAGATAATAGCATAATTAATTGTTTATTATATTATTTGTTGATGTTTTCAATCTTCTATGTTTATACTGAACCCGGATACAATTTTTGACGATAAATTAAGTTTTAATCAATGATATGGTCCAATTTTTTAGCGACAACTAATTGTAAACAAAAGAGTTGCAGTTTTTAGCAAGCAGAATTTGGCGGGATTTAGTGTCTGTTTTGATTAGCATTGTTATTACCGCCAAATTCTGGTTGCTATAAACATGTTAACAGCACTCTTATGTTTGTAGTGTTATAAAATGGAAGTAATTAATTATAAACGCGTCTTCTTACCACGCCGTCTCTTCACGAATGGCCATCCATATAGCTAAGCGAAACTGCTGTTCAAAAAATATCACTCCAAACACATCCAAACCACCTTCTCATGTCATTCAGTCGTCTTCCGATCGATCGTTTGCCCTTTATTTTGCCTTCAATAATTAAACGTAGCTATTCGTACTTTGGGCCCCTCATTATATGTCCGAAGTATTAAGTTTTTCTTATTTTTATGGTTGTTAGTAATTCCTTCGTTTTGTTCATTCTTTCCAGCACTTTTGTATTTTTTATTTTCTGTACGCAAGAGATGCGAAGAAGGCGTCTATAAATGTAAATTTCAAACGATTCCAGTCGTTTTTCTGAGCCAGGGTCAAGCGTCTAGCACTCACATTCATATAATAGCACAGAGAATACATACACTCTCACCATTCTTATTCATGTATGTTACTCGGGCTCGGGTATGTTACACTTGTCATTTATATTGGTTCCCAAATATTTAAATGTGGAGACCTGTTCTACGGTGTTGTCCCTGATTTCGAGGGATTCTGGTGGTAGATTTTTCTTTGTTATTACCACTTGGTTTTTCTTATATTCCTAGTTAATTCAAATCTATCGCGAGCTGTTACGACTTAATTGATCAGTTGCTGGGGATCTTTGATATTATTTGCTAATAGAACAATGTACTCCCATTAACTGTCTTTCTTTCAATGGATTCATAGATGGCCTCATTAAACAGAGCATCAAAGTAAACATTGAACAAAAGTGGTTAGAGAATGCATCCCCGTCATTTTTATGCTTTCGGACTTTGGTAGCCCAATTTTGACTTCCACTGATTGATTCCAGTACAAATTTTTAATAATATTTAGATCTCTCTTGTCTATATTTGTTGTTTCTAGAGTTTTTATTAATCTATAAAATATGCGTATACATCTACATCCATATCTTTACAACGCTGGACGAGTACGTTTGATGAGAATAAAGCCTTTTCGAAATCCGAATTGTGTGTTATCTATTTCTGCTTCGGATTTTCTATATATTCGGGTACAAATGATTGTCAAGAATATCTTGAGAAAGTGAGACATTAAACGTATTAAGCTATAATTATCACCTTTCATTAATTTTAACTGTTTAAGAATTTGGATGAGAGTAGACTTTTGCCAGTCATGTCCAGTTTCATAGATCTTGTTAAATAAGATTACCAGTCGATTAATAAATGGACTTTCATCCGAAAATATTTTGAGGATTTCTCCCTTTATCTCATCTGGACCAACTGCTTTTCCATCCTTCTGTAGTTGTATAGAATAAATAACTTCTCTTCGTGTTATTTCTGGCTGTATCTCATTATCTTTGCCCGCCCATAGGACCGATATTTTTAACAAAATTATTTCCCTTAATTTTTTAACATATATGACGAATTATGGAGAGTTCACTCTTATTTTATTACGCCATGTTTGTTTAGAACTGTCGGTGCCTCTGTCGTTCTCTGGAATTGCCAAAAGTATGAAATATAATGGAGTCACTGTATTATGGTCTTCAATTGCCTTCAACTAATGGTAATTTTATTTTTTAGGATTACAATTTGTCCAAAGAATCAAGATGCTTTAGTTAACGGAGAACCAAGACTAATGATTCCTACTTATTGTTAAACCTTCAAAAAAAAGATTAACTAAGCCGAGAAATTTCATCAAAAAGATGTTATATGTTAATTGGTAAAATTTTAATGTCCATACTACGAACTAAAAATTCTTAAAAAGAAAATGGGGTATGAGACGTTAAAAAGAAATTACGAATTATATATATATATATATATATATATATATATATATATATATATATATATATATATATCTACATACATGAGTGTCCCAAAAACCAACGTATTCCCTTCGAGGGCTGATAGACCAGCTCATAACTCACCAAAATATGTAAATACTACCTTAGTGAAAAATCGCTAGATTTCGAGATATTAATACTTTTATGAATTTCGTTAAAATCTACACCTTAGATCGGTTTTATCGAGTGCCACAACTACAAATTTCCATATTCTAAGATCCTAATTATTGTTACGTAATCCTGTTGATCACAGTTTAAAATAAAACTAATTGTGTTAAGTTTGTGGTGAAAAAAAAAAACATTTTTACGAGTATCACGAGTAAAACCTCACGAGTAAAACCATTTTAATTAGCTAATTTCTGCTTGAAACCTGAGGATTTTTCGAATTATGAGCCTATCAGCCTTCAAAGGGAATACATTGGTTTTTGGGACGCCCTTTATATATATATATATATATATATATATATATATATATATATATATATATATATATATATATATATGGTATTTGTACTAATATGTTAAAATATCAATGCAATAAGTAGTATCTCAGATCTCTTTTTATATTTTTAGTTAAATTTGGATTTAAAGAGAAACGTTAATGTAAATTGTGATTTTTTTCATTACCTAATTTACATTTCATAAACGTTCGCACGTTTATACTTCTCCAACTTCTCCTAAGTTAACCGGCAGGCATATTAGCCAATAGTCTTCAGTGCCGACCTTATGTTTTCTCACAGCTCACACGAAAATCCCAGCGTCCAGTTACTCATACTTACCCTAGCCAAAGTTCTCTCCAAAAAATTGTAATGATTCTGTATTTCCGAACTTCATTTTTGGCCTAAAGATTTCTCAAAGAATTAGACTGTCGGTATAATCCACTAACTAACTATGACAAAGTCAATTTGTAAGCAGTTTTTGATGTTCAATCCGATTTTTCCAGTTTTAATAGTTTATATGGATTTTTATATACTTGGGGTAGAAGCCTAAAAAGCGCTGCCAAGCGGTAAATGTTAGCAACTAGCTCAAGAATTTGTCTATGGGTTCGTGGCCTTAAACAGTCCCGGCAGAGGGCAGGTACGTCTTCAAAGGTAGACAAATTATCTTTTGAATAAATTTTACTATGTTCCTTAAGTAACCTAAAACTAATATAGTTTCGCAATGTCAATAACTGAATATTTTTTATGCAGTAGGTAAAGAGGTAGATAAACGGGGCAGATTTTCTATACAAAAAAGTCTTGAAAATTGGAGGAGAATTTGCAATTGGAAGATTTTTTTAAAAAATTATCATCCAAATCAAAAATTTTAAAAGTTTGTTATAAAATTTATTGTAAATATAATATTAGTTATTAGGATTATTAAAGTAAGTATTTTAACTTAGGGCTACATAATTTATGCTTTAGAAAACTAGGAATAGATAAGTTTTAGAGCTTGTCCCAGTTAATAAATCATCAGTCGTAAGTTTCGACAATGTCAAATTGGAATAAACGTACGACTTCTTGCCTACGATTTCACGAGACGTTTTCGGGTAACTTTTCGTGCTTATTACACCATGCCCCAGTGTAATAATCAAATTTTGACGTTAGATAGTATGGTTCTCCCCAAGGCTCTGCATGTTTACATCTAAATAACATTAATAGTGGACTCAAAAAAGGATGACAAGAAACGATGAATTTTGAATATATGAATATAAGTGTTGTCAGATTTCTAAAATTTAAAATATTCGATGATTCATCGGTTTAATCTAATAAAGTAAAACTATCGTGCATAATTTTAGCTAATAAAGAAGAAAGTTTTACTACCAGACCACGTGGGGATTTTTAGCAACACTGCAAGAACGCGGGATACGGTAATTTTGTTTCATAATGCTGCGTTGAAATTCTGTCCAGTGTTTTCTACTTGGCCTTACCTCATTCGTTGCAATTTCTAACGAATCATTAATTTGGCGGGAAACGATGTTATAAATGACATACTCCGTCAAATTGTCGAAACCAATATTGATATTCCAGTTTCTTTTACATGCACTGTACCCTAAGAGCAATTTAATTAACTAAAATTTGTAAACACATTGAGCTTTGGAGTGATGTTAAGTATGTTAATGTTAGATCTGTTAAATAAATAATACTTTTAGTCCATTTATAATCTCATTATTAATATAGTTATACACAAATAGTGTTACTTTCCAAACTTTGATGTAAATTTCCATAAAATTAAATAGAATTTTTTTTTTCATTTAAAATATATAAGGTACGATCTATTAATTATGTGACTTAATAAGGGGACTGAAAAAAATTCATCATCATTTATACGACAAAAAAGTGGACATAATCTGATAAATAATTTTGAAAATATTTTCGAAGTATAGTTCCACCATTTGTATGGCAGATACAACTATGTAAATAACGGCCGTTAAAAACTTTATAAAATTCCCTAGCATCCACAAGAATTGAATAACCTATTACACTTTAAGCTGTAGCGAGACATCAGCACTTCACAAGATACATCATTAATAAGTATATGAGAGACAGTCGGTGCTGGCTTAAATGAACTATTAAAGCAGCAATTTTACGATTTACAAAAACCCTAATAACATTAATAAAATTGCCGATTGCATCACAGATGGAAATTCCTTATGTCGCTGACTTATATTCCTGTAAAAAACATTTAAGAATCTCTCCGGACTTATACAGTGTAACACCATAAAGATTCCTGATTATGCTTCGTGCTATCGTAGACGAAATATCGGAATGTCTCTCCAATTTCACAATGTCGAATCCCAATTTCTGATCAGATGATAGTTTAAGTTTACTATAATTTTATTGAAAAAAGTGTATAATATAATAGTATTTATTAATAATAAATTATATACATTAAGAATTACTTTTTTGTCTTGTTATTTGTGTTTGTGGCGTGAAATTTGATAAATTAAAATGAATTTTATTCGGTGACTTTTAAACTGAAAACTTCTCTAACAATTGTCTTGCTATTATCGTTAATGGTTGGTGGTGGTACGGAACACTTATAAGATCATTTCGGTATTTAACTGTCCATCTGTCACACCCGATTTTCTCCGAAACTAATTGATATAGAAAGTTGCAATTTGACAGTAATAAAGGAATCGATGGCCCCATCAGAGCCGTGTAATTTTGAAAGTAAATTTTTTACCTTAAAAATTTACTTTCATTTTTGCGGGATGAAATCGGAAGTGAAAAATTTTTTTTACCAGGTTATCGAGTGGGGTGTCAAATGAAAGCTTGCAAAAACATGAGTTCAGAAATATAAGTAATGTAATGCTTGCGCACACTTTTCTTTGTATTATTTTTAAAAAATTGCGAAAAATCGCTGTTTTCCCTCCTCTCGAAAAGTACTGATAAAAAATTTTTGAAAACATTCCAGAATATTCTCCACAAGGTATAGATTGAACGAAAATTATCACGAGTGCATTACCTTTAATAGATTATCCGGTATATAAAAAACAAAGTTCTTCTAGATAGAAGAACTTAAAAATATAATGAACAACATAATGAAGAACAATGCACCTACGGACTGGACAACAGGCATTATAACCCCAATTTATAAGAAAGGTGCCAGTAAAGATTGTAATAACTACAGAGGGATAACTCTAACTAGCACTATATCACAAGTATATACTAGGATACTAGAACAAAAGATTAATGCAGTTTGGCTTTCGGCCAGATAGAGGGGTGAATGATGCAATATTTATAGTGAGGCAATTATGTGAAAAAGCAATAGGAGAAGATAGGGAAATTCACTTGGGTTTTATAGACCTATAAAAGGCTTTCGACAAGATTAAAAGAGAAGACATATGGGAAACACTGAGGAAAAGAGAAATACCAGAAATAATAATAAAAGGCATACAGAATTTATACAAAGAATCAACAAATGATGTAAGAACAAGACAAGACAGATCTGATATATTTAAAACAACTATGGGCCTTAGGCAGGGATGCATCCTGAGCCCCATGTTTTTCTCAATAGTTCTGAATGAAGCAATAAAGAAGAAAGGGGTAAGACCATACCAGATAGGCTATTGGAAGATGAAAAAGATAGAAATATCAGAACTATGCAATGCGGATGATATGGTTATTATAGGAAAAGACGAGGAAACGCTTAATAGGAACATACGGATATATAAAGAAGCATTGAAAAAAATAAACATGAAAATTAATAAAGACAAGACAAAGACTATGATAATAGGAAAGCAAAAGCGACAACATGAAATAAAGATAGGAGAGGGAAGGCTGGACCAAGTGGAGAAGTTTAAATATTTGGGATCAACAATAACGGATGGAAGGACGGAAGAGGAGATCAAGGAGAGAATAATAACAGGAGGAAGATTATTTAATCGTATAAAGAATACATTCCTAGGAAAGAAAGAAATACCAAAAAATATTAAAGCCCAAGTATTCAAGAAGGTTGCAACACCAATACTTTTATATGGAGGAGAAACATGGACAATGACAGAAAGGAAAGGTAACGGCTACAGAAATGAGATTCATAAGGAAAATAGAGGACAAAACAAGGATGGACAGGGTTAGGAATATACAACTCAGAAAGAATTTGATCCTGAAGGTTGAGGAAGCACAACTGAGATGGTATGGTCACGTCGAAAGGATGCCTGAACAAAGAATAGTTAGACAAGTGTTTGAGGCCAGAGTGAGCAAGAAAAGAGCAAGAGGCCGACCTAGAAGGGCATGGTTGGGGGATGTTAAAGAGGCAGTGGCCAAAAGAGGAATAGAGTGGGAACACGCAAGACGAGTCACGCAGGATAAAAAGAGGTGGAAAGAAATGTGGAAAAGACAAATATAGAAGAACTCAACTCCACGGGCCTTACACCCCTAAAGGGGGTAGAAAGGCATAAGGATTAAGTAAGTAACTATAAAAAACAAAAATTTCAAGGTCATCAGTTTTCAGTAAAGATCGAGAAAAAACTTTGTTGAGAACTCATTTTGGGTGTGTTTTGTGAAGTCATTAATCATTTTATACCTCCGTTTTAAAAACAATATTCCGCAAGTCCGGCTTGCACTTGGCCGGTTTTTTTTCAATTTTATGTTAGTAATAACCAAGGGTCCGCATGTTTATATCAAAACACGGTCCCATTAACAGTAGACTCCAGGAAGTGCGACTAAAAACGACGAGTTACGATTTGGTTCAATGTAAGTGTTGTCACATTTCTAAAATTTAAAATATTCATTGGTTCACTTGCTCTCGTAATTTATCTCTAATCTAATGAGTATAATTGACGTGCATAGTTTTAGCTAATAGAGAAGAAAGTTAACATTATATTTATAAGAAACAACTGAATATTTTCTAAATTTGTACTTTAATAATTTATAAATAACCACATATAACCTACTATTAAAATTACCCAAAAAAAGTGTCATCACCGATACGCATTCCCAACAAATTTTACTACCAGACCATGTGCAATCCTTCGGTTTTTAGCGGCGCGGCAAGGACGCGGGGTACTGTAATATGTTTGCAAAAGCCTTGGAATTCTGTACAGTACTGTCATAGTATACATAAAACCCAGTAGCGACAGTCCGACTCGATCTCAAGGAATTCGAGTTTGTAATGATCACATGACCTGTCGCCATATTGCTGGTGTGATGCCCGCGAGTTTTTGAAATAATCAAATTCCTTCTTTCAAGAAAAACCCTATTCTGTAGAATAAAAATGAATTTTGAAGCTTGAAGAAAAAAACGAGAAAAAAATTTTTTAGAAACATTTTTTTGTCAAGTAATTATACAAAAAAAAGGAAAAAAGGCAAAAAATACAAAAAAATGGCTTCAAAGCTTTTTGCACAAGTTAAAATCTTTGATTGGGAGATTTTGTTTTTAAAAAACAGCTTTTGTTTTTTTTGAAAAAAAATTATTTAGGCCACCATACAACAACTCTCGTTATTGTAAATCGGTGATACATCAACTCGTCCTGCACTGGTTTGTAACCCATATTTATAAACTTATTCTGTTTATTTTGCAGAACTATATTTAGATAAAGGAAATCTTAGTAAGTGCATTATAAATACAATTATGCATATTGTTAGAATGTAACCCCTCGCGACCCAGTTGGAAAGATAACCTTTGGTTATTTTTTCAATTAAAAATCTAGATGAATGTCATTTTCGGATTTAATATTATTTTTCGTTAGTTTTTTAGATTCCCTAAATCTTTTTACAAAATACTTATAGCTTATTACAATTAAAATCAATACAAGTAATATATAGGTAATTATCATCCATATATTATTGTATTTCACAATTACATTTGAAGACATATTTTCTAAGTTCTTCTTCTGGTCCTTTAGTTGTTGTTTAATTTCGTCATTAATTTTTAGATTTATGGAGTTTAAATCTAAAACGTGGGGGTTGAAGTAGGGTTGACGCACTTCGTTGCTGTCCCATTTGATTTTTGGTAATGGAATCTCTTCATACATCATTTTCGGTTCTTCATAAGTTTTCAATATTATTTTATTTATTTGAATTTGGGTTTTTGGTGGAATTTCGGCTAAATAGGAACCCTTTATTGGTTCATTTTCCTCCAATTTTTGGCAAATTACTTTTACAAGTTCTTCTTTTGAAGTCGTTATTAGCCATTTATCATGAGAAATTTGCGTTATTTGATTTCTTTCAATCTTGAATTGGAAAGGGTGGCATTGCGTAATATTTTTCTGGTGTCTCAGTACTTTAACTGTACAGGGTAGTTCTTCATTGGTGGCTTGACCATCATTTTCGTCGCAGATATACTCATTGGACTGGATTTCTTCGCATTTCTTATCTTGATATTGGTATTTATTGTTACTTAAAGCAAAGTAGGGTTTAATAGGTATATTGATCATATAGGTGTTATTGATTGGGATCGGTATAAGATGTAAGTGAAAGTATTGATATACTTCATCATCTACCAGCGGTAGTTCTAATAAAAATATTATTTTATTTTTATTGCCATAACTTTTTATTCTTATTATTCTTTCCAAAACTAGAATATTTTGTATGTTACTGTCAAATGGCAATTTGTCAGTTATTAATTGGTTTTTTAGTTTATTTATTTCTATTAGTAGTTCTTTTGGATCTACTATCGAGTTATGTAAGATATTTAATTTTGAAAATGTGATAGCAATTTCTATTTTGTCTAGAACATTATATATTAATTGAAATAATGTAAACAGCTGATTTAAGCAAATATGTATTCTGTTATATTGCCGATCATATATTTTTTCTAATGACATATCTTTTAATGTTTGTTTTACCTGCATGATTCTTGATCTTAATATTAATTGATTATGCGTTAAGTTTGACATTATTTTTCGAAAATTATCAATCGTTTTATCTAGGATAGATATTCGATTTATTGCGTCAATTTTTAATTCGTTTCCTTGTTCCTGTAACGCTTCGATTTTCGTATTTATTATTTCCGCATCATTTTGATCCATATTCCCGGTAATACTTTTTATAAATGTACCTAAGGGGTTAAAAATACCTCTTTTAGTTTTTTGGAATTTGTTGAAGGGTATTTTTTGGGTTAATAATTTGCTTATTCGGTTTTCGATAACATTTACAGTTATTAAGGAATTGTGATATTCTTTCTGATATTCGCTTCGATTTTTTAGTGTTATCAGCATATAATTAGACTGATCTTACAGAGATTCAAATTCTAGTTTCAGGAGTCGTATGTCGTATTCTTGAACAAATGTCCAGTAGTTTATTATAATTTTGGCTGTTCCTTTCTTGAATGGTAATATCTCTGGATATTTATTGAGTTCATGAAACTTTAAATCGCTTGCTTGGATGTAGAGGGTTGTAAAGATGTTCCAACATCTATAACAATAGGTACGATTTTAGTTTCATTTATGTGTACGATTTCCTTTGTTTTTGTTTTTGGGGTGCTCAATTTCTATTTTGTTTCTTTCGAGTATTTTAGTTATTTTCTATGGTCCAGTAAACTTATTTTTTTATTTTGCAAGATCGTTTTTTTTTATAGACTTGTGCTCCAATTTCTACTTTGGTTTCGGATTTATTGTCATTTCGCCGTGTAATTACTTTTTCTTTCTTCTCTTGTGACTTTTCTTTTATCTTATCAAATAATATTTTGCTGTTATTTTTATGACGACGCAGATATTCCGTATATGCATGCGAATGTATCAGGTTCATTGGATCTCTGGAATTAGTATGTCCTAGTACGAGTTCTTGTAGGGTAAAATCTGTATCTGAATGAATTGTGTTATTATATGCCACTATAGCGTAAGGCATTAAGTTTTTTATATCTGTTTGAGTGTCTGTCTCTCTTAGTATCCTTATATGCTCAATTAGAGTGCTGTAATCTTTCTATGGGTGAATTAGATTCATGGTGGCTTGGTGTTGTGAAATGTATGTCGATGTCGTGGGTTTTCAATAAATTTTCCACCACTTCGTTTCTGAATTCGGTCCCAGTATCTGATATTATTTTCTTCGGTATTCCCATAAATGAAAAAAATATTATCAGCTGATCGCTGCATGATGTTGCATCACCTAAGTATGGTAAAGCTTGTCCATATTTCGAAAATTTGTCAATTATTGTTAAAAATTTATCTTTTCCTATTTTCAGGGTATCGATATGGAGTATTTCGAAGGGTTTCTATGGTGTCTCCGTGATTATTAAGGGTTGGTTTAATGGCCTTCTGTTATATTTTGTTCTTTGACAAATTTCGCATTTATTAATATATTCTGTTACATCTGTTTTTGAGATTTCCAATAGTAATTGCTTTTCAAGAACTTCATAGTTTCTTCGATTCCTCGATGGTTGGTTTTGCCTTCATGTTTGTATCGTATCAGGCGTCTTCTTTCGTCTTCTTTGACATTATTAACGAGTTTTTTACACTCTACTAATTTGTAATTTCGAAAATTATCTATTATGGCTTTATTACATAAGGGCCTTAGTTCTTCTGATTAAAAATAGATATATGTCGTTTTTTCACTGAGATATTCTTTAAGGAATTGTATTATTTTTTCCAAAGATAATGGTAGGGTTGCTTTTATTATTTTGTTTGACGTCAAAAGTTTCCTTCTCAATTTTGCGGTATTCTGGTTAAGGGGATCTTTTTACTATCAGTTGGTTCTTTTTGTTATTGAGTATCTCATCCAAAATTGTTAATCCGCTATCATTATTTTCGGCATTTGTCGTATGAATGGTCATTTTTGGTTTTCGGTCCTTGAGTAGTGGTAATATCTGTATGTCCGAAATTATTCTTATTTTCTCTTTTTTTGACTCTGTGCCAATTGGAGTTTCTTTTTCTTTTGGTTTTTCGATTTATTCAATTATTTTCTTGACTTCTTTTTCCGAGATTTTGGTTGAATCATAATTATCTGATAAAAATTCTGAGATTTCTTGATCTATATTGCCTGGATAATTTATTAGAGATTCTGTTTCTAGAGCGTTTACTTGTATTCTAGATAATGCGTCAGCGTTTGTGTTTGGTTTTCCTTTTTTATAGATTATTTCGTAATCATATTCTTTTAATTTGAGTCGCCATTTTATTAATTTACTCTTGGGTTCTTTTAGATTAAATAGCTACACCAGAGGACGACGATCCGTGTAGATCTTGAATTTTCTGCTATATAAGTATGATCTGAAGTATTTACATGCCCATACTATTCCTAAAAGTTCTTTCTCAATTGTTGGATATTTTTGTTCAGTATCATTTAGGGTTCTGGATGCGTATGCTATAGGGTTATCGTTTGGGGGGTTTCCTTGAGATAGTACAGCGCCAAGTGCTACATTTGAAGCGTCTGTAGTTAGTACGAAAGGTTTTTCTAAATCTGGATATTTCAGTATTGGGGTGTTTGTTAGTAGTCTCTTTAAATGTTCAACCGCTTTTATTATAAATTCGGGTGAATGGTTTACTTTTGCTCCTTTTTTTAAGCATATTGTAAGAGGTTTCGTAATTTTTGCGAAGTCTTTTATGAACTTCCGATAATAACCTGTTAAGCCTAGGAAATATGTTATTTCCTTTTGAGTTTTTGGAATGGGGAATTTCTTTATAGCTTCTATTTTGTCTGGATTAGGTTTTATTCCTTCACTAATAACTTTGTGTCCTAAATATGCTATTTCTCTATGCAAAAATTCGCTTTTATCTAATTGTATTTTTAAGTTTGCTTGTCTCAATCTCTCAAAAACTTTTTTAAGTGTGTCTGTGTGTTCTTGTAGTGACGTAAAGAATATTATTATATCATCAAGATATACAAAACATATTTCATTTTGTAAGCCTCTTAATACGTTATTCATTATTTTTTGGAAAGTTGTTGGGGCATTTTTAAGTCCGAATGGTATACGTTTGAATTCGTAGTGTCCTATATCTGTTGAAAATGCTGTTTTCTGATTATCTCTTGGATCCATTTCGACTTGGTGGTATTCATTTGCCAAATCTAAAGTACTGAAGAACTGTGCTTTTCCTAGTTTATCCAATATGTTCGTTATCTGTAGGATAGGAAATTGCTGATCAATCGTTTTTTCGTTGAGTTTTCTGTATCTTTCACGATTCTCCATTTGCGTTGTCCTAATGCGTCTATTTTTTTTGGTACTACCCATATTATGAGGTTAATTCTTTTATGATTCCGTTACGTAGCATTTTCGCAATTTGCTTTTTTACTTCGGCTTTATTTATATGTAGGTATCTATATGTTTTTGTAAAGAGGGGTGTTTCATCCTTTAATTTGATTTCATGTTTGACTTGATTTGTGAATGTTAGGGGTGTATTCTTGCAATAAAATATGTCTCTGTATTCATAGCATAATTTTCTCATCGTGTTGTATTCTTCTTGGTTACAATGGTTTAATCTGAGGTTTTTCAAATTTTGTTTCCTTAGGTTGTCTATGTTATGGCTTTCGTTGTCATTTCCATACTCTACAAAATTTAATTCTGTTTCTTCGAATTTCTCTACCAAAAAGGGTTCAAATATTGTTAATTTTTCAGGATTTTCACTAGAGTTCATTATTGTTGTCAGTGCATGATTGTTTTCTATTCTCACTATTGCTTCTGGCATTTCCGCTTTTCCAAAATTTTCGTAGTTTAAAATACCTATTCCGTTTTCTTTATTCACTGGAATTTTTGCTACTTGTGTTCTTGAAGGGATGATGATTTCACAAGGTTTTTCCTTTTTTGGGTTTGGGTTGTAATATAAGGATAAATGGGCGTTTATCGATTCTAAACGGGATTATTTTAAGTTTTTTTAAGAAATCTATACCTAATAATCCGTCCTATGACGGAGGGAAATATTGGGATGTTTATTATTTCGCTATGTCTCGATATTGCATGAGCTGTTTTTACAGTGAACATTTCGTTTTCTATGAAATCTGGAAATATTTCATATGCTAATTCTGGTTTTATAAAACTTTCTCCGCTACCGGTGTCTATTAAAAAGTAAGCGTTTAATTCGAGTAGATATATATTTGAATTTAATATTATCAAATTGTCCCTGTTGATTCCTGATCTAAAGAAAAATTTTCATCTGATTGTGTGTTATAGAGTTCGTTTTCGTATTGGACTCTCCAGTCTATGTCGTCTTGTTGGTTATCGGGGTAATAATAATTATTATACTCCTCTTGGTCACAATATGTGGGTTCCGTACTATTTTCAGTATTTGTTTCCGAATTATTTTCGCGTTCAATTACTTGGTTAAATAATTCCTCTACAAGAATTCGCCTTTGGAATCTATTTTGGTGTAAGATCGTATTTCCGGACGATGTGTCCATCGGTTGGGGTTGATTTGCTCTTACTACAGAAGATGTAGCTTACCTTTTAATTCCGTGAATCGGATGTGAAAAGTTGTTATTGAAATTTTGCCTTTGCGGGAAATTATTTAAATTTTGTCTTGGTGGATATAAGGGATAGTTTTGTCTAATCATACAATTTGGGGTATTTTGAATATTTTGAGGTCTACTCATATTTGGATTTTGAATATTTCTTTGGGGATTGTATCTGAACTGACCAAATCCTAAAAATTGATAGGGGTTGTTATTCTGTCTATTCACGTGTGGAATATTTGGGTTGTGTGTAGGTCTCGGGTTTTAGCTTATTGGGGTATTATGGCTTGCTTTGTTTATTAAGTTTCCGCGATTTTTTTACTGAAGGAAGTTTTCTTCTTCCTGAGCGAAGTTCATAGCTTATTCTAAAGATATGGGGTTCTTCAGTCTAACCACTAGTTGCATGTTGTAAGGTAAGTTATTTATGTAGGTTTTTAAAATTAGACTGCTTTATTCTTGAATTCGTATAATTTTGATGTTACGCATTATGTTCTCCATATTTATTTTTGAAAATAACAAGCTGCGGGCGTCTTGTTGCCTTATTCCGAATTTTTAGATTGTCTCATTTTTTTCTAATTTGAACGTTATTATGTCTTGAACTATGCAATCAATCGAACGTTTATCAGCAAATGTGTCAATTATGGCATTTTTAATTAAATCCCATGTATTTAACTCTACTCGGGAAGCCATTAAATCTGCTGCTCGACCGGTTAATTTTGTTAGAATGGTATCGAACAAACATACATTGATGGGTGCATTAGGGTCTTCTCGATTTTTGTGATTTGTTAGAAAGTTGTCGCACGCATTGATAAATCTTGTTATTAATTTGGTATTGCCATCAAATTGTGGAATGTTATCAGCTTGATAGCGTATCAAATTGTAATTTGGGTTTGCCATTACAAAAATAAAGTTTAAAAAAAAAAAATTTTAATTCAAAATGGAAAATATGCAAAAAATGTAAAATAAAAAGTAATGTCTTAAAACTAAAATTCTTAAATCTAACACTGCGTGAACCTTTAAGTTTTTCACTGCGTGAATTGCCCAAAACTTCCCGCTTTTTGTTCTGAAATTCTCTGCTTTTATTCACTGCGTGAATTTTCTGAAGTTTTCTGCTTTTGTTTCTTTTTTTTTTTTTTTTTTTTTTTTTATGGGTCTAGCTCACGTGCTGCAGGGAAGTCCCTAAAGCGCTTCAGGAGCGGCACGAGTGCGGAAAAAGCGATTCACGTTGTTCCTGAATCTCTGCAAATTGTACTCGGTGGGAAACACAGCGCTGGGCAAATTATTCCAAAGGGATGACGTTCTCCATATAAAAGACTGCTTGAAAAGCATTGTACGCGGAGTAACAAGCTGAATGTCATACGGATGCGAAGCACCAGCGCGACGTGTATTTCTAACATGTACCGCTTTGGGAGGAATTAAGCGGGCTACATCCTTCGAACACCTTCCATGAAAATACTTGTAGAACAGACTCAAGTCGCCAACCGTTCTTCGATGTTCCAGCGAATCAAGGCCGCCGGTCAATTCCGGGTCCCCAATCAGACCGACCGCTCTTCTCTGAACAGAATCCAACAAATGCAGTGTATGTTTGGGAGCGGAGCCCCAAACGTGGGAGCAGTATTCCATAGTTGGTCGAATTTGGGCTTTGTAAAGAATTAACAGTTGCTGTGGGGTGTAAAGCTTTCTGGTTCTAAATAATATTCCCAACTTTTGAGAAGCTCTCCTTGCTATGCCTGCAACATGTTCATGCCAAGACATATTTGCTCCCAAACTAACGCCCAACAAATTGAGCGACGATGCTAGGGGAATGGAGTGCCCCGACATAACTATGTCGGGTTCAGCAACGTTAACTTTTTTAGAAAAAACTGCCGCTTGGGTTTTTGTAGCGTTAAATTCCACTTGGTTACTGTCACCCCAAGATAGAATTTCTTCCAGGTCTTTGTTAAGTTGAACGACCTCCTGCTGTCTGCGGATATTCGCCTGAGCAGCCGATGTCCGAGCGTTCAAGGTGAGTGAAGAGACAAGCGTACTGTCATCTGCAAAGCTATAGATTGGATTCCCGGTCTTTTCCAGCAGATCGTTAATGTAAATGAGAAACAGAGTAGGAGACAGTATGGAGCCCTGGGGCACACCGGCGTTGATAGTGAGGGTGTTAGAAAGAAATCCGTCGACCGCCACTCGTAAAGAACGCTCTCTGAGGAAACATGAGAGCCACAAACAGAACTTCTCAGACATACCATAAGAACGTAGCTTAGCCAACAGTCCATCGTGCCAAACACGGTCGAATGCCTTGGATATGTCAAGAGCAACCACTCGAGACTCTCCAAAGTGTTCAATTGCGTTGTTCCAAACATGTGTTACATAAGTCAAAAGATCTCCTGTTGATCTATGTTTACGAAAACCATATTGGTGATCGCTAATAATATTGAATCGTTCAAGATATTTTAGAAGATGCTCATTGATAACCTTTTCCATGACTTTCGATATTATTGAAAGCAGTGCAACTGGTCGGTAGTTATTTGGCAAGGTCTTCTTACCTTTTTTTAGGTATCGGCTGAACCGTGGCACATTTCCAGCAGGACGGAAATCTTCCCTTTCTGTAGGATAGGTTAAAAAGTCTACAGAAAACTGGTGTTAGTTCAGTTGCACAGTTTTTTGAGAACTATGGCAGGTATTCCGTCAGCGCCAGAAGCCTTCTTGGTGTCTAGCTTCATTAAAATACGCTTTATGATGCGCTGTCTGAAGACAACATCGGGCATCCTTGACTGCAATATGGGAATAGTAGGTGGTGTTTTTCCTTGGAAATCGACAGTAGAATGTGAAGCAAAGAGTTCAGCCAACAAGTTCGCTCTCTCAACAGGTGTGGTTGCAATGGAATTATCTGGCCGTGTGAGTGGTGGTATCGTGGATTTGGTAAAGTTTTGACTAACTGCCTTAGCGACTGCCCAAAAGGACCTGGAATTGTTGGGACAAGCGAGAAGTTTGTTTCTAATTCGTTCACTCACTGCGTGAGTTTTTCTGAAATTTTTTTCTCGTTTTTCTCACTTTTTTTTTATGGGTCTAGCACACGTGCTGCAGGGAAGTCCCTAAAGCGCTCCGAGAGCGGAATGTGTGCGGAAAAAGCGAGTCACGTTGTTCTTGAAACGCTGTAAATTGCACTCGGTGGGAAACACAGCGCTGGGCAAATTATTCCAAAGGGATGATGTTCTCCATATGCGTGAGTTTTTCTGAAATTGTTCTCGCTTTTCTCACTGCGTGAGTTTTTCTTTTTCAAAAAAAAATTCTTTTCCACTGCGTGGATTTTTCTGAAATTTTTCACTTGTTTTTCTCACTGGTAAACTCTAAAATAATCAATGGATTTTTCACTTACGGTAAGAGGAATTGTGGTTTCATTTCCTTGCTGCTTGTGGATTTCTTTCTTTGTTCTGGTTTCTTTCTTCTGTTTGTTTTTTCTTTTTGTTTCTTCTTCCAATAGGACGAATGATTCTGTTTCTTCCCTGGATTCTTCTATGGTCTCGTGAGTCCGCACCACTAGGAACTCGGTTACCCTGATTTGATGGTCTCGTGAGTGATTTTTGTCTCGTGAGCCGTGCCACTAGGAACTTGGTTACTCTGGCCTGAAGTTGAGATCTGCCTAAATTTAGCTTTTTTGTTCATTTTCGCAAATCGTTGAAACAAACCGGATTTTTATGCTCGATGCACCCTCCGACGAAAAATGCTGACCGACTGCGTCAGTTAAAATCTTTGATTGGGAGATTTTGTTTTTAAAAAACAGTTTTTGTTCTTTTGAAAAACAATTTGTGTTCTTTTTGAAAAACTTTATTTAGGCAACGATACAACTCTTGTTATTGTAAATCGGTGATACATCAACTTGTTCTGCACTGGTTTGTAACCCATAATTATAAACTTATTCTGTTTATTTTGCAGAACTATGTTTAGATGAAGGAAATCTTAGTAAATGCATTTTAAATGCAATTATGCATATGGTTAGAATGTAACTCACGTTATTCATTTAAATTTTTCACTGTTGAATTTATATTTCTCACCTATTAAAGATATTGTCCGGGGGGAAAAATGTTGATTTTGAGAATATATCTCGCTTCGCGCGTATAATGTCAACAGTCATGCTCCTTATATTTCAGCAAATTCCAGTAATCTGGAGAGATCGAAAATAATTATAATTATCATTTTAAGATGAGATCGTCTTTCTTCTGAACTTAAAAATGAAGGGAACACACTTTTTGCTCCATTTTATCATTAGTTAAATCTAATCTAATAATTTTCATACATCTAATGACTTTTCGTGCTTCTTTTTCTTAGTGTGCCTTATCTTCTAAGGACGTTGGCGATCACATTTGCCCATCTGATTTTATCTATTGCCGCACTATACACTGCAGTAGATGTCATGTTTGTCCACTGTCGTAAGTTTTCCAACTAGGAGTTGCGGGGCCTTCCTGGTTCACGCTTACCAATTATTTTTCCTTCAATTATAAGTTGCAGGAGCTCATACTTTTGGCTTCTCATAATATGGCCAAAGTAAGTGCTTTTTCTTTATTTAACAGCTGGAATCAACTCTCGTTCTTTTCTCATCCGATCAAGTATTTCCACGTTTATGGTATGCGCTGTCCAAGGATCACGCAGCATTCAGCGATAGTGCCACATCTCGAATGACTCCATTCTTTGTTGTGTTGTCTCTGTGATTGTTGCAGCTTCTATACGGTATAACATGACCGAGAACACGTAGCTTTTTAGCACTGTTGTTCTTGTTTTTAAGTTTAGTTGGCAGTTACAGATTATGCTGTGCATTTTATTAAAGAAGCTTCTTTTTCAGTTCTTGAGCATATTTCAATAGAGTGGTCCCAATCTTTACTAATTACGCTTCCTAAGTACGTTGTTTTTGTTGATGTACTTTAATATTTATGTTTGTATTAGGATTTTTACTGACCACCATTGTTTTTGTTTTGTTCGTATTCAGTTTCATTACATATTCCTCACATGCATCAACAATTCCATTCATGAGTCTTTGTAGGCCTTCTTCACTGTCCGCTAGAATGAGAGTATCATCAGTGTAGCTGAGGTTATTTACACACACCATTAATTGTAATTCCATCTTTTTTATCAGAAAGTGCTTTATTGAAGATATCCTCGGAATAGACATTGAATAACAGGGGTGACAAAATACAACTCTGACGTACGATTTTCTTTATTTTTATTTCTTTGGCCATGCGATTCTCAACTTTTATTTTGGCAGTCTGGTTCCAGTGTAAACTTGATATTATTTGTAAGTCTTTGTCATCAATGTTACATGATTGTTGTATTTCCATCATTTTCTCATGATTTACCATATCAGAGGCTTTTTGGAAATCTATGATGCATAAATAAACATCAGAGTTAACATCCCTGCATCTTTCAATCAGAACGCGGAACTAGTCCGTTCCTAAAGCCGAACTGTGTTTGTCCAGTCCATTCATCTAGTTTTTTGTATACTCTTTGGTGGATCATTTTAAAGAAGAGTTTTAAGATGTGGTTCATTAGACTTATATTCCGATATTCCTGGCACTTTCTAGAATTATTCTTTTATGACATTGGTATAAAAATTGATGTCAACCAATGATAGGTACATCACCTGTGTTGTATACGCTGTTGAAGAGGCCCTATATAATGTCCATATGTTTTTCAAGAAATATTTTAATGATTTCTGTGAGTATATTATCTTCTCCTACTGCCTTTTTGTTTTTAAGCTGATTTACTGCTACTAATATTTCGTTTTTTTATGGGGGGGGGGGCGTTGTATTAAGCTTATTTGTCATATGTTATCTAGTTGTGTTACTATACATTTCCCCTATATATTCTTCTCATTTATGTATTCTTTCTTGTATGTTCAGTAGTAGTTTACCTTCTTTATTCTCTATTACTTGTGGTGTGTGTAACCTTAGTCTAGCAGCTTCTTTGATTTTCTTATGTAAATTTAATGTGTCGTATTTCTTTTCTAATGCTCCTATTTCTGAGCATTGTTCATTTAGCAGCCTCCTTTATCTTTCTTTTTATTAGGTTTTGGGTTTCTTTATATTTTATATTATTGTTGTTCTTGTACTTCCTTCTTTCTTCCATCATATCCAATACTTTCTCTGTCATCCGTGATTGTTTCTTTTTGATTGTATTTTATTTCAGGTGCTTTTCCATTACTTCTTCCAGTGTTTCTCTGATGTGGTGCAATTTTTCTTCCGGTGTCTGATGAGTTCCCAGCTTGTTTGTATCCAGACTTCTACCAATCTCCTCATGAATCCTCTTCTTTATGACTTCTTCTTTGAGTTTGTCGATGTTAATATTTGTTGTTGTCTGTTCATGTTTTAACTTTTTTAGTCTAATCTTGATAGGTGTAAGCAGCAAATTATGGTCTGTAGGTATATCTGCTCCAGGATAGGTTTGGGCAAATTTGACTATATTTCGTTGCCTTCTTTTGATAGTTATATAGTCTATTTGGTTTCGGATGACTTTGTTAACTTTTCCATCTGCTTACTAATATAAAAAAATAAAATCCATGCACTGATTTATTCAAACTCATATATATTTACATTCATCATTTAATGGGATTCCAACTTCAATTCCCAAATTGATGACGGGATAAGCATGATTTTGCAATTGATTTTTGAGATCATTGAGAAACATTGAATTTGTGAAATTCAAGCTACATACTCTACATGTGTTATATAGTTTTTCAATATCCGAATTGACACCTGATCGGTCACATGCTGATAACCATGATTCTACCGCGAATTCAGAAAAAAAAGTACAAGTGAAATAACATAAAGCAATACTTAACAATAATAAAACAGCAACTGCTTTCCAAATAAAATGTATCTCTAATATGAAAACACACTTATCATAATCTTTATATAATATATTGCATAATAGAAATAAAGAATTATAAATGAATTAGCTTTTAGGATCTTTTTGAAATCTGCAAAAACTAACTCCTTTGGAGATACCACATATATTTTTACAGGCACTAACCGTACAACAAAAACTTTCTCTTGGCATCTTTTTTATAATTATTTTCGATTATAACGTCAAACGAGTCATTTACTTATTAGAAAATTATTAATAATGAATTTCGGAGCACGTTATAAAAAGATTCTCCTTGAAATTCAGATGTAAACACAACCAGCGACCGCGCTGGCAGCCATGTTGTTGTTATGATAGGGGACGCATGAGTGATAAAAAAACAGGACCTAAAAATTTTCTTGAGCGTCGCTGCTATGTTTTATATTTACTGTGGTGTTGTCTTCGTGACCTTACCGTACTTACTGAGGTTTCTAATAGATCATTGATTTGGCTGGAATCCATGTAAGGGAAAAACATACTCTTGCCTATTCTTTTTCGTGTGTAGAGCTTGCAGTGTTCTATTTTCGTTACCAACCAAAGAAGAAAAAAGTATGTTTACCACTACTAATCCTCGAAAAATACGTGGTGGTAGAATATTTTATATGGTATATATTTTTTTTCCGCTGGGAATACGTATTATTGGCCAACGTTGGAATAAAATGGCATTTACAAACAAAATAATTTTATTTAAAATTAAAATACAATTAAATATTATTTTGGTAAATATAAAATACATATTTTTAAATTATAGAGTATTTACTCCAGTGCAAATAAAAAAATACCGTCACAATATATGATTTGTTTATAGGTGAAATTATTCTGTTTCCCCTGTGACGATTGAAAAATTTATGCCGACGTTTGGTCTGATTAATTCCACTTGCACACGCTTTTTTTTATATTAATAGACTGGGGTGGGGGAGAGGGCGAGGCTTCATGGATGATCCTTTTTTAGATTGGTGAGGGGTAAAGACCAGTGTCACGATTAAGATTGTTGGGATGTTTAGGTAGATAGTTCGATGGACTCCCGATTTTTCTTACGATAAAAAAAGGAATTTGTTACAAAGATTTTTGAGTGGTCAAAGAGAATCGGGTGTCCTGTTTCATGCTGGTGTTCTGCAAGAGCTAAAATGAAATTGTTACGAAAACGTATTGATATTTGATAGTCTTTAATTTTAGTACATATTTTTCTGCTTGTTGCGCCAATATAGGTTTTACCACAGCTACATGGGATACTGTAGACTCCTGAATTTTCAAGGAGTATTTTAACTGGGACATATCTGAGATGTGAGAGCTTATAGTGCAGTAAAAAAGTATTTGAAATTGCACAGTCTAGATATTATAATTTTATCCTCTCTGGGGCATCACGAATATTGTCCTGAGTTTTGGACCACGAAAAACTTATGCTCTTTTGTTTATAAACAATTTAAGTTTACAAAATGCGTTTTTTTAACTTAAAATGTGAATAACTCCGGTTATATAAGTCGAATCGAAATAAAAAAAGAAAACAATTTTGTGTAATGAATCCAAACCCAACAAAAAGTATTTGTGGTTATTTGATTAATAAACCAATGTAAAAAAAAAACGATTAAAATGACTCCAAAAAAAATTTTTTTAATGGTATCAGAAAGCTGGCGTCGAGCCTAAATTTTGAAACCAAATGGCATTAAGTGGCGGACAATTGAAATTTTATATTACAAATTCAATTGTGCCCACTGGGTTCAATATTTCTGTATAATGAATGAAAAGAAAAACAGTTTTTTGCCTGTTTTTCTCAATTTTGTAGGTTATGTACGCACTTAAGCGACTTAAAACCAACGAGAATTTGTTGGAAATTTCATTACGAACTCCTGGTTTTGTGTCGACCCGACTTATTCACATTTTAAGCTCAAAAACGCGTTTTGAAAACTTAAATTGTTTGTAAACAAAGGAGTACAAGTTTTTCGAGGTCGAAAACTCAGGACAATACTCCTGGTGATACCCCAGAGGGGATAAAATCATAATATTGCTGTATCTAAATTATGCCTATCTCATCATTATTTTGACCTTTTTTACTGCACTATTAGGGCACAAAGAAAATGATATTATTATTTTCTATTTCCGTAGAATTTTTGAAATGCAATCTAATGTATGGTAGAACCACAATCCCAAGAAACTGATCTGTGTGTCTTCGGAGACACCTGGGGAGATGAATGTTTTTGAATAGAGCGTTGTATATCTCTTTACTGGAAATTGTTTGATTGAAGAACACAAATAAGGTGTTTTATTTCTGCCTGAAGAGATTGTGGTTAAGATGTTATAGTAAGGAAGCATTTACATATTTATTCGTGTAAGTGGTCTTTCTATATACTGAGTGACCTAAAGTCATAACCGACATTCGATTAATAAGAACATCTGGTATTAGCAAAACGTCCATATCACTTTTTCAATCGACACAGAAGGATTGTATCTATAAGCAATGTAACCTGTGGAAGTTTCCTATCAAAATATATGATTTGTTGTTTACATGTTGATATCATATTTGAGTTTTATATAATATAATAATTAAATACCGATTTTCAAGGTGGTGACCCAAATTGGAGGTGGTTATGTAAAGCTGAATCTTTTAGAATATTTCTTAGGACTATAGTTACTATCAATGACAAATTATGACGTCTTTAAATTAATGAATTTCGTGTTATTTAGTAACTGTATCGGAGTTGTCAATTCATAGGTTTTAATAATTTATTATACAAGATATTGTTCATGATACAGATTTTTCTTTAATTATATTATTCATGTTTTTTCAAAGGTAATGTTTTCCTTAATGTGTTACAAGTCCGATAGCCTGTACGAAAGTACCACCCAATACATTTTCGGGCATAATTCTTTTAGCTAAATCTTTAGCTACTGTAGCGGAATATATCTTTTATAATTATAATGCACGTCAATCAATTCACGATCGTATGTATACTTCTAATAGATATTATAATGACAATTCTAAACTGAATAAAGTTACAAAACTTTAAGATAAAGAAGAAATAACCGGCCAAGTATAAGTCGGCCTTGCGCAATTAGTGTTCCGTACGTTGATTGCTTTTAAAATAAAAAATTTTGTTCCGAAGGTATAAAATATTCAATAACTTCACAAAACACCCCAAACGAGGTTTCAACAAAGTTTGTTTCCGATCTTTGTTAAAAACTGATGACCTGGAAATTTTTGTTTTTTTTATATGCTAGATAAATTACTAAAGGTGCACTCGTGATAGTTTTCGTTCAGTCCACCCCCTGCGGAGAATATTCTAGAATTTTTTCCAAATTTTTTGATCAGTACTTTTCGAGATAAGGAGGGGACAGCGATTTTTTAGCAATTTTTTAAAAATAATGCAAAGAAAAGTGTGCGCAAGTAATACATTATATATATTGTTTAACTCGTGTTTTCACAAACTTTCATTTCACGCCCCACTCGATGGCCTGGTAAAATTTTTTTTCACTTCTGATTTCACTCTCCAAAACTAACGCCTTAAGTCAAAATTTAACTTCTAAAACGGCACGGCTCTGATGGGGCCATCAATTTCTATATTAGTGCCAAATTTCAACTTTCTATGTTAAATAGTTTCGGAGAAAATCGACCGTGACAGACGGACAGACAGACAGATACCGAAGTGATTTTATAAGTGTTCCGAACGGAATACTGAAAAGACCTGAAAGTGACCGCGAATTTTAAATCGTGACTATCGGCGAGCCTATCAATAGCGTAATTACATTTTTGAAATTACTCATGCATAAATCCATTGGAACGTATTTTATAACATTTGTCTCACTTGCAAAGTTAGGAGCGTGTGTTGATTAAACATTGCTTTTTAATGGGAAAAAATACAACCAGAACCCAAGAATGGCTTGAGAAGTGTTATGGCACATCTGCTCCGTTGAGAGAAACTATATGTCAACGGCTTAGTGAACTTGATTGCGGTCGTACAAGCACCGATGAAATACCACAAAGTGAAAGAGAGAGACATAGCTGACATCGTGAAAATATCAACAGGACGCAAGCATTCTTGCATCAGTCGTGGCGTAATCCAGAGGAGTTTCTACGTCCATCCGCAATAATGGACGAAACATGGATCCAGCACTCCACGCCTGATTCGAACAGGTAGTCCGCACAATAGCTGGAATAGCATGAAAGCCAACCGAAGCGTCCAAAAATAAAAACATCAGCTGGAAAGGTTCAAGCAAGTATTTTTTGGGATGCGCATGGAAAAACACTGATCGGGTATCTTGAAAAGAGAGTGAATAATCGCCGGAGACTGTTACGTTAGTTTATTAGACCGTTTAAATAGTGAAACCAAGAAAAAAAAGGCCGCATTTAGCTAAGAAAAAAGGATTGTTTCACCAAGATAATGCACCAGCTCACAACTCCATAAAATTGATGGTGAAATTGGACCAATGAATTGTTTCCTCATCCGCCGTATTCATCAGATCTAGCCCACAGCGATTATATCTCTTTCCAAATTTGAAAAGGTGGCTCCAAGAAGAGATTTAGCTCAATTGAAGAAGTCGAATGGAAGACTGGGGCTTATTTTAGAGAGCTCGACAAATCGTACTGTTTGAAAGGTATCCAAATGTTGGAAGATCGCTGGAATAAGGAAGGAAACTATTTTGAAGAATAAAATCGATTTTTAACAAAAACATTGTTTCTTCTTCAAAAGATTCGAGACTTTTCATTATGACTCCTTTTATTGGATAAGAAATATTAAGAGTAT
>CM032456.1:108675144-108955144 GCA_019049505.1 Pachyrhynchus sulphureomaculatus | reverse complement strand
TTCTAGAAATATAGAAAATATATTTTAATGTTTTTAGTATTTTATTCAAAGTAAAAATTTATCTAAAAAAATAAAATCTTGTAATAAAATAAGACGAGTCATAAGAAACCAATTTAAGAGAAAATTTTCTAAAAATTTTATTATAAAAATAGTAATAGTAAATGTCTAACATTGTGTTTTTAAAATTTTAAAAGCTTAAAGAAGTTGGCGCATTCTAAAAATTGTAATACTGATATTTTAACTATTTTTTCAGCTGACAACCTACTTGCCAATGGTTATTTATACCCATAAAAACTGAAAAACGGACATTTAGTTTGTCAGCATCCAATTTACAAAAAGTACTTTTATTTTGCCTAATTTTTGGGTATTATAATACCTACATAACCTATTAAATTTATGAATTTTTTTAAAAATCCGAACATTTTTTAAAGTGTATTGTATAATATATAGACATATAAATAGTGGAAAGATCTTTAGGAAAACTATATTTTATTTAAAAGATTTTAAAGCGATATGATATAATCTACGGTTGATTTCATCAATTTTTTATATTTATGCACAGACTAGCGCTAAATTCCGTCAATTGAGAGCTGCACTTGGAAATTCTACATGGAAGCTGGTGTTATTACTGCAAAAGTATTATTTTATTTCTCGTGCACAGTCGAACTGAATTGTCCTTTTGTCGCCATAGAATCGAACGACGAAAATCATGTTGCAATTTAAGCTCTGATCAAAATGGGAAAAAGTCCGCAGAATATTTTCTTATTTTTAAAATCTAAATTTTGATGTAATTGAGTCTTCATTTCAATATTTGCGTTAAAAATACCGACTAAATTTATGGCTGCACTTTGTAGAATCTGAATTAATAACACAGGTATACAAAAAAAAATCTGTCTTTTAAATAAGCATTATTTTTATGCTGACTCCAAAAAAATCATAAAAAAAAAATATCCACCGTGAGGTTTTTTCAGAAAACACACTTAAAGTTGCCAGAAAATTATTAAATTGAAAAAAATTCGTTTTAATTAATGCAAAACTGTATAATCATTAAAATTATGAAATAAAACTATTATTTCGGACATCTTTAAATGTTCTGAATCTACATTTATCATAAAAACTTTAAAATATTATGTTTTAGTGTTCATGTTTAACCAAAGACAGGCATACACCACCTTTAACTAAGCTACGTAGAAAATGCTGTTTAAAATAAATATGTGCAACCGCAGAATTAAAAAATTGTTTTTTAATTTTTATTAATATTGAACAAAACTATTATTTCATTGCATTTATTTACTTAAAAAAGCATTTTACCAACCACATAGCACCCTTGTAAGTGTTAAAAGCAGGTTTTTTGTGAAAACTGAACTTAAAACTTTATTTTTTGAAGTCAAGTCAGAATTAAGAACCTCAAAAAACACTGGAAATAATAGTTTTGTTCAATATTAATAAAAATTAAAAATAATTTTTTAATTTAGCAGTTGCATATATTTATTTTAAACAGCATTTTACTACGTAGCTTAGTTAAAGGTGGTGTAAAGTAAATCTCAAGATATAAGATCCTACCTTTTTGCTTTTTCAATAGGGCAATAAACGAGCCTATTAAGATTTTGTGCATAGTTGCCAGGTATTACAATAAACGTATTTTTATTTTACCTGCTTTGTATACCGCCCTTACTTGCACCCACAATCATATTGAATCTATTTTTACCTAAATATTTACTACCTGGCAACCCAGTTTAGAGCCCTTTAAGTATTTGATAATATAATGACCACAGGTCCCCATTAAGATTCGAAAGATACTTTTTATTATTTTTATTTTTAGTTTTACTTACAACTTACAACGTAACGGTTCTATTTTAATTATGTGGCGTCCGTGGGAAAATTGAAATAGTGGCTATCGCAGGAGAAAACATTTATCACTTGATGCTAAACAAAATAATATCTGAAAGATCTACTAAAAAAAATATTTTAAAAGTTTTTTTGAAAAATGTTTATGACAGTTTGATAAAAAGAAATTTGAATAAACAAAGTGCTTTGCAAGAAACCAGTGAACTAACAAAAACCCCAATTTCTACTATTAAGGGTATTGTAGGAAAATCATCACTCAGGAACAGGAAAAAACGGAAAGATTTTCAAATGCATCATGTAGACGATTGTGAAAAAGACGTCATCAGGAGAAAAGTATATTCTATGTATGAAGAGCAGTTGGTGCCGGCACTAGACAAAATAAAATTAAGACTGGTGCAGGACGGGACCAATACACATTGTGGCCCATCAACCCTTCACAGAATTCTCTTAAGAATGGGATTCACATTCCGAAAATTCAACAAAATGTAAGTAGTGATGTAGTCACAAAGATTACGAATCTTGCAACATACTTATTTACAAGAAATTAAAAAGTATCGATCAGAGAATGGGCCAATAATTTACCTTGACGAAACATGGTTCGATACCCATGACACTGTGCAAAAAGGGTGGGTTGGCGGCAGTAAAAAATGTCAGACTAACACACCTTCAAATAAAGGTAAACAAATAACCATTTTGCATGCTGGATCTGAAAAGGGCTGGGTTTCAAATTGTCTACTATTATCTGCAAAAAACAAAAAGATTCTTATTTAGACTATCACGAACACACGACCGCAGAACTTTTTCAAAATTGGTTTCAAAATTCCCTTTTACCAAATGTTCCCGAACAGAATGTTATAGTTATGGACAATGCAAGTTACCATAGTCGCCTACTAAATAAGGTTCCTAATGCAGCCAACACCAAATCGGAAATACAGGAATATATGTTAGAAAATGACATTTATTTTGACTTTAGTTATAAGAAAAGTGATCTTTTGGAAGTTTTGATAGACTATAAATTGAAAAAGAAATATGTTTGTGTTTGTATGGCTGAGAAAATGGGACACACTGTTTTGCGGCTTCCTCCGTATTATTGTGTGTTTAATCCAGTTGAACATATTTAGCATCAAGTTAAATCAAAAATAAGGGCACAAAATGTTTCTCCTACTTTAAGCGTATTAGTGGTTGAATTAGTAAAAAAAAGTTATAAATGATATGCCTTGTGAAAGCTGGAAGAATTCCATTCAGCACGTTGTTAAAGTTGAAGATTCATATATTTATGTAAATTATATAAAACCACTGATAATTACCTCAGCTGATGACAGTGATATTGAAACCGAATTAGGCTTAAGTTAAAATATATTTTTATTTATACAATATGTCCCCTCTTGTAAACTCCATTCATTCAAACTGTATATTTGTACTTCTTATTCATTTGTTTTTACATGCATCTATAAATAAACATCTCCAAAAACACTTAATTAATGAATAAAATTCTTAGGTCCATCTCTGCAACCTATCATAAACAAATGGTCAGAATTTTTATATTGCCCACTTAAAACGGCAAAAAATCAGGATCTTATATTTTGGAACAGGCTATACGCGTGTTTAAAATGTAGATTCAGAACATTTAAAGATGTCCGAAATAACGGGCTTATTTCATAATTTTAATACAGTTTTTACATTATTTATTAAAATATATTTTTTTCAGTTTAATAGTTTTCTGGCTGCTTTAAATGTGTTTTCTGAAAAAACCTCACGGTGGATGTATTTTTTTTTTATTTTTTTTTTTTTTAATTGTTTTTTTTTTTTTTTATTTTTTTTTTTTTTTTTTTTTTTTTTTATTTTTTTTTTTTATTTTTTTTTTTTTTTTTTTTTTTTGATTTTTTCGGAATCAGCATAAAAAATACTTAAGAAAATACGTGTCTCACTTAAAAGACATAATTTTTTTTTTGTATACCTGTGTAATTAACGTGGATGGTCCACTGCTATCTTCAATTGTCAGAATCAACAGTAGATCACGTAAGGTAAAATTTATTAAATATAATTATCAATATATCAATTAATAAGGTACATTTTGGACAGTAGGAAAATTCGACACAGATATGGCGTATAGTGACAAAAATAGCAAAGATATGTATGTGTCACATTAACAAGTCATAAGAATAGGGAAATTGATATAAAATTCAATTATTATTCTACATTTCAAACGTAATTTTAGTCCATCACAGTGATGCCTAGATTCTTGGTCGTCTGGTTATCGAACTTATCCATAGTTTTGATGTCCATAATGGCCGTAAGTGCTACAATTAGTCCTAATCCTAAAAATACTTGATATAAATATAAAAAAATATAGGTGATCACATATTCTAACCCCAATATACAGATGAATTTGAAAAATATATTAAAATTGTCTAAAACCATTTATTGCCGGTTAAATTGGAATTATTACTTCATGGGGTCAAAAGTCTCGAAGAGAAAAGAATATTTTTGTCGAAATCGCTTTTATTCTTTAAAATAGTTTGCTTCAAGAGCGATACACTTATTCCAGCGAACTTCCAACATTTGGATAGCTTTCATATAATACGATTTGTAGAGCTCTCTAAAATAAGCCCCTTCTCAAAATAGTCGATTCGTATTATTCCATGCGTATTCCAAAAAATACTTGCTAAGAACTTTCCAGCTGATGCTTGTGTTTTTGGACGCTTCGGTCGGCTTTCAGGCGTGTAGTGGTGGATCAATGGTTCGTCCATTGTTACGAGTCGACTTTTATGTATTTTTTTGGAGTGACTGCCCCATTTGAAGGTCCGCAATGTGGTGAAGATGCAACAACATCGCTTATGTTAGAGTTGAGAAAAATCTATCTAAGCCATTCCAAGTAGGAAAGGGGATGAGGCAGGGTTGTATCCTGTCTCCACTCTATCTATTTATCTAATAGGCCTTTTTCCGTCCAGTGTCGAACATAGGCTTCCCCTTCCTTTTTCCATCCTTCTCGATTCTGCGTCTTTCTGATCCATCCTAAACCAGCCTTTCTTTTCAGGTCATCTTGCCATCTTGTTTGGAGCTTCCTTTGGATCTGTGTCCCAACCATGGCCTCCATTCTTGAATTCTTTTATTCCATCTCTCATCTTGTTGTCTCATTGTGTGACCTGCCCATCTCCATTTCAAACCTGCTACCTGTTCCCTTACGTCTATCACTTTGGTCTTTTGTCTTATACTTTCGTTTCTAATTCTATCTTGTAATCTTATATTCAGCATCTAGGGTTTCATTGCTCTCTGTGTTTTACTCACTTAGTCCATCATCTTCCTAGTCAATGAACTGGTAGAATGCATTGATCGAATACCATTTTTCTTAGTTTCAGAGGAATTCTTTTGTTAGTATTTTCCTTTGTTTCCCAAATGCTGCCCATGCCAGTCTGATTCTTCTACTGCTTTTTGATTTGCTTTTCCACACTTTATTACTTGCCCTAGGTAGATGTATTCATCTCCGTATTCATCTATTCTCAAGCCTCGTGGACTGTCTTCGTTTGTCATAGTTCATAGTCTTTGTCTTATCTTTATTCAGCACTCTCTCTGATTTGTTTGTAGTTTAGTAATCATTTCCTCTATGTCATCAAAATTATCTAATATTAGCACTACAACATCAGCATAACGCAGATGATTTAACTTTTATCCATTTATACTGATCCCTTTTTTTCCCATTCGAGTGCCTTGAAAGCTTCTTCTAATGCTGCTATAAATAGTCTCGTGTCTCCACTACTCTTTATGGTATATGGTGAATGGATTATCCGCAGAGGGACGAAAGAGTAAAATGGAGGGGTATCAGTAGGAGGCAAAAAGTTCTCGAACGTAAGATACACTGATGATACTACAATAATGGTTAGCTCCGAGGAAGAAATGGTTGCACTACTGCATCGAATCGAAAAGGTAGGCCTTTCACTGAAACGAAAGGAATGTCCTCTTCTTATAGTAAATCGAGGTAAAATTTTGCCTCCTCTCAACAAAATCAACGACATACAGACAGATATTATATACTTAGGAGCCAGAATTTCTAACAAGGGGGGGCTGCGAAGAAGAAATTAAAAAAAGGATTGCGTTGGCCAAAACTGCAATGACAAGCCTAAGTAAAGTATGGAAAGATCACAGAATAAATAAAATGACTAAAAAGAGGCTTGTCAATTCACTAATATTCCCTATAGCCGCATACAGAGCCGAAACATGAACTATTAATGCAACATGTCCTAAAAAACAGAAGCTTTCGAAACTACATGCTACAGGCGGATGCTCAGAATTTCCTGGACAGCTCATAGCACATCTGTTCTGGGTGATCTTCACATCCAAAATAGTGATCGGCTGTTACCATTGATTCAGAGAAAAATAGCATCATTTTTTTGGTCATATAATAAGAAGGGATGGCATAGAAAAGTTGCTGCTCCAGGGAAAAGTCGACGATAAAAGAAAAAGAGGTAGATCTCCCAACAGATACATTGATCAGATCATGTCTACAATGCACTTAGAGTTACCGGAAATGATGAGAAGTGTCGAAGACAGAGAAGCCTGGAGGGCTGTTTTAAATTCTGTGTAACATTGCAATAGAGGTCACGACGCTCGGAGTCGAGCAACGATACGAAAGAGAGAATGTATATTATCGATGCTTGTACGACTGCATTTAAGTTCACCAAACCACCGACATATAGTTGCTTCCGACGAAGAAGACGTGCCATAACACTTCTCAAGCCATTCTTGGATCATGGCTATATTTTTTCCTATCAAAAAGCAATGTTTAATCAACACCCGAAATTCTTTTTGTTCCATCGTTTTGCAAAAATCAAAAGTAGCGGCACTCAAACGGCTATAATTCGCAACCTAATAGATAAAATGTGATGAAAATTTTACACGAATCTTCTGAGAGTTAACGCTAATTGAAAATCTTGAGTTTTTTGTTTGTGTTGCCATCTCTCGGAAAATCTCGGAACTTATCATCTCATATTAGTAGAATTTTGATATCGCAGGAAGAAAATTAATTAGTTTACAACTTTTTTTCTTCGTTCAATGAGACAGAGGAGCTTTATGAAATATATATGACTTAAAGGATATTCGTCTCATACACAAGATAACCTCTTCTCATATTTTACTCCAGAAGGAGATGAGAGTGAGCAAAATACGAGATACAGGTAAACACTACTTCTTACCTAATATTGTAGTCACAAACAATCCGGACCAAATAGGTGCCGTAGTAAAAGGCACACAGTCATTGGCATCACCAAATCGTTCTTTTTTTGCATCAACTTGAACTTGTAGATCGTAAATTGTCAATTTAACAGCACTGGTTTGATTTAAAAACACTGTCTTGCCATTACAGTGGTAGGAAAAGTGTGCGGGTGCCATTATGTTTTCATCCGTTGATAGATCGTAGCTAAAATGGTTGTTTTCCTTGTCGATCAATTCGACCTTTACTGTTTGGAAATACCTAGAAGAAGAAATCAGCTAGATGTGGAATTTGAATCGCTAACTAGTGGTTCCGCACCAACCAGTCTTATAATAAAGGATTGCCGAAAAAGTATTGAGCCTTTTAAAGCCAGAATTAAGACAATTATTTTCCATGTTTTGAGAGAACTTTATTAAACCAAGCACGTGCCATTTTGTTCGATGATCTTCTGCCTTGTTCCTGGAAATACTATAATCCCGTTACTGTAGACCCTCTATGGGTTCTAGGCAAGAAATTGTGACAAGTGATTTTCACAGGCCTCGTTTGAAACTAACTGAGCATCATTCAGGGAAATCTGCAGCGACCCAGCATGGTAATCAGGTCCGGGCTTTTCGGTGGATGCATTAAAACTCTCCAGCTAAGCTCTCTCAATTTTTGCCGAGTCATCAAAGATGTCTGTGGTCTGGCGATGTCATGGTGGAAGCCGTCAACTTTTCTGTTGACTAGTTCTGGCCCATTTTTTTAATTGCTTGCTTTGGTGAGAAGTAAAGACTAGTGTTACGATTAAGGTTGTTGGATGTTTAGATATTTCGTTGAATCATCAAAAAAACTTTCCAGCCAAGTTCCCTCAGTTTTTTTGCCGATTCATCAAAGATGTCTGTGGTCAGGCGTTGTCATGATGGAAAACGTCAATCTTTCTGTTGACTAATTCTGGCTGTTTTTTTTTTTAATCGCCTGCTTTATTCTCGTCAATTGCTGACAGTAAACTACAGAATCACTCATTTGGCTGGACTGCAGCAGCTCATGATGCGAATTCTCTCTCCAATTCTACCAACCACAAGGCATCACCTTTTTTAGCGTCTATCCTAGCTTAACCTTAATTTAGAGGCTTCATCCTTTTTCGACCACAACCTTTTTCGCAAAATAATGTCATACGTGATATACTTTTTTTATGGCCCGTGATTAACCTCTTTAGAAATGACTCGATTTCTGAAGAGGTTTTGTGTAGATTCGCAAATGGAAATTCGAACGGTAAATGTTTTCTGACGTCAAATCATGTAGCACCAAACATCGAGCTTCTTTTTGTAGCTAACTTTTCTCCAAATGGTTTAAAACTGTTTGATGATAGGTGTTTAGTTCCTTGGCGATATCATGGCTACTTACATGACGGTCTTGCTCAACTTTAGCCAAAATTTTATCGAATTTTTCTGTCATTGGTCAATCAGTGCGAGGAGCAACTTTGACATCGAAATTTTCCAGAACAAAAGCGGCTGAACCACCTTTTGGCTATTGCTTTTGGTAACGTATCTTAACCACAAACAGCACAATTTCTTTATAGGCCTGCTCAGCATTTGTGCCTTTATCGATATAAAATTTTAAAAAGGAATTCCATTCACCTTCAAGGAGCTCTAAATTAATAATAAACAAAGTCCAACAGTTTTTGTACGTCTATTACTTGCAAATGTCAGTTTTTAATTGTGGCCCCATGCGACTTATATTACCTGAGATATGTAACGCTAAAGCTATCTAACGAGAAAAAGGCTCCGTGCTTCTTCGACAACTCAATATATACTACAATATATTTATTCTAAATTTATATATATATATATATATATATATATATATATATATATATATATATATATATATATATATATAATAGGGTGACCGCAAAAAATCGATGTCGGAATTTTGTTCGTCTGGACCCCACAAAACGATTCCCCTTTCCAGATATTGAGATAGCCGAAATTTGAGCTCGATTAAACGACGTTAACCCGTGCCGCTCGTCGCTCAAAGTTTGAAAAAATCCAAATTTTTGGCCAAAAAGCTGACATATGGAGCCATAACTCCAGAACGGTAAATAATAGAAACACGCTTAATATCTCAAAAGAAAGCTAATGTTGTTCTTCAAAATTTATATTCTATGCATAATTGTTGTTATTTTAAGTCGAACCGAGTTACAACAGCCTTTAGCCCTAAAAACGTGACCTGGTACCAGTAGGAGCCAGTTTGGGAGTATTCTAAGAATTTTACGGGTTTTTTACATAATGTGTCTCGGAATTAACATTTTTTTGTTAAAAAGTATTTTGGAACTCAATTTTCAAACATAAAGAGCCTTTTGTTCAAATTTAATCTTTTATTATATGGGGATTACCTGACTAGTTTACCAAAGAAAGACCCGTTTGACAGGTAAAAAGGAGGGTGAATCTAATTTCTATTTTAGGGATGGTGATTTTACTTCAGCGTACAACCGACCTTTTATTTATTCAGTTTAGTTTCTAAAGTGCCTTTGAGCTGGTTAGATCGAACAATTATCTAGTGAAGATATTTTAAAACGTTTTTTTTTTTAATTTTCCAAGTGTGTGTGTTATTGTTTTTTTATAACTATTATAGTATTATTTTAAAAGACATTTGAAAACATTTTATTGAAATTAAAGTTTGCAATATATTTTGTTTCATTTTCCAAGTTAACTGTTATTTACCTATTGGCCTCTGAAATGGCATCCACATCAGGTGTACAAAGCCGGACCAAGGATAAAATATTTCTTGTGGGCTATCCCATTCACCAGATCACCGGTTGTAAACTACCCTCAAATCGTCAAGTTTTGTGTGCTTTATTTTATAATTTTACGTACTGTGAAATTAACTGTAAGAGAAACAGCAAAACTTACAATACGAGAAGTGTTCATTTTTTGGGAGAAAGCTCGAATCCCGACTAAACATGAGCAAGATGCAATTACTAAGCTGGAAAAACTTCACGCGGAGTGGAGAACTCTTCAAAAAGACCGGAAGAAAACATCGAAAAACGGCCAAGAACAAATTTAAACAGTTTGTTGAAAAGTTGGATGATCTCTTTGATATTGCTCAACAGGATGCCTTGGCTCTGATGAAATCGGAAGAAGATAAGGCGTTTCTCGTGAAACAGAGGCAGAAGGGCCGCCCAGGTTCCATGACTGGAGTGGATCTCAAGTTGTCTCGAGCTGAAGAAATCAAGGTGCAAAAGGAACTTGCAAAAATGAACCGACAAATCCAAGAAGCAACTTTTGATATTGGTGGGTTTTTTTTTTTTATTAATATTCTAAAAAATAGATAAACAAATAAGTAAATAGTTTCATTATAATTGAAAGAAAATTGTACATGAGAGCATGATTTGGCATCTTTATGATTGAGTTTATATTTTTTAAATAATACCTTTTGATAATTAGAAGTATAAATAGGTAATTTAGTACCTATGTATTATTACTATTCTGCTAAAGCGACAAGTTTTTATAGCCTTTTTTTTTCTCTTTCTTTTGTTACTTCTTAGAGACGGATGATGAAGACAAGTTCGAAGAAAGAGAAGAAGACACTGAAGAGGACAGCATCTACCAGGAACTTGAGAGCTTGGAGGAAATGGACATCCCTGAAGAAGCTGCAGAAGATCCAGGACCATCTGAGAGCAAGAGGATGAAAGTTTCATTTGCAAGGGGCGTTAAAGAGATTTTAAACATGAAATTGTCCATTTTATTAGATCGATGTAAGGTATCCGACAGAAATGCCACGAGAATTTTAATAGCTACTCTAGAAGCACTAAACCTTGACCCTCTTGAGTACAAAGTCTCGAAAACTTTATTACATGATAGAAGGCAAATGTTCAGAGAACAATATAATAAAAAAATTTTTGATAAAGTAAATATTCCTGAAAAAGAGCCCGTGGTTGTCCATTGGGACGGTAAACTTTTACCGGGTGTTTTAAAAAATGAACAATGTGAGCGAATAGCTATAGCTATTTCATATGGCGAAAAGGAACAGCTGCTGGGAGTTCCTGTAACAGCAAACAGCTCTGGAGAGGAGCAAGCCGTAGCTGTATATGAATGCCTACATGAATGGGGTCTTCTCAACACCGTCAAGCCGATGTGCTTCGACACTACAGCATCCAACACGGGAAGACTCAAAGGAGCATGCGTCATATTGGAGCAAAGGTTAGAAGAGAATTGTTATACCTAGCTTGCCGTCACCATATCTTGGAAATTCTGTTAAGAGGCGTATTCGACACAAAAATGGGATCAACCACTGGACCTCATCCAGACATTTTCAAGAGATTCCTGACTGCGTGGCCCAAGATAGACAAAGGAAAATACGACACAGGTATCAGTGACATTCTAATACAAAAGCAGCTAACTCCAGAAGTAATTGCAAATGTTACTGCTGAATTCGAGACCAAATTAACTGAGAGCCACCCCAGAGATGACTACAAGGAGCTATTGCAGTTGGTTCTCGTATTTGTTGGAACACTAGACGGCAATGTTGTGGGTTTTAGAACTCCAGGAGCCATTCATCACGCTAGGTGGATGGCAAAGGCTATTTACTGCTTAAAAATGTTCATTTTTCGTCATCAATTTAAGATGTCTAAAGAAGAAGAAAGTTCTGTGCGTGCCATTTCTGTTTTCCTAGTTAAAATTTATTGTAAAGCTTGGTTCAATGCACCAAAAGCTCATCTTGCACCAAAGCAAGATTTAGGTATTTTGCATAGTCTGTTAGACTATAAAGAATGTGACAACGACATTGCAGAAATAGCCCTGACCAAATTTTTCGAACCATTTGTGGTATTTGAATGCAAAGTTGGTGGGATTATCGTTTTTTTGATCCCACCATTACAGACGATGAAAAGTTGTTAATGGCTAATAAATTGCTCAGTAGCACAGATAAACCATCACAGCACGCTAGGGTTGTAAATCCAAAAGTTAGGAAAGAAAACTTAAAAGAGGTAGTTGATGGAGGATTGGTAAATTTACCTACCAAAGAAACGTTTACATTCTTTGACCAATTTAATATAAAAACAGATTTCCTAAGACAACATCCAAACACCTGGCCTCAAAATAATGACTTCCAAGAAGGATTGAAAATTGTCAAAACATTAAAAGTAGTTAATGATATGGCTGAGCGTGGTGTTAAATTAATAACCGACTTTAACGACCTTCTGACAAAAGATGAAGACCAAAAGCAATATGTCCTGCAAGTTGTAAGTAAATGCCGAGCATTATATCCTGACGTTTCAAAAACTACTTTAACAAAAGCTCTAAAATAGATTAGATAACTATGTAAAATTATCAACTCATGTAGGTACTACGTCTGTATCTTTTCTGTGTCTGTTTTGTATGTATTATATACCTAATTTTTATATTTTAAAATAAAAAATGTCATTAGACTTATCAGTATTACTTGTTTTTTTTATTATATTTCTACTTTAAACTCAAAAATATACCAAAAAAAAAAGCAAAATTTATCACTTAATAACAAAATATACGAAGTATGCTCCTAGTGGTACCAGGTCACGTTTTTGGGGCTAAAGGCTGTTGTAACTCGGTTTGACTTAAAATAACAAACAATTATGTATAGAATATAAATTTTGAAGAACAACATTAGCTTTCTTTTGAGATATTAAGCGTGTTTCTATTATTTACCGTTTTGGAGTTATGGCTCCATATGTCAGCTTTTTGGCCAAAAATTGGGATTTTTTTTTCAAACTTTGAGCGTCGAGCGGCACGGGTTAACGTCGTTTAATCGAGCTCAAATTTCGGCTATCTCAATATCTGGAAAGGGGAATCGTTTTGTGGGGTCCAGACGAACAAGATTCCGACATTTTTTTTTTTTGCCCCTCTATGAGATCCGGTCATTCTAATATATATATATATATATATATATATATATATATATATATATATATATATATATATATATATATATATATATATATATATATATATATATATATATATATATATATATATATATATATATATATATATATAATATAATATACTTACCAATAACCACTGACCCAGGATATCCCGAACCTCAAAGTTACTTTATTTGCCGTATTTTCCTCCAATGGAATAGGAATATTAAATCTTTTGTCCACTGTTATTAAAGAATTATCAGTTTTCCCAAGATATATGGTATTGTTATTTACTTCTAATGTTAACGGTTTGGAAGAGTAAAGAAGGGCGTATTGGTCGTCTTTTTTGTTGTAACCTATGTAGATAACTGTCCCTGTATAATAAAAAAATAAGTTGCCAGTTTAGAAAATGAAATTATGTTATTAAAGTGACATCAATACTGCATTAGGAATAATCCACTAGTAACACCTACATTAACAAAAACTAACGTATTTTAGAAAAATATATTTTTTAAATCATGAATACAATATATTATTTCCTGCCAGTATTAATAGAAATATTGGCCATATTTGTTAATAGTTCGATAATATGGCCTAATGTTGCCTTAATACTTCTAGTGGAGATTTTGTCAAGACCAATCTTGTATTTAGTGTTCCATACCAAAATTGAAAAAACGGGACGCTTATTGAATCACTTCGATGTCTGTCGGTCTGTCTATGACAGCCGCTTTTCCCCGAACTATTTGACGTAGAAAATTAAAATTTGGCACTAATAAAGCAATTGATGGCCTCATCAGAGCCGTGTAGTTCTGAAGGTTAAATTTTGACTTAAAGAGTTAGTTTTGGCTGGTGAAACCGGAAGTGAAAAAATATTTTTTTACCAGGTCATCCAGCGGGGTGTCAAATGAAAGCTTGTAAAAACACGAGGGCAAAAATATATACAGTGAAGTCCGTTTATAACGAACGAACTCCAAAAAATTACTAAAAATGGTTCGCTATATCCGAAGTTCGTTACAAACAGTAAACAAAATCTAATATCATTTTTCACTACTTTTTTATTTAGATTAGGCGCTAATGCTTAGAAAAATGAATAATAATAATTATTAAATTCAAAGAAAATGTTCAAAGGAAAATAAAACAAGTCACACTAAAGTTATTATTATGTATGTTGGTACATATACGAGTATAAACGAAAACATTAAAATACGTAGTTTATACAATAAAATCAGTAATTTTCATTTGTACAATTTTACTTGAAAAAGACATGGTGTTTATATAATTGTCAAGGTCACAAAAACTACTCCATATATGTTCAGAAACTTCGTGTTCTTAGTCATTTCTGAAATGGATGGAACATAAATATTATCTCTTTCTCCAAGCTCGTCTTCGTCGTCATTATCACTTAAAATCTTTCCAGAAGTCACTGGTGTCACAATTTGATCATCAGTTAATATTTCTCTCGTCATTAATTCATTATCAGCACATACATATTCTTTAAAATTAAAGTGATTAAACATCTTTTTATTCTCGATTTCCACTGTACTTTGTTGAATGTCAGCATCGTAAACAAATTCTAGACAATCAGTAGGATCTTCTCGATGTTTTTCAATCCACTGAGTCAACGGTAGCTGATCATCTGAGTCATATCTACATTCCTTCCTTAAAAATCTGCCATGGTTAAAACAGTTTACAAAGTTTCTCTACTGACTCTTTGCCAAGCCATATGGGTAAAGTTTATAACGTCCAAGAGAGTTACAGAAAACATATTACCTTTATCGATCGTCTCTAACATTTTCATAACTAAAATCTTTCTATAATGATATTTTAAAGAGTGTATCACACCTTGATCCACAGGCTGGAGCTTTGCACTTGTGTTTGGAGGTATAAAAACCAATTTTATTTGCTGTATATCAACTTCAGGGTGCGCTGGACAGTTATTAATCAAAAGGGATATTTTTCTGTTTGTGAATTTTAATTCTTTGTCGCATTCAATCAGTTCGTTTTTAAAAAATTCTGATGTCATCCAGGCTTTACTGTTTGATTTGTACTATACTGGTAAATGTTTGTTTTTAAAACACCTGGGATTGGCTGACTTTCCTATCACCAATTATTTTCTTTTCTCTGCTCCAGACATATTTGCAGTTACCAACACAGTAATCCTTACTTTTGATAATTTTCCACCAGCACAATTCTCTCCGACAAACTTTAATGTCTTATCAGGCGTCATCTTGTAAAACAAGCCCGGTTCATTCGAATTAAAAATGTCTATATATTCATTACTTTCTCGAATTTCCGGCTATACATTGGTCAACCACTGATCAACAACAGTCATATCCACTCCTGCAATTTCTCCTACTAACTTACCCCCACTAATATTATGTCATTTTTTAAATCGTTCAATCCAACTTCTAGAACAGTTAAACTCGATGTTCTCTATTTTCCTTCCCAATTTACTAGCTTTCTCTTGTAAAGTATAGTCGGTAATAGGAACATGTTCATGTCGTTTTTGACTAAACCATTTAAGGAGTCCTTTATCGGCTTGGTCATGTGTACATTTCTTACTTTTTTACATCTAAAGTTTCTTTTATCATAGATTGATAAGATTTCTTACCTCGTCTTGCATATGGTAGAAACCGTAGATTTAATTAAATTCAACTGTTTGCAAACATCACTTTGTTTAACTCCATTTTCTATTTTTCTTATAATACCGTGTTTTTCTTTTAAAGTAAACACTTTACGTTTTTGTGTACTCATTTTAAAATAAAAACTTAACACAACAACTGATTTAAAAATAATACTGCTCGAACTAGCGACGCGGCGGAAACAAGTAGAATAGCGGTTCCCAGCGAGTTTCGGTGAATTCCCTAGATCAAGTCGCGCGACATCGAGTACAGGGAGGGGCAAGTTCGTTATGAACGGATACAAAACATCCAAATTTGGTTCACTTTATCCGGAAGTTCGTTATAACCGGGTTCATTATAACCGATTTTTGCATTGGTCATATGGAAGTTTTTTCGTCCATTATAAAATAGTTCGTTTTAACCGGAAATTCGCTATAAACGGGTTCGTTATAAGCAGATTTCACTGTATAATGTAATACTTGCGCACACTTTTCTTTGTATTATTTTTAAAAAATTGCGAAAAATCGCTATCCCTTCCCTTATCTCGGAGAGTACTAATCAGAAAATTTTTAAAAAACTCTGGAATATTCTTCACAGGATGTAGATTAAACGAAAATTATCACGAGTGCATTACCTTTAATAAGTTATCTGGTATATAAAAAAAAAAAAAATCAAAGTCATCAGTTTTCAACAAAGATCGGAAAAAACTTTGTTGAAAACTCATTTGGGGTGTGTTTTGTGAAGAATCATTTTATACCTTTTATTTTAAAAGCAATCGACGTACGGAACACTAATTGCGCAAGTCCGACTTGCACTTGGTCGGTTTTTTTAAGATTTTAATTGACTGTAAGCACTTCTGTTGTGTTAATTGATTGAGATTAGAGGGGGGCTGTGCGTAGATAGCATATTGGATGTACTCGGCCTGATAACATCAGAAGTTGGGACATTGCTGTTAATTTTGATGCTTATTGCTAATTTTTTCTGGCAATTTTGTTGACCTACTTAACCATGAAAATGACGTCATATGAAAAACTACTTGATTGTCAAATTATGCTGTTCTAAGTACTTTGACGAAATTTTGTGCTAGCATTTTGTAGGTTTAACGATTTATTTCTTCCAAAAAATTACTGAATGTAATTTGGAGCATTACACCCTAATAGAGTTCCTTACTAAAGAGGGAAATGAGACAAGAAGTATTCATGAAAGAATGTTCCAGATGTATGGCATGACTCTCTACTTATTTTCAAGTAAAATTTTGGTTTTAACCCTTTTATGGAGCCGTTACTCAAATACATGACCCCAGATCTGGAAGACCAGGTTAGGCACGAATAGAGGAAACTATCCGGCTTGTTGCAGATTTGCTGCTGTCAGATTAACGAATGAAGGATCTCACTGCTTTCCATAGAAGTTGGAGTATCCAAAACTACAATTTTCTAGATTATTCTGGAAAGTCCATGGCGAAGATTTCTGGGGCTGCGAAGGATTTTTACTCGGTCATCTTTTAGAAAGTTGGTAACGACCCTTCTCTGGGACTACCAAGGAATATTGCTTATTGACAATATGGAAAAAGGATCCACAATTAATGAAGGGGTTAACGGAAGGACGATCCAAAAATTGAAGCAGGCCATTAGAAAATGAAACAATTCGAGAAACGCTGAAGTATTAAGTGTAGACAGTGGTTGGGCAGAATTTTTTTTTAAACTCTGTGAGCTTTTCTTCAGAGCTAGCTAGAGAACTCAAAAAAATCATGCCCATATAAAGGGTTGTCGCAAAAGTATTCAGCCTTTTAAAATCCAAATTAAGACAATTGTTTTTTATATTTTGAAAGAAAGTGCGTAGTCTGGCGTTATCATGGTGGAAGACACCCCTTTTGCTAACTAATTCCGGCCGATTTTTGTTAATCGCTGGCTTCAATATTATCAACTGCTGACAATACAGTACAGAAACAGTCGTTAGGCCAAGTTGTAGCAACTCTTAATGCACCTTCCAATTCCACCAAACATACAGCATAACCCTTTTTTGGCGTCAATCCGGGCTTTGCTATTATTTGTGAAGCTTCATCCTTTTTCCACCGCTATCTTTTTCACACAGTATTGTTGTACGTGACCCACTTTTCATAGCTCGTGATCAACCCCTTCAGAAAAGGCTCGATTTCCTTACATTTTTATAGAGATTCGCAGATGGAAATTCGACCAAGTAACTTTTTTAGAGTCAAATCATGTGGCACCCAAATATCGAGATTCTTTTTATTGTCAGCCTCCTCGAAATGGTTTAAAACAATTTGACGATGTATGTTTAAATTCTTGTTGATGTCATGGCTACTTACATGCCGGTCTTCCTCTACCTTTGCTCGAATTTTATAAACTTTTTCGGGCATTGGTCTACCAATGCGAGGAGCATCTTTGACATCGAAATTTCCAAAACGAAAGCAACTAAACGATCTTTTGACTGTTAGTTTTAACAACATTTCTTGACTATAAATAGCACAAATTTCTTCATAAGCCTGAGAAGCATTTGTGCCTTTATCGAAATAAAAATGTAGAATTTAGCGAACTTTTGCAGAAATGCCACTCATCCTCAAGGTGCATAAACGAATCTTAACAGTTTTTGCACGTCTATTACTGTTAATAATACTAATAATCAAATTATTATGGGAATAGAAGCTAAGCTTAGTAGGTGGAAGGATTATGTCGAAGAGCTTTTTAACGACTATAGATCAAACAAACCAACCTCTACAGCTAATGAAATAAATGAAACTGGGTCTCCTATTACCAAGAGTGAAATTATTCGTGGAATACGTGCCCAGAAGAACAAAAAAGCTACTGCCTCAGATAACATTCACGTCCAACTAATCAAGATTATGACAGAACAAGAAGTAGCAGGTCTTGATATTTTAACATCGCCGTTTAACGCCGTTTATAACTTGAACCAGATACCATCTGGCTAGAATCCACTTTTATTACCATTCCAAAAAAGTCTAATTCTTCTCATTGTAACGACTACCGTGAGATCAGTCTTATGTCGCTAACATAAAGATCTTCCTCCGGATAATTCATACACGTATATATAGAAAATATGATTCTCAGGTGGACGATACACAATTTGGTTTCAGAAATGGTTTTGGTACACGAGAGGCACTTTTCACTATAATGTTCTAACACAAGGATGCAGGGACGCAAACGTAAATGTGTTTGCGTGTTTCATGGACTATCGTAAGGCCTTTAATTGTGTCAAACACGGTAAAATGATAGCGATCCTATGTGCCTCGGGTGTCGACGGCTAAGGGCAATTCGAACTACACATAAATATAACAAAGACCAAGCTGGTTGTGTTTTCAAAATCACACATTGATGCGAATCTTATTGTTAATGAACAGATAATTGATCAGGTTTTGTCTTTTAAATACTTGGGAACACTAATTAATAGCCATTGTAATCCAGAAATAGAGATTAGATAGAGAATCGAGCAGGCCCGTGGAACCTTCATGAACATGAAAAATCTTTTCACTTGATCCGACCTTAGTTTAGAATTTTGAGTGCGTATGATTAAAGGTTAGAAAGGCTAAAGTTGTTTGGAAGACTGGAGTGGATAAGAGGAGAAAAAGAGGCCGGCCCAAAAATAGCTGGAACAGTGAATTATCCAAAACGCTTCAAAGAAGAGGGATCGAGTTGAGACATGCAGAGAGGATGGCTACAGATCGTCGCGTGTGGAGAAACTACTGCTGTGATACCTCAACACCGGGAGGTAGAAGAGGATCGCTTATGTATGTATGATTAGAGGCTATGTTTTTTCGGCACTCCTATATGGATGTGAAGGTTGGACTCTTGGTCCCAGCACAGGAAAACGAAAGCTTTCGAAAAGTATATTTATAGAAGGATTCTACAGATATCATGAGTGGATAGAGTAACCAATGCTGAAGTATGTAAGCGAATGAGCAAATCCACAGAACTGCTGCTGACAGTAAAGGAAAGAAAAACTACTTATATCATTATATATGAGGAAAGCAAAATATGACTTACTGATACTGGTCATCGAAGGCAAAAAAACAAGGAAGAAGACCGTTTGGAAGACCTCAAAATTCTGGGTTAAAGGACATCCGAAGATGGTTTAATTGCCCATCAATAGATATTTTTAGAGCTTCAGTTTCCAGGACTACGTTCGCCATTTGGACCGCCAACCGTCATCAGGAGACGACGAATTAAAAAGAAGACTACTGTTAAATGTCAGCTTTGGTAAGTTTTTTTTTTTTTTATGGGTGTAGCACACGTGCTGCAGGGAAGTCCCTAAAGCGCTACAGGAGCGACACGTGTGAGGAAAAAGCGATTCACGTTGTTCTTGAATCGCTGTAAATTGTAGTCGGTGGCAAACACAGTCCTGGGTAAGCCATTCCAAAGGGATGATGTTCTCCGTATAAAAGACTGTTCGAAAAGCGTTGTACGACGAGTAATAAGCTGCACCTCATACGGATGTGAAGTATCAGCGCGACGTGTACTTCTAACATGCACCGCTCTGGGAGGAATTAAGCGGGCTACATCCTTCGAACACTCTCCATGAAAATACTTGTAGAATAGACTCAAGTCGCCAACCGTTCTTCGATGTTCCAGCGCATCAAGGCCGCCGGTCAGTTCTGGGTCTCCAATCAGACGAACAGCCCTTCTCTGTACAGAATCCAACAAATGCAGTGTATGTTTGGGAGCGGACCCCCAAACATGGGAGCAGTATTCCATAGTTGGTCGAATTTGAGCTTTATAAAGAATTAACAGTTGTTGTGGAGTGTAAAGCTTTCTGGTTCGAAATAATATTCCCAACTTTTGAGAAGCTCCCAGCTTTTGAGAAGTATGATCCGATGCGACTTGTGTTACCTGAGATACATGATACTAAAGCTATCTAAGAAGAAAAAGACTCAGTACTTTTTTGACTACCTAATAAATGCCTACAACATTTTTGTCAAAATATCATCGTATCTCTAATCCTTTAGTGACATAATAATAACAATATTTGTATATGTGTGAAATAAAGTGTTTTTACCTTTTGGTACGAAATTCTTAGCAATTTTAGCATTTTCCTTAGGTTCTGAGTTGTCCCTATCATCTATAGAGCGTTTCTTACGTGGATATGTAATATCAAGGACACATAAGAATCCTGTGGTATTAGTAAGTTTTCCAGTGGTTTTTTGAATTTTGTTCGTATCTATACCATTACAGTCTTCTGATAAAAACAGTTCTAAAAGTTAGAACTCACTTATTGTATAAACAGAAGTTGAGATAAAATTCGGGACAGGTAGGAAAGTCAATAGTTTTTCAGAACTTTAGTAATTTGTCATTTTTATTGGTTCAATGTAAACGAATTTTCTAATGATGCACTGCCAGCTTTATAACCGTAGTTGGCTTACTAGTACTTTTGTTAATTTAAACCCCTAATTGTCAAATTAGACGAATGTTAAAAGGTAAACCTTTTTAGTGAATTAAGCAGTTAAAGACACTTTTTAGAAGTTCTCAAATCAAAACATTTATTTTTTGATTCGCTCCAATTTTTTCCTAAAACGATATAGTTTAGTTAAGTACTACAAAGAGTGAAAAGCCCCGAGACTTTCCGAGAGATGGCAGCACAAACAAAAAACCATATGATTTTCAGTTCAAATGATCAGTCTTAGAAGATTCGTGTGAAATTTTATTAGTTTACGAGTGACAGCTGTTCGAATGACGCTATTTTTGATTTTTGCAAAACGATGAAAAAAAAAAGAATTTCGTGTGTTGATTAAACATTTCCCGAATTCAAGAATGGCTTGAGAAGTGTTATGGCACATCTGCTCTCTCGAACGCAACTATATGTCGATGGTTCAGTGAACTTAAATGCGGTCGTGCAAGCACCGATGTTGCACCCCAAAAAAACAAAAATCCACCATATTGTTCTGAATGACCGCAAGATGAAACTGAGAGAGATAGCTGACATCGTAAAGATATTAACAGAATTTATATAATTGCATGAATATTTGCATATGAAAAAGCTATGTGCCCGATGGTTGCCGCGCACTTTCAGGAACATAGCTGGAAAGGTTTTTGCCGCCTCATCCGCCGTATTCACCAGATCTGGCCTCCAGCTATTATTACCCGTTTCCAAATTTGAAAAGGTGTCTCTAGGGAAAGAAATTTGACTTAAATGAAGAAGTTGAATGGGAAACAGGTACTTAAATGTCGAAAGATCGCTGTAATAACTATATGGCTCTTGAAGGAAACTATGTTGACGAATAAATTCGATTTTTGGCAAAACATTGTTTTTTCTTCAAAAGTCTTAAGATGTTTTACCTCATGTAGTAATGATAATTTTTAACAATCAATATAGTATTAATTTCATTTTATCAAGTTTTAAGTCAATTTCACTGGCAAATAAAATTTACGGAGTCTCTTTAAGAAACCATTCGATTTCTTGGATTTGCCTTGACATTAAAACTAAAATAGATTTTCTGTTACATATTAATAGCCATATCCCGTTGAAATTTTTAGTAGATCATGTTCTTGTAACTTGATATTTTGTAAACTATTATAAATATAAAAACTATAATAGCATTACTATACTAATTTTTTACGGAGTGATACAGATTTGTTTTTGGTTCAATTTCTTTTTGGACAACTTTGGACAAATGTAGTAAAAAAAGCATTTGAAATTGTACAGTTTAGATACAGCAATATTATGATTTTATCCTCTTTGAGGTATCACCAGGAGTATTGTCCTGAGTTTTGGACCTCAAAAAACGGGTGTTCTTTTGTTTAAAAACAATTTAAGTTTTCTACACGCGTTTTTTGAGCTTAAAATGTGAATAACTCCAGTTACATAAGTCGGATCAAGACAAAAATAACCGGTCAAGTACAAGTTGAACTTGCACAATTAGTGTTCCGTATGTTAATTGCTTTTAAAATTGTGTTACGGTGGTATAAAATGATCAGTGACTTCACAAAACGCACCCCAAATGAGTTTTCAACAAGGTTTGTTTCCAATCTTTACTGAAAACTGATGACCTTGAAATTTTTGTTTTCTTTATTTACTAGATAAATTATTAAAGGTAATGCACTCGTGATAATTTTCGTTCAATCTATACCCCGTGGAAAATATTCCAGAATTTTTTCAAAATTTTTTGATTAGTACTTTTCGAGATAAGGTAGGGGGACAGCGATTTTTCGCGATTATTTAAAAATAATACAAAGAAAAGTGTGCGCAAGTATTACCTTACATATATATTTCTTACTCGCGTTTTCACAAGCTTTCATTTGACACCACACTCGATGACCTAGTAAAAAAAATTTTTTTTCACTTCCGATTTCACCCCTCAAAACTAACCCCCTAAGTCAAAATTTAACTTTCAAAACTACACGGCTCTGATGAGGCATCAATTCCTATATTAGTACTAAATTTCAACTTTTCTATGTCAAATAGTTTCGGAGAAAATCGGGTGCGACAGACAGACAGACACCGAAGTGATCTTATAAGTGTTCCGTACGGAACACTAAAAAACAAACTCTTGATAATGAAATTTCCAACAAATTCTTGTTGGTTTTAAGTAGGAATGCAAACATCGTAAAGTAAAACATCGATGTATCGACGTATCGGTGTTTTTTAAAAAACAACGACGTCAAAAAAACATCGCCTCGAAAACATCGATGTATGGAAACATCGATATTTTTTGTCAATTTTTTTTTATTGTGAGCGTAAAAGGGTAGGTAGTCTGTACTAATGCGTGTGTGTAAGAATGAAGCTTCTGTAAATTCTGAACAAGGAATTGTTTTTTTTTTTTTAAATTCAATTAAAATTATATAATATTTATTTTTATTAATGGTTATCAGAAAAACGTTACAAATACAAAACTATAATTTATTTATTTAAAACCGAATTCAGAAGCAATAATTTGGAAAAATGCTTTTCTGCCAAATCGTTTTATGATAACACCGGCTTTGGAAAAAAGTCGTTCGCTCGGAACTGATGTTGCTACAATAGGTAGGTATTTAACAGCGTACTTGTAGAGTCCCGGGAACATACTCTTCATGTTATCCGATATTTCAATGGGATTCTGAGTTATAGGAGCAACAGTCGACCCAAGGTACATTTGTACCTCAGTCTCTGTTGTTGAAGAAGATGTCTGTTTCGCCTTCATGTTACTGTGGGCCAAATGCTTATGGTATTCCCAAATATCAAAGGCTTTTTCTTCTTTGTCGAACTCGTCGGAAGGTTCTGATTTACTTTACACACACTTTACTCTTAGCAAAGGGATCTTTAAAGTGCATTCACTTGAACCGCGGGTCAAGAGTAATTGCCAGCGCTAAAATTGAGTTGTGTTCCAGTGGTTCGAACCGTTTACTCATTTCCTTTTGCAATTCATTTTTTAATTTGGCCACGATGGGATCTGTTGGGGGGCTTGTTTGTATGTATTTGCCAATCAGGCAATCAGTGGCTTAACATTCTGATTAGAGGAGATGACGCGGAGTTCTTTTTTTTTATCGTCCGTGGTGCTTTGCATAAATTAACAATGAAATATTTACCAAATAAAAAGGAGGTCACGACAGAAATTACATCGAAATTACATACAGCCAACTTCAGCCAAGTCTTTTGTAGTTTATACTGCATTTTGACTGAATATTAATCGAACTGAGTGAGTGAAACATTAAAATTATTGTTCCTTCATTTTTCAATTACCTAGAGAAATAGTTCATCAATATCGCTAACAGTAGTTGAAGTAGTATTAAAATAGATGAAGCTGTTTGAAATAGTGAGTATTTCCGCTAAATGTAACATCGATAAGAAACATCGCTTGAATTAATATCGATGCATCGATGTTTTTCGATTTAAAACATCGATGTTTTTTGACCAAAACATCGATGTATCGTTTGTATCTCTAGTTTTAAGTCGTTTAAGTGCTTAAATAACCTACGAAATTGAAAAAAACAGGCAAAAAACTGTTTTTATTCTCATTTTATTGTATAGGTCGACTAAGTGAACCGATCGGCTTGAAATTTTCAGAAAATATGCCCTTTATTATAGCAAAAATACCCTGAAATTTTGAACACAGTGGGCACAATTGAATTTCTCATTTAAAATTTGAATTGCTCACGATTTTATCTCATTTGGTCCAAAATGGATCTTTTTAAATTTAGATCTCGACACCAGCTTTCCGATGCCATTAAAAGAAATTTTTTTGGAGTCATTTTAAAACCGTTTTTTTACATTTGTTTATTAACCAAATAACAATAAATGGGTTTTTTGGTCATTTTCACGTTAACGAAAATGATTTTTTTTAAATGAAGGTCTCGCGTTTCTCTAATATAATAAAAGTAATATAAATTGCTCAATTTTGAACCTAAAAATGCATTTGTTGTTACATGATTAATGAACAAAAACCGTTAAAATGACTCAAAATTTTTTTTTAAAGGCATCGAAAAGCTGGCATCGAGACCTAAATTTTGAGAGAAAAAAGATTCATTATGGACCAAATTGCATAAAATGGCGGGCAATTCAAATTTTTAAATAACAAATTTAATTGAGCACTAAAATTTCAGGCTATTTTTGCTATAACAAAAGGTATATTTTCTGAAAGTTTTAAATCGATCAGTTCACTTAGTCAACCTGTACAATAAAATGAAAAAAAAAACAGTTTCTGCTCTGTTTTTCAATTTTGTAGGTTATGTATGCACTTGAATGACTTAAAACCAACGAAGATTTGTTCGAAATTTCATTACGAAGAGTTTGGTTTTTTTTTCTCGATCCGGCTTATATAACCGGAGTTTTTCACATTTTAAGCTCAAAAAACGCGTTTGGAAAATTTGTTTATAAACAAAAGAGCATAAGCTTTTCGAGATCCATAACTCAAGACAATACTCTTGGTGATTACCCCAGAGAGGATAAAATCATAATATTGCTGTATCTAAACTATGCCTATCTCATCATTATTTTGACCTTTTTTACTGCACTATTATTCGACAGATCTCGATAAGCAGAATCGAACACCAAAAATACGTACAGTCCCTGGCCAAATTATTAGACGCACTGTATTTTTTTTAGTAATTTTCTGTTTCTTAAGAGTTTTTATGCAATAATGGTATATTTAAACTACAATATTATTGATTTTTATTTAAAAGAATTGTTGTAGACTACATATTTGTATTTATTTTTAACATATGGCAACACTGTGTTGACAAAGTGATACATGAACGTAAACAAGTACAAACCTGTATCAGTCGCGATCGGAATCGAGTCAGGTACGGACGTGTTTCTGTGGCTTTATGGACTGTGATTGTTTGTTTAACAGTTTTATACTACTCGGTTATTAGTTTATTTTGTATGCAGTGTTTTAAAAAAGTAATTGGACTATTTTCATTATGGGTAGAAAAGGCGATCTTTTACCACGTAAAAAAGCTGAAGTGAAGGCCCTTGTGATTGCGAAAACATTTACAAACCGAGAAATATCACGAAGATTGGAGGTTTCTGAAGCTAGTGTACGACGCATAAAAAAGAAAAATTGAGTCAGGGAAGGAATTAAGCCCGAAAAGAAAGAAAAGATGCGGTAGAAAACCAATTTTCACTCCACAGTCAGAGAGATGTTTGAAGAAAATTTGTGTAGAAAAACAGATTTGCTACCACAAAGGTAATAAAATCACAACTCCAGGATACTAGCGTAAATGCTTCTGAGCGCACTGTTCGAAGAAAATTGAAAGAATTAGATTTTAAGGCCTGTCGCCCCGCCAGGAAGCCCAAGTTAACAGCTGCAATGAAAGCAAAGCGCCTGAAGTGGGCCAAACAATGGCAAGACAAAGATGTGGACTTCTGGAGATCGGTAAGATACAGCAATTTAATCAATAATTGATACATTATTATCATTTTCAGTTAAATAAAGCAAATAAACATGGAAGTTTATATATTTTTTTTTCTCCTATTTTTGACAGGTCTGCTTCAGTGACGAAAGCACATTCGAAATTTTGCAGAACAAAGCTCAGTATGTGCGTCGTCGTCTTGGAGAAAAGTTTCATCCTGATTGTGTCGTCCCGACGGTTAAACATCCCACCAAAGTGATGATTTGGTCAGTCATCAGCGGCAAGGGCACTGGACGTCTGTACGTCGTCAAAGGAATAATGAGGCAAGATCAGTACAAAGAAGTATTACAAAATCGGTTGATTCCGCAGCTCAGAGAATGGTTTCCAAATGGGGAACCATTCACTTTCATGCAAGATGGAGCTCCCTGCCACACTGCTCGGTCTGTTAAAGCTTTTTTGGCAGAAAAAAATATCCCTCTGTTGGATTGGCCGGGTAATAGCCCCCATTGAAAATGTGTGGGAGCTGATGAAAAGAGAAGTGGCTAAAGATGTGATTACCAACAAAACCCAGCTCCTAGAAAAGATTATTCATGTGTGGAATCATCATCCTCAAATGCAGGAGACAGTACAATCTTGCATTGATAGCATGCCGCGCAGAATTAAAGCTTTGATAGCGGCTATAGGTGGCTCAACTAAATATTGACTTTTACTAACATTAATTTCACTTTTCTTTAAAACTTAATAAACTTATGCTTTTCTAAATTAATGCTGTTTTATTTATGTCAAATAAATAGGTAATTGATTGGATAATATAAAAATAAAAAACAAATCAATTTAAAATAATAAAACGGTACAATATCACTCGGTAATTAATATTTTACATGAAATCTTGCAGTGCGTCTAATAATTTGGCCAGGGACTGTACTTCCATCCACTAGGTAGCAAGATACGGAGGTCTATGTGTCAATGTTAAGTATTTGAGATATTCTGGTGTTACTCGCTCCAGCCCGGCGAAATCTGTCAAACGAGGATCATTTCCAATTTGGTCTAAACTGAATTTTAGCCTTTTTTAATACTTAACACGTATTGCATAAAACCTGGTTAATATGTTTCGAAAAATGTTAATACTTTTAATCAGTATAGCGAAAGACACGTAAAAATATATAAAAAGGATGCTGGTTAGATAAGTAGCAAAACTATATATAATTTTCATAACTGGGGTTTCCAACTTACATAAAAAAAATGTTTTTCTTTGCGAAACCCATTCTTTTACGACAAAAAGTCGAAATTACTATTTTTCTTTTCAGAAATCTTACGTGGCACAACAAATATCCGCAATTTTATCTCAACGTTCTTTCAAGGGAGGTTCCCAACAAATTCAATTAAACTCTTACCAACAGCATTAGATGTCCCAATATTTCCGTTCGGATTATAAGAAGAGTAAAATCCATCCATAACATCTTTTAAATTTCTCGGAATAATTGCATTTCTATTATTCAAAGCAACTTTAAAAACAAAAACCTTTTTAACGTCCAATTTTTTCACTAAATTTTCCAAGTCTTCATCGTCGAATGGCAAAAGCGGTGAAATTTCAACTTTTTTGTTACTCCACAAAATTATCGCGGCATTTATTGCACAAAAATTTAACAAAAACGTTAATAAAAATTGTTTGATATGCATTTTCTTTGTGTCTTAGTGGAAAATACCTGTGGAAAATGTGTGCGCGCAGTGTAAAATCAATATTTTCGTCGTACGTCAAATGAATTTGACAATTAGAGAGTGAAATACGTGCTACAGGGTCTTGTGTTTTCAGTCCTGTCTCAATAACTGATTTTTAGTTACTAAGGCTTGGAAAAATACTGTTGACTAGCAGACCTAAATTGTGAGATATAACGATATTTAAAAAAGCAGGGGAAGAGAGAATATTTCAATTTTTATTGACAATCCATGTAAAGCCCATTTACATTTTGGTAAAATATTTCTATATTTAGAAGTTAACTAAAATATTGTGTCGAGTAAAAAAATACAAACAATAAGAATAAAAAGAAACCTGCCAAGTGCAAGTCGGACTTGCGCAATTAGTGTTCCGTATGTTGATTGCTTTTAAAATAAAATTTTTTTGTTACGGAGGTATAAAATGATCATTGACTTCATAAAACACATCCCAAATGGGTTTTCGACAAAGTTTGTTTCTGATCTTTGTTAAAAAAATGATGACCTTGAAATTTTTGTTTTTTTTTTATATATCATATAAATTATATATCATAGATCATGATAATTCTCGTTCAGTTATTGAGAATATTCTAGAATTTCTTCAAAATTTTTCGGTCAGTGCTTTTCGAAATAGAGTGGTGTTTTCATCCCCCAAAACTAACCCCTTAAGTCAAAATTTAACTTTCAGAGCTACACGGCTCTGATTGGGCCATTAATTTCTATTTTTTTTTTGGGTCTAGCACATGTGATGCTGGGAAATCCCTAAAGCGCTACAGGACCGACATGTGTGCGGAAAAAGCGATTCACGTTGGTCTTGAATTTCTGTAAATTGTGCTCGATGGGAAATACAGTCCTGGGCAAATTATTCCAAAGAGATTAGGTTATCCATATAAAAGACAAGCTGAACCTCATACAGATGTGAAGTATTAGTGCGATGTATATTTCTAACACTTTCCACGAAAATACTTGTAGAATTGACTCAAGTCGTCAACCGTTCTTCGATGTTCCAACGAATCAAGACTGCCGGTCAGTTCCTGGTCTCCAATCAGGCGAACTTCTCTGAATAGAACCAACAAATGCAGTGTATGTTTGGGAACAGAGCCCCAAACATGGGAGCAATATTCCATAGTTGGTCGAATTTGAGCTTTGTACAGAATTAACAGTTGTGGAGTGTAAAGCTTTGTGGTTCGGAATAATATTCCCAGCTTTCGAGAAGCTCTTTTTGCTATGCTTGCAACATGTTCATGCCAGGACATATTTGCTCCCAAATTAACGCCAAACAAATTGAGGGACGATGGTAGAGGAATGGAATGCCACGACATAACTAAATCGGGTCCAGCAACGTTAACTTGTTTAGAAAAAACTGCCGCCTGGGTTTTTGTAGCGTTAAATTCCATTGGTTACTGTCACCCCAAGATAGAATTTCTTCCAGGTCTTTGTTAAATTGAATGACTTCCTGCTGTCTGCGGATATTCGTCTGAGTAGCCGATGTCCGAGCGTTCAAAGTGAATGAAGAGATAAGCGTACCGTCATCTGAAAAGCTGTAGATTGGATTCCCGGTCTTTTCCAGCAGATCGTTAATGTAAATGAGAAAGAGAGTAAGAGACAGTATGGAGACCTGGGGCACACCGGCGTTGATAGTGAAGGTGTTAAAAAGAAATCCGTAGACTGCCACTCGTAAAGAACGCTATCTGAGAGTCCCAAACAGAACTTTTCAGACATACCAGAAGAGCGTAGCTTAGCCAACAATCAATCGTACCAAACACGGTCGAATGCCTTGGATATATCAAGAGCAACCGCTCGAGATTCTTCAAAGTGTTCAATTGCGCAAACATGTATTAGATAAGTCAAAAGATCTCTTGTTGATCTATGTTTATGAAAGCCATATTGGTGGTCGCTAATAATATTGAATCCTTCAAGATATTTTAGAAGATGCTGATTGATAGCCTTTTCCATGACTTTCGATATTATTGAAAGCAGTGCGACTGGTCGGTAGTTATTTGGCAAGTTCTTCTTGCCTTTTTTATGTATTGGCTGAACTGTGGCACATTTCCAGCAGGAAGGAAATATTCCCTTTCTGTAGGAGAGGTTGTAAAGTCTACAGAAAATTGGTGTTAGTTCCCTCGAACTATGGCAGATATTCCGTCATCGCCAGAAGCTTCATTAAATTAAAATGAAAATCATCAGTTCCTATATTTGTGTGTATGTAACGAGATAAGAGGGGTACAGTAATTTTTGTCAATTTTTTAAAAATAATACAAAGAAAAGTGTGCGCAAGTATTACATTATATATAGGTAAAACTTCGTTACGCAAGCTTTTCAGAAAAAGGGTTTTTTTTTTTGAATAGGCTTAAAATGGTCTAATTTTGAAAGACTTACGAGAAAATATCGGGGAAGCCGTTTTTGTACTTTTTTTTGCTAAATAAAAATTAAACTATATCACTGACAACTGTTGATAATCACTGGTCGAAACTGTCAGTTGTTTTCGGAAGAATAGGCTTTGTTCACACTAATGGGTGAAATGTAGAGGTCAACCTAATCTTTTAAAAAAATTATTTAATTTTATCACAAAATTGTTTATTGTCATTTTTTTTTTGGTAAAATTTCGGTACGCGGGCTTTTTCAGAAAAAGGAAGATTTTTTTTAAAATAGGCTAAATTTGAAAAATATATGAGAAAAAATCGAAAGGTAACCGTTTTTGTTCACCTGAACTAACTGAAACTAACCTGAATTAAATAATCAGCAATTACAAAATGCATTAAATAATGAAAAAAAAATGACCTACCTTCATGTGAAAAAATGATATACGTGCTCTATTAATGACTGGGGACCAAAGTTAATTCAGATTAGCAGAAACAATTTTACCTCAATTTTTTCTCTTCAATCTTTCAAAATTGGGGTCATTTTAGGCCAATTCCAAAAAAAAAAACCTCGTGATTTGTTCTTTTTGTGTTGTATTCCGCAAAGAAAATGTCACAGCAAAGTTCCTTATTGGTTGGAACTTTACTATGACGAACTGAGTTCTCCCGAGCAGTTTTTTTTTTTCAGTTCCGATTTCACCCCCCCAAAACTAACCCCTCTTAAGTCAAAATTTAACTTCCAAAACTTCACGGCTCTGATTGGACCATCAATTTTATGCCAAATTTCAACTTTCTATGTTAAATAGTTTTAGAGAAAATCGAATGTGACAGACGGACGGACAGATGGACACCACAAGTGTTCCGTACACTAATAAGCTATAGTCAATAAGCAGGGCCTTTGAAGCAAATTCAGCAGATTTCAAACAAACTATTTTAAGTTTTTGCTTACAAAAATGTTTACTTCCAAATTTATGATGAATTTTGGTTTCGAATGGCTTCAAGCACCACAAGATACTGTGTTTTCTATCTTAGATTTACAATAAAATCCTTTTTTTTTGCAATACCTTCCATATTTTTTGGAATTACAGGTGGTTTCAAAGATATTTTTTGATGAAATAATAGTTTTGAAAAAGTGACATTGACTCATAAAATCAAATTTTACGTTAAATTGTGCTTCAGCAGTATATACGAAGTACTGCAAGTTTCATAATTCATGATTTTAAACAAATTTAATTTTACGTACGGTGGCGTATTGATAAACTTCTAGCCTAGCGTAGAAAGAACAGGCAAATATTAAAAACAAAAATTATTTATTCAACATAATCTGCTTCCGATTTTATGGCCGTTTGTAATGAAGAACAAATGTTATTTTACAACACTGGAAATAAAAGAGCACTGGGAAAACGTATATAACAACGACAATTTGGCGGGATTAACTAAACCAATTAAAACTCGCAATAGAATTTAGCGGGATTGTCTGTTTTAAGTGGTATTGTTACTTCCGCCAAATTCTCGTTGTGATAAACATTTACGCCGCTCTCTTTTGTTTGCAATTACAAACGCTCATAGTCTTAACTTATTCCTTCTTCTTCTTCTTCCTATAAGACAAGATCTTGGTTCGTCGTTTTCAAGCCTCTTGTGACGTAGGTATCCAGCTTTCGTGCTATCTTTTTGGTGGTCGACCGAGGGGGTCTTCTTGTTTCTGGTTTTTCATCTTTTGTCCATCTTGGCCAGCTATTAGCTGGTATCATACTTACGTGATCTCTCCAATATCGACCTCTTGATCTGACGAAACAGACGATGTCTTGAATCTTGAGTTCTTCTCGTATAGTTGTACTTCGTACCTGGTCTCTCAGAGTTATTCCTTTGACAGTGCGTAGTGTTTTCATTTCTGCAGCTCTCATGAGACTTTTTGTTTTAGATGTTTCTGCTGCATACGTTAGAACCGGTCTTTTCACGGTTCTATATATACGCACTTGGCTTTCGGTAGATATTTTTCCATATTAAGTCCCTCAAACAACCAGAGATTCTCGATGCTTTATTTGCCTGATTGAGTACTTCTTAATATAGATCTTTTGAGCTCGATAACTGTACTCCCAGGTATGTGCAGCACACGTTCTGTGCTTCTGTTTTGCTGTAGACGACTAATTTACATCTAGTGTGGTCTTTAGCTATAACCATTGATTTTATTCTTCCATTGATATTTTTATGTTGTACGTTTCTGCGGTGGATTTTTTGAGCTCGATAGCTGTACTCCCAGGTATGTGCAGTGCATGATCTGTGCTTCTGTTTTGCTGTAGACGGCTAATTTACAACTAGTGTGGTCTGCTAAAACCACTGATTTTATTTTTCCACTGATATTTTTATGTTGTACGTTTCTGCTGAGGTTTGGAACCTATGTATTAGTATTTTTAGAGTTTTTTTGTCCTATTTTGTATCCGTTATTGACCTTATTGACCCTATTTAATATTTTGTCTATTATTAAATTAAAAGTGTTCCTTGTCGAATTCTAGATAATATTGGTACTTCTTCAGTTAGCCTTTTCTGTATATTTATACGTGTCTTATTATTTTTATTGAGCTGTTCTATCACTCGTAAAATTTGTAACCCGTCTCTCAACCGTACCCTATCGAATGTTTTTTTTAAATCAACTAAGAGAAATAGAGGTTTGTGAATTCTAATACTGCTAAATTACATTATCGTTAATTGTGTATGTTTGGAAAAATGGTATAACTACATATTTTAAGTTATGAGGAAAACGATGTTAAACATTTCTTTATCAAAAAATTTTCAGCATATTACATAAAAAATGTTTGTACAGAGTTTTTTATTATACAACAGCTGATCTGCTGGCAAATGAGATAAGGTTTCACAAAATTGGCTGGTTATAAAGACAACCAGATACACCCTTTACTGTATATTTAGTTACCTGCATTAATCTTATCGAGTATTGCGTTATCTACTTGTCAATGGTCACCCTTCTAAAATTTTAGATTTTTAATATCCGTATCCTAAACTTCTAAAATTGTAAATATTAAAATATTAATTTACATGGTATAAAGTAAAATTTAAATTTAAAAATACAGTAAAAAATTGATGTTCCACGAAGTTTCCACCGCTTCGATTGTTGCTTTAGCTCTGGATGATAATGATGGACCCACGTTTCATCCGTAGTTACCATTCGATTCAAAAAGTTAAATGAATCTTCTTTAAAAACGGCTACAAACAGACATGGAGGATGGATTGCACATTAGCCTCACAAAACTGACCACTCTCTAGAGAGTGAATGCGACTATGCGACCAGTACCGTCTCTTTTCTGTTGGCCTGTAATAAGGTAATAACCATAGCGAATGTACCCGTACATTCGGTTTATCTCTCACACGTTTTCGTTCGTATTTACTTCATAGCAAAATACGGAAAGCTCAGTCCACCCTCCATGTCTATGGCTACAAATCAGCTTGAGTGTTGTGACGCTGACTGGGCGTTCCGACATTTAAGGAACCATTTAGCTGATAATTTTCTTATACCCAAATCAGAATGGCCAATGTAAAAAACACTTTCGCATGAATTGTTCACAGTCTGTGATTTTAGATTAGATTAGATATATTTCAGCCCACTTCGTCTACTCTCCACAATTATTTCATTCACAGCCTCAACATTCTTTCGACTAGACACAGAAACGGGTTTTCCAGTCTGGTGTTCATCACTGATGTCAGTTCTTTTTCTCTTGAAATCAGCGACCAAATTTTGTTAGTGAGTAGAAGGCACATTTGTTTTCGACAATGGGAAAGTGATCTACTACATGACTGTAGTTGCCATAAATCGATTTTATGCTTCAACATAGTTTTCTTTACGAGCGATACACTTATTTCAGCGATATTCCAACATTTGGATACCTTTCATATATTACGATTTGTCGAGCTCTCTAAAATAAGCCTCGGTTTCCCATTTGACTTTATCATTTGAGTCAAATCTCTTTTAACACTCGCTGGGGGCCAGATCTGATGAATACGACGGATGAGGAAGCAATTCATATCCCTTCATGGCTCAATTGGTCCAATGTCACTATCGATTGTTGTGAGCTAGTGCATTATATTGGTGAAACAACATTTTTTTCTTCGTTAAATACGGCCTTTTTTTTCTTCAGTTGACCATTCAAAACGTAATAGTCTCCGATGATTGTTCGCGCCTTCTCAAGATAATCATCAATATTATTCAAGACGCGTCTCAAAAATATTTGTCAAAACCTTTCCAGAAAATGTCTGCGCTTTTGGACGCATCGGTCAGGGTTGGACTGGAGGTGTGTACTGGTGGATCCATGTTTCGTCCATTGTTATGAATCGACGCAAAACTAATTTGGATTATGGCGAAACAGTGCCAAACGGCGTTCTGAATCTTCGACACGCCTGCGCCGTTTTTGATCAGTCGTGAGACTGTACAGCACCCATTGGGCACGTAACTTTTTCATATGCAAATATTCATGTCAAATATGCCTCACGCGTTCTGTTGATATCTTCACGATGTCAACTATCTCTCCCCATTTTCACTTTGTGATCATTTGGAACAATATGGTGGAATTTTTGTTTGTGTTTTTTGGATTGATTGCCTCATTGGGACGTTCGACACGTGGTGCATCATCGGTGCTTGTAAAACCGCATTTAAGTTCACTAACCCATCTACATATAATTGCTTTTGAAGGAGCAGATGTGCCATTCTTAGATTCTCAAGCCAATCTTGAATTCTGGCTATGTTTTTTCCCATCAAAAAGGAATGTTTGATTAACACACGAAATTCTGTTTGTTCCAGGGTTTTCCAAAAATCAAAAGTAGCGTGACTCAAACAGCCGTATCTCTCAGACTAATGGACAAAATACCATGAAAATTTTACACGAATCTTCTGAGAGTTGATACTAACTGAAAATTCCATTTGAATCCATAGATAACAGAAAAATTAAGTTTATTTTTTCAATTTTTTCGAAAACTACTTCGTAAACATGATTTAAGATTGATGAAAAAATGAATGTCAGATTTACTGACAGGGTCTTAACGTTAGAGCCTATTTGTCTTAAGTTTTAAAGCTGTTCATTAGCATTGTAAAAAACATTTCTACATAAAAATACACAGTTTTTAGAAATCGAATATTTTTAATGCTTTTGTTGATTATAAATGAAAATGAATTTTCCGGGCAGCACACTAACTTTATTTGGCTTACTAGTATTCTTGTATAACACGTAGGCTGAAAAGTTTTTGGTCTGACACATAGATGTCGCTCTTTTCAAAAAATCCATATGATTTTTAAGAAGTACCAACCTTCAAACGATACGTGTCAAAATTTCATGAAATTTCGACGATTAGTTTACAAGTTACAGTGGTTTTAGTGAAGCTACTTTTGATATTTTCAAAATAATGGAAAAAAAAAAAAACGAATTTCGTATGTTGATTGAACATTGTTCTTTGATGGGGAAAATACTGTTCAAGCAAAGCAATGGCTTGATAAGTGTTACGGGTACTCTGCCCTTGGAAAATCACTCATCATTTACTGGTATGCTGAATTTAAACGGAGTCGTACAGATACAAATGATGCTGAACGCTCTGCACGCCAAAAGAATCCAAAAAATTGTTTTGGATGACCGTAAAGTGAAATTGTGTGAGATAGCTGACACCCTAAAGATATCATAAGAACGTTTTGGTCATATTTTGCATGAACATTTGGGCATGAGAAAGGTATGTTCGAAATGGGTACCGCTTTTGCTCATAGTGGACCAAAAACAACAACGTGTTGATGATTCTTAGTGCTGTTTGGGCCTGTTTAAGCGCAATAAAAAGGATTTTTCATGCGATATGTGACAATGGATGAAATATGGATCCACCACTACACATCGGAACCAAATCGGCAGTCAGCTGAGTGGATACCAGCCGTTGAAAGCCGCCCGAAGCGATCAAAGACACAACAGTCAACTGGGAAGGTATTTTGGGATGTGCACGGAATAATTTTCATTGATTATGCTGAGAAGGGAAAAACCATCAAGAGCGAATATTATATAAAATTATTGGTGTGTTTGAAGACAGAAATCCCAAAGATACGGCTCCAAATGAACAAGAAAAAAGTGCCCTTTCATCAAGACAATGTACCGTGTCACAAGTCAATAGTTACGATGGCAAAATTGCACGAATTGAAATTTCTCATCCAGCAGATCTTGAAAAAATGCTCGCGGGAAAGAGATTTGGCTCCAATGAAGAAGTTATCGCCGAAACTGAGGCCTATTTTGAAGGCAAAAAAAATCCTTCTACAAGAAAGGTATAGAAATTTAAAAAAAGCGTTAAACTGATTGCATTGCTCTTGAAGAACACTATATTGATAAATAATGTCGAATTTTGTAAGAAAAATATATTCTAAGTAGCTAGACCAAAAATTTTTCATCCTGTTATGTATTATTCTGACTCTAATATATATACAAGGCTAGTATTATTGCCAATTAAAACCACGAATTGTCGAATGAGACCAGTTTTAATATTAAACCATTTTAGTGAATGGGATAGAAAATTTTTTTATTGCGTCCCTTAAAGAAACTAGTCTCATATATGTTATCAATATAAAAATAAACATGTAAATGCGGTTACGCAGTGTAAAACCCACACAATAATAAGGATTTATTTTCTTAATTTGTACTGTGATAGCTAAATTTTGAAACACTATACCATAACAAATAAGATAATGCACCACAATCCTATGAGCCTTAAATAAACATTTAACAAAAGCAAATAGAATTATATAATAAAAATGATTATTTACAGGCTGCTTCAATAAAGTTCCTTTTACAGCATTACTTGCTAATACGACGGCCGCCTTTTAAGATTTTAAAAATTGAGATGCGACATTACCATTGTTGTAAAATTTGTTTGTTTGTAAAACAGTTTTGTGAGCAAATGGAAATTTCACGTGCAGGTTTTCATTGGATAATTCTTTACGGTTTTAGTAAAGGCTTTCAATAACAATGCCTCGAATCGCTTCTTTCAACTTTTCGTAATGAATCACCATCAGAAAAGACTGTTTACAATAGGTTTGCAGAATTTCATCATGGTCGTGCTTCCGTCAGCGATGAATTTCGTGAATGTCGACCAAAATCAGTTGTTCGTTCAAAAAATGTCGATGCTGTGCTCAACATGATTGAACATCCGATTTTGCATGAACGTTTAGCTGTGAAAAAGATCTGTTTCCGATGGATTCCGCATAATTTGACAGAAACTTAAAAACAGGCTCGTGTCAATTGGTGTAAGGAAATGCTAAAAAAATTCGACCGAGAACATGCAAAATCCGTATACAATATCATAACAGGAGACGAAACTTGGATATATACGAACGAGCCAGAAACTAAGCAACAATCAACTATTTGGGTGTTCCACGTTGAACCGAATCCAATAAAAGCGAAGCACTTCCAAGAAACTGATCGCTTGTTTCTTTGGTTATACTGGGCATGTTGCAACCATTGCTTTAGAGAATCAAAGAATGGTATACAACAATTTGGTTGCCAGAAGTCATCGATGAGATCAGAAAAAACAACCGAAAACGTCGCCTCATTCTTCATCATAACAATGTCACCTCCCACATAGCCCGTCAAACAATTTGACGGGGAAAAACATCGAATTAATATCTCATTGCCCGTATTATTGTAATTTGGTATGGGATACTGGAAGATGGCCGAAAGATTGGTGCGAAGTTGCATTTATACCTTGGCATAAGGAAGGATTCCCTTTGGATTGCAGCAACTATAGAACAATCGCTCTAGTATCACATGCTGCTAAGGTGTTTCTCTGGATCCTAAATGAACGACTCAAAACTCTTCTGCTGCTGCAAATATCTACCGAACAAACCGGCTTCATTCCAGGAAGAGGGACTAGAGAACAAATTCTCAACATACGCCGGATAATAGAAAAAGTTCCAATCCCCAATCCACAGAATTCCAACCTATATCTGTTTTATAAACTACTTTAAAGCTTTCGACTGCATAGAATGGAACAAACTCTGGTCGATTCTAATCAGCACGGGAACACCTATACATGTTGTAAACCTTATCCGATCCTTGTACGAGAACACAAATGGCAGAATTAAACTGAATAATTCTGTTTCCGATTCCTTTAACGTAGAAGGCGGCAACAGACAGGGCTGTATTCTGTTACCCTAATTTTTTAATATATATTGTGAACATATAATGAGGTCTGGCAAGTACAAATACTACAAAGGCCCCTATTCCGGGGCAGACTTTATATAGTCAAGGGGTGCTAAGAATCCTCACGATGAATGCTAGGACCCATCCGCAAGTGGATAAACAAAATAATTATAAGATTTCGAACATCAAGATTGGCACATGGAATGCAAGAAGTGTCTATACGACTGGAAAAACACATAATATCATCAGAGAAATGGAACGGCTAAATATCAGGGTGTTAGGTGTTAGTGAAGTACGATGGCCCAAAACGGGAAAGACCAATATTGGTAACTACACTATGTATTATTTTGATAACGATGATCCAAACCACTACAACGGTGGGGCAGTTATGTTGAATAAAGTAAGTAGTAGGACAGTACTCAACTTTGTGCCCCTGTCTGACCGGGTCATGCTCCTCCAAATGAGAGCCCATCCACAAAATATAAATATAATACAAGTTTATGCTCCTACATCAGATAAAAGTGAAGTGGAAGTTTGACAATTTTATGCCCAGTTAAAACAACTCTTAAATGTTACTAAAAAACACGAAGTAAATATTATCATGGGCGACTTCAATGCAAAAGTAGGAATAGGAGCTGTGGGAGATGTCATGGGGGAATATGGGCTAGGCGAAAGAAATGCGCGGGGCGAAAGCCTTATCGAGTTTTGTCAAGAAGAGAGTTTAGTAGTAGTCATGAATACATGGTTCACGCTAGACTGTATACATGGATATCCCCCAGAGACCATAACGGTAATGTAGTTCGGAACCAAATCGATTACATATTGGTAAATAAGCGCTATAGGAATGGGGTTCGGGGAGTTAAAACATATCCTGGAGCCGACATCGAGTCTGACCATGTCCTTCTGATCGGCATAATTAACATCAAACTGAAGCATATTCAAAACTGCAAAAAATGTAAGGCCCAACTTTCGACTGCTAAGGAACCCAGAAATTCGATCGTAAGTAACCGAAACACTCAACCAAGAAATAAGTCAAACAATTTCAGTAGGCCACTTGCTATCAATCGAAGCCACATTGGAGTCATTTAAAAATATCTGTGCCAAAGTTCAAAACGAAAAACTTAATATGCCAACAAAGACGGCGAAAAGAGAATGGATGATCCAGGAAGTATTGGGATTTATGGATGAAAGAAGACGGTATAAACACAATAACAAAACTAAATATGAAGAAATTAGTAAACAGATTCGAAAGCTTATAAGAAAGGCTAAAGAAAAGTGGATGGAAGAACAATGTCAGAAAATGAAAGAATTACAGCTAAAGCATGACTATTTCAGTATGTATAAAAAAGTTAAAGAAGTTACCAGTCAAAACAGTACACGAACACCAACATATTTAATAAACGGTAATAATCAGTTATTAACCGAACAAAAAGAGCTAGAAGAGAAATTGGCTCGATATATTAAAAATACCTCTGATGACGACAGAGAATTACCAGAACTCATTACGGACGTAATTTCTATAAATATACTCGGGATGCAATAAAACATGCAAAAACTGGAAAGGCTCCTGGATCTGATCATCTTTATGCGGAGATGTTTCAACTTTTAAATGAAGAAAATATTTCTATCTTGTGCAGCTGCATAAATTCCATCTACAGTACAGGAACTATACCGAGGGATTGGCTTAAGTCTATGTTCATACCATTTTTTTTTTTTTTTTTTTATTTTTTTTATGGGTCTAGCACACGTGCTACAGGGAAGTCCCTAAAGCGCTACAGGAGCGACACGTGTGCGGAGAAAGGGATTCACGTTGTTCTTGAATCGCTGTAGATTGTACTCGGTGGGAAACACAGTCCTGGGCAAATTATTCCAAAGGGATGATGTTCTCCATATAAAAGACTGCTTGAAGAGCGTTGTACGAGGAGTAACAAGCTGAACCTCATACGGATGTGAAGAATTAGCGCGACGTGTACTTCTAACATGCACCGCTCTGGGAGGAATTAAGCGGGCCACATCCTTCGAACACTTTCCATGAAAGTACTTGTAGAATAGGCTCAAGTCGCCAACCGTTCTTCGATGTTCCAGCGAATCAAGGCCGTCGGTCAGTTCCGGGTCTCCAATCAGACGAACAGCTCTTCTCTGAATAGAATCCAACAAATGCAGTGTATGTTTGGGAGCGGAGCTCCAAACATGGGAGCAGTATTCCATAGTTGGTCGAATTTGAGCTTTGTAAAGAATTAACAGTTGTTGTGGAGTGTAAAGCTTTCTGGTTCGAAATAATATTCCCAACTTTTGAGAAGCTCTCCTTGCTATGCCTGCAACATGTTCATGCCAGGACATATTTGCTCCCAAATTAACGCCCAACAAATTGAGTGACGATGTTAGAGGGATGGAGTGCCCCGACATAACTATGTCGGGTTTAGCAACGTTAACTTTTTTAGAGAAAACTGTCGCCTGGGTTTTTGTAGCGTTAAATTCCACTTGGTTACTGTCACCCCAAGATAGAATTTCTTCCAGGTCTTTGTTAAGTTGAACGACTTCCTGCTGTCTGTGGATATTCGTCTGAGTAGCCGATGTCCGAGCGTTCAAAGTGAATGAAGAGATAAGTGTACTGTCATCTGCAAAGCTGTAGATTGGATTCTCGGTCTTTTCCAGCAGATCGTTAATGTAAATGAGAAAGAGAGTAGGAGACAGTATGGAGCCTTGGGGTACACCGGCGTTGATAGTGAAGGTGAAAGAAATCCGTCTACTGCCACTTGTAAAGAACGCTCTTTGACGAAACATGAGAGCCACAAACAGAACCTTTCAGACATACCATAAGAACGTAGCTTAGCCAACAGCCCATCGTACCAAACACGGTCGAATGCCTTGGATATGTCAAGAGCAACCGTTCGAGATTCTCCAAAATGTTCAATTGCGTTGTTCCAGAGATGTGTTACATAAGTCAGAAGATTTCCTGTTGATCTATTTTTACGAAAGCCATATTGGTGATCGCTAATAATGTTGAATCCTTCAAGATATTTTAGAAGATGCTGATTGATAGCCTTTTCCATGACTTTCGATATTATTGAAAGCAGTGCGATTGGTCGGTAGTTTTTTGGCAAGATCTTCTTGCCTTTTTTAGGTATCGGCTGAACTGTAGCACATTTCCAGCAGGAAGGAACTATTCCCTTTCTGTAGGATAGGTTGAAAAGTCTACAGAAAACTGGTGTTAGTTCCCTCGCACAGTTTTTAAGAACTATGGCAGGTATTCCGTCATGGCCAGAAGCCTTTTTGGTGTCTAGCTTCATCAGTATACGCTTTATGATACGCTGTCTGAAGACAACATCGGGCATCCTTGACTGCACTGTGGGAATAGTAGGTGGTGTTTTTCCTTGGAAATCGACAGTAGAATGTGAAGCAAAGAGTTCAGCCAACAAGTTCGCTTTCTCAACAGGTGTCGTTGCAATAGAATTATCTGGCCGTGTGAGTGGTGGTATGGTGGATTTGGTGAAATTTTGACTAACTGCCTTAGCGACCGACCAAAAGGACCTGGAATTTTCGGGACAAGCGAGAAGTTTGTTTCTAATCCGTTGATTGTGTACCTCCTTGGTTTCGTCGATAACATCTTTGCATCTGTTCCTGGCACGAACAAATGTGTTACGATTTATGGTGTTAGAATTTTCATGCCATTGTCGTTATGCAAGATGTTTAGAAGCAACAGCTTCTTTGCATTTTCGGTCAAACCAAGGCTTGCCGTTGGGAGGGCATTTCTTCGAAAAAGGGATGTAAGCCTCCATACCGGCCAAAATAACATCGGAAACCTCCCTGGCGCAGTCAGATGGGTCGTCGGATCGAAAACAAACGTCTAACCAAGGGAAAGTTCGAAAATATTCCATGAGATCTTCCCATTTAGCAGACTTGTAGTGCCAAATCTTGCGCGGTTTAGGCGTCTCTCTGTCACCGATTGGTAGAATACTCGATATCGAAAGTAGTTTATGGTCGGAAGAACCTAACGGCGGATTTACGCTGACCGTGTAAATCTCCGGATTGGTGGTTAAAAACAGATCAAGAAGACTGGCGAACTTTCCGTCTCGATCAGGGATCCGTGTTGGTTCGTCAATAAGCTGTGTTAAGCCACAACTGATTGAAAATGATTCGGCTTCACGACCTTGTTCGTCGGTAGTATTTGAGTATTTAAGCCAGTTGATGTTGTGGACATTAAAGTCGCCCAGGATCGCAATTTCGGCATTTGGATAGTTAATTTGTAAATGATCGATGGTGTCTGCAAGAGAAGCGAAAAGTGTTCTAAAGTTAGTATCACTTGGTAGTCGGTATAGGATACAGATGAACCTTGTGGTTGGTTGAGTAGTTATTTTTAACCACATAACAAAAAAAGTTTGGGGGCTCCAGAGCCTTTTCTCGTTGGCAAGAGAGGTCGCTTCTGACATAAAGACAAATTCCAAAGTTACGCCTAAATCGGGAATAGAAGTCGTACCCAGGATAAAGATAGTTTACTGTGCTGGTCGATGAACTGACCTTAGTTTCACAGAGAGCGAGTACATGAGGTTTGTTTGATTGCAGGTGTTGGTGCACTGAATTTATGTTCGTGTTTAAACCTCGTATGTTGCAAAAATCCATTTTGAAATTCTGATCTCTGCATGTCGACGCCCCTGAACCAGCCCCCACCCGGAGGTCCGAACGGGGGGCTATTTTACCTCCGGAATTTTTTGTATCCAGGTGCCTCATCATGTTATTTGGTCCCACAGTCCGGGACATCGGCACAGCCACGAAACGTTAAGCAACTTCACGCAGCCTAAGCCGATGTGATGGTATCACACCGGGCGATGCTGGTGGGATCTGGGCATCTACCATCTAGGTTACCTAAAAAGCCAAATGCGAACAGATGTGAACAGTCCCATCTTATAAGCCTAGTGAGCCACGCTTTGAAAGTAACGCTTAAGATCATTCACCATAAAATACACAATAAATGCGAACAAGATGTTAGCGAAGAGCAGTTCGGATTTAGATAAGGATTTTGGAAGTCGAGAAGCACTTTTCGGGCTGAGTGTATTTTTACAGAAATGTAGAGATCAAAGCAAGGACGTTTACTTGTGTTTTATCGACTACGAAAAAACATTTGACCGAGTCAAGCATCCACAATTAAGACAAATGCTTCAAAATATGCGCCTTGACGAAAATGACATCAGATTCATTATTCACTTATATTGGGATCAGGTGGCGACAATACGAGTAAATAGCAGAGGGATTGAGGAAATAGGAATAAAAAGAGGTGTTCGTCAGGGATCTGTTCTTTCCCCGCTCCTGTTTAATCTATACTCTGAGCACATATTCCAGAAGGCCTTAGAGAATGCCACAGATGGTATCAAAGTTAATGGCAAAATCATTAAACAACCTAAGGTACGCTGATGATACCGTTATTATAGCAGATACAGCGGATGGACTTCAGCGTCTATGAACAATATATATTGGGAAGGCGATATTTTAGGCATGAAAGTAAACGTTAATAAAACGAAAGTAATGGTCATTTCAAGAACACCCGGGTTGCAAACAGATATTCGTGTTTACGATCAATTGATAGAACAAGTAGACACATTTAAATACCTAGGGTGTTGGGTAACTAATGATTTGAATCCTGAAGTTGAGGTACGAGTTCGCATTGAAATGGCTAGAGCGGCTTTTTTCAAAATGAGACACCTCCTCACAGACTCAACCCTTTCTTTGTATACTCGTTATCGTTTTGTAAAGGTCTATATATATCCAGTGCTTTTATATGGAGTTGAGGCCCGGACCTTGGGAGTACGAGCAATGAATTGTTTGGAGTCTTTCAAATTATGGGTCATGCGCAGAATATTGAAGATTTCTTGGATAGAGCGTCTTACTAATGAAGATGTACTTCGTCGAATGGGTAGAGAAAGAGAACTATTGTCATTTATTAAAAGACAAAAAAATCGTTACTTGGGACATATTTATAGGGGTCCACGTTACTCACTGCTCCGGTTGTTGATGGAAGGGAAAAGAGGTGTGGGGCGTCGTAAATGTTCCTGGCTGAAAAATATACGAGATTGGACAGGTCTGGATACCCATATTTTATTAAGAATTGCCCAGGATAGGGAAGAATTTGCCGTGATTACAGCCCAACTTCAGTAATGGAGATGGCACTATAAGAAGACAACGAGGTCTGTTTTGGATGGCTGGAGTGGGGATGTGACAGTCGGTGGAAAAAAAGCTAAGTAACCTTAGATATGCGAATGATACTGTTATAATTGCAATTTCAACACAAGACCTAGAATCAATTATAAAGCGCCTGGAAATCACTAGCCAAAACTATGGATTGACAATTAATAGAGTAACAACCAAAGTAATAATGGTTAGTCGTAATGAAGATCTGTTACACATAAATTAAATTGCTGGTTTCACTGTTGTACACCATTTCAACTATTTGGGATCCCTTATAACTAAGATGGTGGCTGTGAAGCGGAAGTAAGAAGACGTTTGGCTATGGCTAGAAACTCGACGATCAAACTCACTGAGGTCTGGAAAATCCAGCTGTCACAAAAAACACAAAATTAAGATTGCTATCCAGCCTTATATTCCCCATAGCAACTTACGCATCGGAAACACGGACCATTAAACAAGCAGACAAGAGACGAATCGATGCGTTTGAGATGTGGGCATATCGAAGAATCCTCAGAGTATCATATACCGAACACCATACTAATGTATCTATTCTTAAAGAGCTTAATATAAATGATCGACTTTCAAATAGAATTAAAGAAAGAAACCTGACATATTTTGGTCACATTATGAGGAAAGTAGATGCCATGAAAAGGTTAATAGTAACGGGGAAGGTAGAAGATCAAGGGGACGGTCTCCAAGATGGTCCGACCAAGTAAGATCTCTTCTTGGTATGGGTATGTACGAGTCAAGTCAGGTCGTGCAGGATCGAGATGCCTGGAGAATGACTGTGGAGGCAGCAACTGCATAGTGTAACCGATACTCCTATTGGGGCGGAAGCATTGAGAGAGAGCCCGTATTCACCTGATTTATCGCCTAACAACTTCTTTTTGTTTCTGAATGTCAAAAAAAAAAATGCTTGGGCAGCGATTTTCATGACCATGATCCTTCCACGTCTATGTTTTTGAGGTACCAACTTCAGAGTAGAAAAAATATTTCGAGAATTGGTTCCAACGCATGCAAAGGTGTATAATCTTAAAGGCGAATATTTTGAAAAACAATAAAAACGATTTGTACCAAAAAAAAAATTATTTTTCATTATTTTCGTAAAAACTTAAAAGGTAGGTAATGTAGATAAAGTGTAGAGTGTTCGAAATAGCGATAGAGGGGTCCTTGTTTAGATACACAATCTCTTATGAAAGCTCTCATTATGTTTATTCAAACGTATTATTAGGTCAATTTTTCGTTGCTAATAATAATAAAGAAGAAACTTCTTTTCAAACAGTAGTCTTGTTTTATTCAATTCACTCCTACCCGCAAAACAATAGACTAATGGGACACAATTAGACACAAATTAGAAATGTTTCCGTTATCGACTTGACTCCCTTTCTATTACCCTTAGTAGAAACGTTTAAGGCTGGGCTATACGTGTCCTACAGTATCAACTCTAATGAGTGTCAACGGACCTGACGCCACTTCAAAATTTGTCCATCTGTTCTTCCTTTCGTGTCCGAGAAAGATTTGGGAGCTATCTAAAATTTTTGCCAAACTTAGGGCACAGAACATATAGCTATTACTATAAAAAGACAAAGAAGTAGAACAAAACGAAGCCGGCTAGCTAGAGCCGTTCCGCGTCGAAATTCTTACAGATACCGAGCATATATTTCCCTATTATTTTTACATATAATACAACTTCCAGTTGCGCAGCATCTCTGAGAAGCTTGGCGAGGCACATTTTCACGATTCAGTGATAGTTACCCGGCTTCTTTTTTTGGCGACGTTTTGTTCCACCTATTTGTCTTTCCGGAGCTATAGCTGTATTTTCTGTTCCTACAATAAAAGTTTCTTTGGGCTATGGTCAAATTATGATTCTGTTGTTTGCTCTGGTTACTTTCTTCGTAGCCTTCTAATAACCTGAGCGATGCAACTTAAATCTCTTTTTCGAAGATCAGAAGCTACATAACAGAAGAGTGTTTTGCTGTTTGCCAAACTCGAACATTCTTGGTCAAAATTTTGATTATTAAAAGGTATGTATTAAAATCACCAGCAATAAGTTTAGCCGGTATGGGGTTTGAAGTGTTATTAAATGTTGTCAGAAATACTGAGAAACTCATATATACAAAATTTTTAGGATTCTATTATTAGTATTTTTGCCAACTCAGCTTAACCGCCCATTATCGTTACTCTATGCATGGAAAAAGATCAAGAATTCAAAACAAAAAATAAATAAAATCGCCTTGAGAGAAATTGTCATTGTGTGATTTTCCGAGTCTGGGCAACAAAGTTTTTAAGCAAATCGCAAAAATTTCTGTTTTTTTGTCGTTGTCGAGTATTTTCCTAAAAGAAAGAAATAAAACAATACAGCGGTATCTTAATAGTTAATTATAAACTTTATTTTTGTAAATGTGAGACACTAGTTGAGTTTTAATATGCATAAATATGAGTGTAAATTAAATTATGAAAGTAGGCGATTTGGAATTTGTTGATCAAGATTAAATAGTATGTCATTGATAAACGCGCCGTGTTCACAATTTTAAAATCGCTTCTGATAGTTTTTGAAGGCTTACGACTTACCATTACTGTAACAGAGTTTAAAGCACAGTAAAAGAAGCCTTTTCACATTGTAAATGTACTTAGTATCTACAGATTAGTGCTAAAATTAATTTCAAGCGATAAAAAGTGGGGCGAAACACAAAGAGATTTTCTTTTAAAATTTCTTCCAATCATAGACCAGAGTAAAACATTTAACTGTTTTTAAACATTCTTAGATTTTGAAGGTCACGTTCTAATTAAATAATAGAATGTTACTTAATTTTCCGCAAGAGACACTCTGTAAGTGGAATGGTGATAATTTATTAATCTAAACTCAGATAATATAATTTGTTTTTAAGTAGGGGAACGTTACCTAAATGAAAATATCACTGTTTGTATTTTTAGTTCAGTAAGAAACGTCACAGCGCAAACATCGTGGAGTAAACTTTTTAGAGTTGATACAGGTAAGGTCACTGAACGAAATATCTTGTAAGTATTTTTTTGTTTATTGTTGTCTTTCTTACACGACAAAATTAAATGCTAAAGTTATTTCTGATTTATTTTTAAAGACTGCCATTTTATTCCTTAAACATTTACAAAAAGAAGTCAATTAAGTTAGTGCAATTTCAGTAATAGACATCCCCAATTGGTCCATTTTCACCATCAATTTTATGGACTTGTTAGCTGATGTGTTATCTTGGCGAAACAAAACTTTTTTTTTCGCTAAATGAGGCTTTTTTTCTTGATTTCACCATTCAAACGGTCCAATAAACCAACTTCTCAAAATAATCGACCAGTATCATTCCATGTGTATTCCAAAACCTTTCCAGGTGATGTTTGTGTTTTTGGATACTTCGGCCGGCTTTCATGCATTCCAGCCACTCTGCAGACGGACGGCTGCACTTAGACCTGTAGTGGTGGTTCAACGTTTCATCCATTGTTACGAATCGGCGCAAAAACTCCTTTGGATTACGCCGAAACAGTGCGAAACACCATTCTGAATCTTCGACATGTTGCTATCTTTGATCAATCGGGCACCTTTTTCGTACGTAAATTTTCACACAAAATATGCCTCATGCGTTCTGTTGATATCATCACGATATCTCACTTTCACTTTGCGGTCATTCAAAAGAAGATGGTGGATTTTTTTTGTGTTTTTTGGAGTAACTGCCTCATTTGGACGTCCGGGACGTGGTACATTATTAGTGCTTGTAAGACTGCATTCAAGTTCACTAAACAATCGACATATAGTTGCTTTCGACAAAGCAGATGTGCCATGACACTCTCAAGCTATTCTTGAGTTCTGACTGTATTTTTTTGCCGTCAAAAAACAATGTTTAATTAACACACGAAATTTTTTTTGTTTCATCGCTTTGCAAAAATCAAAAGTAGCGTCACTCAAACAGCTGTAACTCGGAAACCAATAGACAAAATGTCATGAAAATTGTATATGAATCTTCTGAGAGTTGACACGAACTGAAAATCATACATTTTTTTTTATTTGTGCTGCAATATCTCGGAAAGTCTCGGAACTTTACAACCCCATGTTAATAAATTGTAATTTTTTGTGTAAATAATTTTACATTTATAAATAACAGTTGCATACTTTCTAATTTTTTTTTAACAGCTTATATGTAGCTATATTTTACTAGCTCTTAGAATAAATAAATATAAGTGGCAACGCCGCTATGATATCCAAAGCAGTTTGTACTACAAAACAGCAGCTAACTATGCAGTTTTCTTTGCGGTATTACATGGAACTACTATTTTACCTAAGGTCAGATTGTAATTTAGTCCACATTTATGGTACCCGTCGCACTCACTGAAGTTTTAAATAGATACTTGATTTGGCGGGACACGATCTTATGAATGACATACTTAGTCTATATACTATATCATGTTTAAAATGTCTTTGAACATGATGATGATATTTAAGTTTTAATCCCTCCGTAAGCTCACAATTCTAAATTGTAGTGCCACGGTGCGGCAAAAGTGACTTCCATTATAACGTATGAGGGGTATCCAAAAAATAAGTTTCCCTTCTTTTTATGTTACAAATGATCCAGTTACTTTCAACTGCTCAAGACTCAGTAGCGAGCCGACCTCCATGGAGACACACTTCGTGTTACCGCCAGTTGTGAAATACGCACTTTATTCGTTTTTTTATTACAAAAAATGAATGTGCCGCGAATATTCATCAGTTATTCAGTGTTTACGAGATGTCATATCTGTCCGTCGCACGACCACACGCTGCTCATGCAACGTGTGAACTTCTGGCCAAATTTCTATGAGAAATTTTCGAGCATCCTGCGAACTCTTTAGACCTTGTTCCAAGTGACTTCCATCTGTTTCTGGGGCTCAAAAATCATCTCGATGGTCGGCGCTTGACGAGGAAATGAAAAGGCAGATGGACAAATAGTTCTAAAATTTGGCGACAGAATGGTATGAAGCGAAAATAGGAAAACTATTTCCTAGAGACCAGAAATGCTTGGAAAAGAATAGAAATTAAGTACAAAAATAAGTAATGATGTAGAAAGATAAATAAATATTTTTTGTAACTTTTAAATTATTTTTTATTTTTTCTTGATCAGGGAAACTTATTTTTTGGATATCCCTCGGAATTGTAGTCAATGTGTTTTCAGAAGCTGATTTTCTACGTGCCGCTACTGAAATTTCATTCATACGAGTATTATTCAACAGATATTTTTAGAACGTTTATATATACAATAATGACTGATAAAAATTGCAATTAAATTGAGCTATACCCAATATCGATATATTTAGGTAATTTCCATCTCATTAAAAATCTATTACTACCTCTAACCTACGCCTTTGATATTTTTTTTGGTTACTAAACGGTGAGTTTAGATCCCTAAGTTTGTTGCTTTTCACATTATTCTGGAAAAGGATAGCCATATATCCTGTGACAAAATCATATTCTAACCTATTTAAGCATCGATTGACCAATCGCAACCATTCAAGCAAGGCTATCTTTATTCTAAGGGCTCTATTTGGGTATATAGAAAAGAGATAGGTATATACCCCTGAACCATCGATTATATGAATTATGTACTCTCTTAGGTCTAAAGATTATAGTGACGAGCAGCATTTCTTCAAAATGCCAATATCAGCTGATCAAAAGCAAGCGTTAGACACCCAAGCGGTCAACAATTTTCGTGAATATTTGCAAATACCAAGTGTTCATCCTAATATAAACTATGGTAAGTAATAGAATAAAGTATTTTTTATCAAATTGGAAAATTTTGTAGGAAATTTAGCTGTAAAAGAACATTTTTGAACCACATTTTCAAACATACTTTATGCGTGTAATTTCTGCAATGTACTATTCGGAGCGTCTAGTCAACGCGTTGGTTCACGTTTTTGGAATATATTAATTTAATTAAAATATTGAACTAATTGGTAAATATATATCCAAACTAATATTTATTTTCTTTTTAATATAGATATATTCTATCTTAAGTAATATTGCAATGAACAGTACACGTACATGCAGAAAGTATCAGAAATTAAGCAATAATGATATAAATAAAATAGTTTCAAAAATTTCTTCATATTCTAATATTGCAGTTCTGTTTTTCTGCGCTGGGTATCTGGAACCATCATTTACATTTTTATAACTTTAATAATGTAAGATATAAGCTATGGTAGAGGAAAAAATTAAATCACTAAAATAAATTGATATTTAAGTAGCTGGTCTCACTCTTTTATGGTGTTAGGTGTATGGTCATACAGGGTAGAAGCTACAATTATGCATACATTTGCCTATAGTACATATAGCTTCATGAACTATCCACAATTACTACAACAAAGTGTAGTATTATAATTTAATATTCAAGATATGTAAAGTTCAAAACATACCTGGACAGACACTAAATTGTTTACAGAAATAAAAAAACTATTTTTTTAAGGGCGTAGCACACATGCTGCAGGGAAATCCCTAAAGCACTACAGGAGCGACATATGTTTGGAAAAAGTGATTATGTTAGTCTTGAGTCGATATAAGTTGTATTCGGTGGGAAACATGGTCCTCGGCAAATCATTCCAAAGGGATGATGGTCTTTATATAAGAGACTACTTGATAAGTGTTGCATGAGTAGAATAGACTCAAGTCACTAGCCATTCTTCAAGGTGCTGGTCTCTAATCCAACAAATGCTGTGTGTTTGGGAGTCGAGCCCTAAACTTGGGAGCAGCATTCCATTATTGGTCAAATTTGAGCTTTGTACAGAATTAACAGTTGTTGTGGAGTGTAAAGCTTTCTAATTCGAAATAGTATTCCCAGCTTTTGAGAAGCTCTCTTTGTTATGCATGCGACATGTTTATGCTTTTCTTCTAGGGGTTTGTTAAGTTGAATGACTTCCTGCTATTTGCAGATACTTGCATGAGTAGCTGATGTTCGAGCATCCAAAGTAAATGAAGAAATAAGGATACTGTCATCAACAAGGCTGTTGAATTGGAATTCTGGTCTTTTCTAGCAGATCGTTAATACGAATGAAAAGAGAATAGGAGATAGTATTGAGCTTTGGGGTATTCTGGCATTGATAGTGAAGGTATTAGAAAGAAATCCATTTATCTATGTCTATAACAATCGACAAAAATAACTTATTGCCTGGCATTAATAAGAAAAGTAGCAGATATTAAAAACATTCATAACAATCTCTTAAAAACAGAGACATACATCATCATTAGCTTATTCCAGTCATAGTTGAATATAAGCCTCCCCAAGTTGTCTCCACTGGGCTTTGCTGTTTGCCTTTTGCATCCAATCGTGTACCGCTAATCTTTTTATGTCGTCCGTTACCTCTGCATCTTGTTATGTTCTTTATGCCTCTGTTCAACCATATGGCGTATCTATCTGTTATCATTCATCCTTGTGACATACCCAGCCCTTAATATACATATTTGTTATATTACTTCTGTCACTTTTGAGCCTCTTCGTACCTCAATGTTAGGAATACAATCTTGGAGTCTCATATTTAGCATTCTTCTCTCTATTGCTCATTGAGTTACCTGGAGTTTATATATTATATTTTTATTTAAAGCCCACTTTTCAGTGCCATATGTTAATACCGGCAGTACATATTGATCTAACACTCTGGCTTTTATTGTATTTGGGATATCCAATTTAAATGTAGATTGTAACCTTCTGAACGCAGACCAAGCTAACGATACTCTTCTATCCAAGTCAGCCTTTAAATTATTCTCTGATATTTTGATTTTTTGCCCTAAATATATGGGCTAGCCTTGTTCCCTCTTCCCACCTCACACCTCGCTTCTCTATTGCTCCCCTTAGTTCCTCCCTCCATGTTCTTTGTGGTCTTCCCCGACTTCGTTTTCTATTCTTTCTTGTTTCATACACCCTTCTTACCAGTCTTTCCTGTCCCATTTTTTGTATATGTCCAAACCACCTCAACTGACTTTCTTCTATTTTCTCTTTTATCGGCTTCATCTCCAGTGTTTCCCTTATATTAACGTTTCTTATCCTATCTAGTTTTGTCTTTTCTTCAATCTTTCTGAGGAATCTCATTTCGATGCTTTGTATCTTACTTCTGACTTTGTGTTGTCCACACTTCAAATCCGTATATAATTATTGGTGTCGCCACCTTTTTAAAGATTTTCAGTTTTGTTGATTTTGGTATCTCTTTTTTGCCTAGGAATGTGTTCTTGATACTATTAAAGAATTTCCCCGCTGCCTCTTTCCTCGCCCTAATCTCCTCATCCAGCCCTCCATTCCTCGTCACCATTGCACCCAAATATTTGAAACTTTCCACCTGCTGTACCCTTTCTTCTCTTAGGTATATTTCATGCGTTTTGTTCTCCTTGCTTATGATCATTGTCTTCGTTTTTTTCACGTTTATGCTCATATTCATGCGTTCCACGCTTTCGTTATACACCTTTAGGCTTTCGTTCAGGTTTTTCTCGTTTTTTGCGATCAGCACCATATCGTCAGGGTATGTTATCATAACATGTTGCGAACCTTAAGTGATTTAATTGTTCGCCGTCTACTAGTATTTCTTTAATTTGCCACATTAGCGATTTAAACATGTCTTCTACAATCAAGGTGAACAGCTTTGAGGATATTGGGTCGCCTTGTCAAATTCCTCTTTTAATTTTGATTTTTTTTGTTTTTTCTTCAAACATTATTTAGGATACGACATTTTTATATATGTGGTCAAGAAGAAATGTGTATCTTTCGTCGACTCTGCTATTACTTAAGGCGTTAAGGACTGCCCATATCTCTATCGATAATTGAATTAAGAACAACAAACCTAAAATTAGTTGATTAGCTTCTATTAGCAAGATCAAAACTACACTACTTCTAAGTACTTAAAAACGAGGACATAATTAGTTAAAAGTATTTTATATAATTTAGGAATAATATTCAGCAACCAATGTCAACTATGCCAGAAAAACTTCATAAGTACATACTAAAATAACCTCAATGCAATGGCGTTGTTAGTTTAATTAGAGATTAGCATGGGAAATGTAATTGTAAATGTAAATGCAATTTGGACGTAGTAATAAAAGCCAACGAAATGCTTTTTATCATTTTTTAAAATTAATTTGTCAGATTAATAAGGTTATAACTGTTTAAAATAATGTCTACAACATTTCAAAAAAACAACTTCTGTTTTTAGAACCTTGTGTCAAATTTTTACGTTCTCAAGCAGAAAGCCTGGGTTTATCTGTTAGAGTGGTTTCGGTGATTGAAGGCAAACCGATAGTAATAATAACATGGATTGGCTCAGAACCCAACCTGCCAAGTATACTCTTGAACAGCCATATGGATGTGGTACCAGTGTTTGAGGTAAGATTTTTTTACAGGAATAAATGCTTATTCTTATATATTATTATTCAGTCCTCATATTTTAATTCACTTCTATTAAAACTGTTTCAGTCCCAAAAGGCGGGAATGTAGCTCTTTTTCTGGCGAAATTATAGGGCCAAATGCCATTGTTTAGCTGGGAGCCTCAACCTAGTTCAGTGGGGGGTTGATTCCTAACCCGAGATTTTTGTAAGTTTAGTGTGGGTTAAAACACGTGTTATGCGGTTGAGGTCGGCACTTTTTCCTCTAACAGGAACCGTTTATACTTGACAACCTGTAACAGGTTGTCAAGTATAAACGTGTGTGTATAAAAATCTAAAGAACATACATTAAAAAGCTTAAAACCTTATCAAAATGGTTAAACAAGTTTGAGATACTAGTTATCTTTAACAAACAGTTTAGTAAAATGTAAAACAGTCAAAAAAACATTTAAAATCTCCTATTGTTAACGATAATAAAAAGGCTGTTATGTACACTGTCTGTTCAAAAAGAAACTGAACTTTTAATAAAAAAAAAAGAACAAGCCAATTATGACATATAATTACTCTTTCTTAGCTTCGATACAATTTTTGCCTCGGTCAACTAATTCCCTAAATCATTTTTATATGAGTTTATGGTGAGGGTCGTGGCCATTGTCGCTTGCACATTTTTAGTGGTGTATCACTTTCGTTCCATTCTCAAGTCAAGTCAGTGGAAGAGCAATAAGTCACAGGATGCCAAATGCGGCGCATAATCCAACATATAAACTTGATTTTTGCTAAAAATTGTCTAATGTAATAATGGTCCTACTTCTAAAGAGCAAAACCCAAATTCAATCTACGAAGGCTCAATCTCTCAGTCGAAATACTGTATACAGTTGATTTTGAAATCTCCAACTGATTTTTAATTAATCTTATGAATGACTTTAGGTTTTCTTTGATGAAATCAATCTTTTTTGCAATATCAGTACAGTTTTTGGGGTCCCGACTTTTCTTCGACGTTAAACTACTCATACACTTAACTATGGGATATGCATTTATGGTATATGCTTATAATTTCCACCAATTTTAACACAAGTAAATCGGAGTTTTTTGTTTAAATCTTAATGTCTGACCATTTGCGAAATTATATTTTCACGCTTACCGCTATAACTAGGCATCTTATGCAACAAATGCCATAAATGTTCGGTTTCTTTTTGGACAGATAGTGATTACTACAAACGTTTCTTAGGATAAATGGACTTACAAACCATTTAGCGCCCACGTAGATGAAAAAGGTAACATCTTTGCTAGAGGTACGCAGGATATGAAATGCGTTGGTATTCAATATTTGGAAGCTGTTAGGAGACTGAAACTTGAAAATGTGACCTTAAAAAGGACCTTACATATCACGTTTGTACCAGGTAAATAGTCGATTAAACTTTAATAGTCAGATTCACTTAAAGGGTCTAAAACTTATACTAAAGTGGAATTGAAAACCTCTAGTTGCCTTTTATTTTTGACACTATATAGTATTTAAGATAAATATTAGGAATAAGGTCTTGGAACAGGTGGGAAAATTAATAGTTTTTAGAATTTTAAAATAATTTTTCATTTTCATTAAATAAATACGAATTTTTTGGTCCTTTACTGCTTAACTGCATAAATTTGGTTAGCTTACTGGTGCTCTTATCAATTTAAACGTATAATTGCCAATAGACCACTTTTAAAGCTGACCCTTCTCAGTGAATCAGGTACTTAATGAACTTTGTCTTTAACTTTACTCTTGGTTGGTATTATTTTTATATTTTCTAAATAAAAAATGACAAAGCACCTCTTAATTTTACTGATTTATTTTCATTGGGTTTAACTAATTAGTTCATTTATTTTTAGATGAAGAAATAGGAGGTGTGGATGGAATGAAGAAGTTTGTACACACTGAGGAATTTAAAAAATTAAATGTTGGTTTTGCCTTAGATGAAGGAATGGCGAGCGAAGATCAGAAATATGCTTTGTTTTATGGAGAGAGAAATATTTGGCGTAAGTAACAATAATACTTTTATATATTATAGTTATAGCAATACTAAGAGTCGAAAATACTTTTTTTAGGGTACATTTAGTTCACATAAAAGTTAAAAGTTAGTCGATAAATTCATTTCCTAGTTTTTAGTTCATGTTAGAGTGAACAACTTTTAAGCATAATTATTTCAAACATATGAGGGTGGGGAATTGAGTTAGAGGGATGTTTATAAATATATAAATGTATATATATATATATATATATATATATATATATATATATATATATATATATATATATATATACACACACATATACCAGGTGTGCAAGTATGAAATGCGGATTTCAGACAACAGATGGTGCACCAATGCAGTTTGTGCTATAAAGATTTGACACTGCGCCATTTTATTGTGTCATCAACAAGTGTCAGACGCGCACGAGTGATAAATTGAATAAGTGTGTGCATAGTGTTGTGTTGTGTTCAATACGTCGAAATTTATACCGAATAAAGAGCATTCGCGGACAGCATTAATTTTTTGTTTTCATTTGAAGAAGACTGCTGTTGAATCATACCGATTACTTCGAGAAGCTTATGGTGAACATGCTCCATCGCAAGATACGTGTGAACGATGATTTAGGCATTTCATCAAAAGTGGTGACTTCGATGTTGCAGACAAGGAACGTGGAAAACCGCCAAAAAAATACGAAGATGTGGAATTGCAAGCATTGTTGGACGAAGATGATTCGCAAACACAAAAACAACACGCCGAACAATTGGGCGTTAGTCAACAAGCTGTTTCCAATCGGCTACGAGAGATGGGAAAGATTCAGAAGACCGGTAGATGTACACCATATGAGTTGAACGACAGGCAAATGGAAAAGCGCAAAAACACGTGTGACATTTTGCTCGCTCGGTACAAAAGGAAGTCGTTTTTGCATCGTATAGTTACAGGGGATGAAAAGTGGATTTATTTTGAGAATCGCAAGCGCAAAAAATCATGGGTAGACCCAGGCGCACCATCCACATCGACCGAATCGCTTTGGCAGACAGACGATGCTCTGTGTTTGGTGGGACCAGAGGGGCGTAGTCTATAATGAGCTGTTAAAATTTGGGGAAACGGTTAATACTAAACGTTACCAACAACAATTGACCGATTTGAACCGTTCGCTGCTTGAAACAAGGCCAGAATATCGAAAGAGGCAACACAAAGTCATTTTTCTTCCTGACAATGCTCCATCACATACGGCAAAACCAGTTTGCGACACGTTGGGAGCACTCAGGTGGGAAGTTCTACCCCATGCGGCTTACTCACCAGACTTGGCTCCTTCCGATTACCACTTGTTTGCATCGATGGGTCACGCATTTGCTGAGCAGCGCTTTGGTTCGTACGAAGATGTGAAAAAATGGCTTGATGAATGGTTCGCAACAAAAGGGGGAGATTTTTACTAGCGTGGTATTCCCAAATTACCCGAAAGATGGGAAAAATGTATAACAAGCGATGAGAGCATACTTTGAATAAAGCACTTCAGAATTTAACATATTTTTTTTAGAAAAAAAAAATCCGCATGTCATACTTGTACACCTGGTGTGTTATATGTATACATATATATATATATATATATATATATATATATATATATATATATATATATATATATATATACATATACATATATATATATATATATATATATATATATATATATATATATATATATATATATATATATACATATATACATATACATATATACATATAACAATAGAGGTTTTCACAGATGGTGGAATGTAATACATTAAAATTCTGGGTTTCACTCCGTTTGTATGATGTTTCGTCAAAATCTCATTTGGCATTTTTAAGTGATCTTGCTGCTGCTGCTACTCGATACTGTGATCTTGCTGCTGCTGCCGCTCTAGGCTAACTGAGAAACCGACGTGCGGTCGCCGTCTTTTATAAGTCGGCGTAGTTTTTTCCAGATATGTCGTAGGGTCCCTGGTAACTGGCTTGTAGGTATCATCTTGAAGAATGGTTTCCATTTTTGTCGTGTAGTCTTTGGTATTTACTACCACTGCGGCATTGTCCTTGTCTGCTGGTAATATGATGATGTTTTTTTTTCTTAAGTGCTTGAACAGCTTTCCTTGATGTGCTCATAACGCGGACAAACAACGGTCAACTTCAATACTTAGTCTACCGGAAGCCCACCCACACCAATAGATATTTAAATGTTGACTCACACCACGATCCATCCCATATCCAGTCGGTAGCCAACATCCTCGTATCGACATCATACCGACTCACCGAACCAGACACGAAACAGCAAGAAATTACACAAATCACTAGGGCCCTTAAGCAAAATGGATATAAAGGCCAATCCATGCGGAGAGCGTTAGAAAGGCGGCGCCATACACAGACAAGGACAGAAGAACGCGACCTCAACCAGAGTAGAGTCCTATTATCATATGTGAAAGCAGTTACAGATAGGATTGGAAGAGTTCTAAGAAAACATAACATAGGCACAGCATACAAGCCACAAAACACTCTGGCAGACATCCTGAATAACCCCAAGGACAAGAGAAAACTGGAAAACTATGGAGTTTACAGCATTCCATGTGCCACAAATTGTACATAGGACAGACAAACAGAAGAATCTCCACCCGGATCCAAGAACATAAAATAAGTATCAAAAACAAACAAACAACATCAGCTCTTTTTCAGCACCATCATGATACTGGTCACAACATCAATTTTGAGGGATCTAAACAAATAGCCTCGATTTCACATTTTAAAACACGCATAGTCAGAGAAGCCTTGGAAATTGAAAGGAATGGACAGCTAAATAAGCGAGATGATGCGCTGAATGTCTCCACTACATGGAAGGGTCTACTGGCTAAACCAAGGAATAACCAAAACATCGAGAAGGCCACAGTCAGCATAGCGCCGGAACCCGTAATTACCACCTAGTCGGCAAACATCGATGCTCGGACGAACACTTCCGACCCCCCCCCACTTGCAATCTGCGTAAACGCCGACCTATAAAAGACGACGACCGCTCATCGGTTTCTCAGTTAGCCTCGAGCGGCAGCAGCAGCATGATCAGAGTATCAGCAGTTCCATCCTTTATATAAACACATGTAAAATTTTATTTCGATCTGTCGACTGATTCGAGTAGTAACAGCTGTTTAATATTGACGTGTCGTTGATTTTTTGAAAATGGAAAAAATTGAATATTGTGCAGTGTATAAATTCTTTGTTTTGGATGGTTTAACACCAACAGAAATTCATCCGCAATGTTAAAAGTGTATAAATATGCATCACCTTCACTGTGAAAAAGTGGGCTGCTCGTACAAGCCTCGAAGACGATCCACGCGAGGGTCATGCAAAAATTGCTAAACCACAAATCATTCAACAAGTCTATGATATGGCGTTATGTGATCCACGAGTGAAAGTGCGTTAAATAGTGAGGCTATAGGCATCTCAAAAGAACGAATTGAAAATATTTTTCATGAAGCAAAATAAAATGGATTTCAAGCATCGTTTCATATCTGTTGATGAAACTTGGATCCACCACTATACACCAGAGCGAAAAGAACAGTCAAAACAATGGATTGAAGCCGGTGGAAGTGTACCAAGCAGGGCAATAGTTTTTGGGATTACAAAAGTGTTACTATTTTCAGAGAGGTAAAACAGTTAACTCTGAATATTATTGTAATCTTTTGGATCAATTGGATACAAAAATTTGTTAGAAAAGGCCTGCTTTAAAGAAGAAAAGAATTATTTTTCATCGAGACAATGCACGTGTTTACACAAGGGTTTTGACAATGGCAAAATTCAACGAATTAAAGTACGAATTGCTTGAACATCCAGCGTATTCACCAGATTTAGCTTCCTTTCTCTATTATCTATAAACCAGTTATAACACAACTTGTCAATTTTTGTACCATCACCAGTCAAAAAGCTTCTTTTTCATTCAAATTCCTGTTCAACTTTCACTTGTTTAGAAGGATTTCTTTATGTTTAATTATATCAGCAGCTTGTGTTTTTCCGATATTAAAACGCTCCAATGAGTCCTTTACACTTAACATTTCCTTATTGTGAACTTCAACAATCTCAATTTTTTGTTTAAGCGTGAGAATTTTTCTATTTGGAGCCATTTCTACAATAAATGTGTCGCCCACCGTGTCTCTTTTTTGCATAGGCGTCAGACTAATATTAAATCCCCGCGTGTACCGAAAAATTGAGATCGGTAAATCCCCGGTTTACTCGGGGAAATCCCTCAGTGAAGGCAAGCAGCGACGTTGGCGCAAGGCCCGATTGGGAAACGCAACAGCGATACTCGCCACAGAAAAATGAGACAAGGCGTTTATTTTTTATTGTTTTTTGTCCGGTTAAGAGAATATTTTTTTGTGTCCGCGTCCGTTCAAGAGATTGTCCGTCCAAGAGAGAGTTAACACAATGCCAATTATATGAGAGTCGGTCGGGACTGTCAGAAAGTGTCCGTTCAAGGGAGGTGTCCGCGAAGGGGAATTTCACTATATATATATATATATATATATATATATATATATATATATATATATATATATATATATATATATATAAATAAATAAATATATAATGATATAAAAATTGTTTATTTTATTGGAATGTGTGATACCTTGGGTCGAGTGGCTGGCCGTGGCTCGGTGGCGTAGTACTTTGCTACTATGCAGAAGGTCGAGGGTTCAATCCCGCAGGTCGGTATACTTATTTGTTAATTTATTTAAGTATATTTGGCCTGGCCACGTACAGTTGTTTGCAGAAATGCAAATAACGTCCGTGGCAGCACTACCGCGTTGTTTAAAAGGTGCCGTGAAATACAAAAAGGTATGTTTCGGCACTTGGACAAAGTTTACGGGTATTACGACATCCTCGCCGATATCCTTGGGATATGGAAAACGGGTAAAATCTCTACCGAGGCGGGGAGGTGAGCTTTAAAAAAAAAGTAAAGACCACACTACTTTTTGTTGGTCAATTCAGTCATTTTTAAAATTTAGTAAACATTCCATTCACTGGCCCTTTTGTGACGCCTGGTCTAATAATATATTTTTTTTTATATACGAGGCTGGTTTGAAAAGTCCGTGCAAAGTCCGAGAGATGGCACCACTGGCGCGTATCGAGGTCATGTTTAGTTAGTAGCATCTCTTGAATGAACGCACACCAAGTTTCAGCCATATTGGTCTATTTCTTTGTGTTTGGCATTCGTGTGAATCAAGGAAGTCGAGTGATTTTCAAGAAATGGACGAAAAAGAATTTCGTGTGGTGATTAAACATTACTTTATGAAAGGCAAAACGCCTCAGGAGACTAAAGAGAAGCTTGATAAACATTACGGTGACTCTGCACCTTCGATTAGAATAGTTTATAAGTCGTTTCAAAATTTTCGGACTGGCCATATGGGCACAAGTGACGCTGAACGTTCTGGGCGGCCTGTGGAGGTTACGACTCCAGAAATCATTGATCAAATCCATGATATGGTGATGGATGACAGAAGAGTTAAGGTGCGTGAGATTGCTAGTGCTGTGGGCATCTCGACTGAACGGGTACATAATATTTTGCATAAACATTTGGACATGAGAAAGCTATCCGCAAGATGGGTGCCGTGATTGCTCACGCTTGACCAAAAACGGAATCGTGTGAAGTGTTGCAAGGATGGTTTGTAGCTGTTCCAGAAGAATCCGGAGGACTTTAAGCGCCGTTTCGTCACTGTGGATGAAACATGAATACATTACTATACTCCTGAGACCAAACAACAATCTAAACAATGGGTTACCAAGGGGGAATCTGCACCAAAAAAAACGAAGACCGTTCCTTCGGCCGGAAAGGTTATGGCGACTGTCTTTTGGGATTCGCAAGGGATAATCCTAATCGACTATCTGGAAAAGGGTAAAACTATTACAGGTGAATATTATTCATCGTTATTGGACCGTTTGAAAACCGAGGTGCAAGAAAAACGCCCGCGATTGGCCCACAAGAAAGTCCTTTTCCATCACGACAACGCACCAGCACACACCTCAGCAGTTGTGGTCGCAAAATTAATGGAAATAGGATTCCAACTCGTTTCACATCATCCCCCTATTCTCCAGACTTGGCTCCTTCGGACTACTATTTATTCCCCAATTTGAAGAAATGGCTGGCGGGACAAAGATTTTATTCAAACGAGGAGGTGATTGCAGACACTACTGGATATTTTGCAGACTTGGACAAATCCTATTATTCGGAAGGGATCAACAAACTAGAACATCGTTGGACAAAGTGTATAAGCCTAAAAGGAGACTATATCGCAAAATAAAAAAGGTTTACCCCAAACACAAAGTAGTTTTTATTTTTGCACGGACTTTTCAAACCAGCCTCGTACAGCAGCATAATGTGTGGTTGAAAATATTTTCCTAAAGCGACCAGATTTTTTAAGTGAAAAACAATACAAGTTACCGAGTACAATTTACAGCGATTCAAGAACAACGTGAATTGCTTTTTCCGCACACGCGTCGCTCCTGTAGCGCTTTAGGGACTTCCCTGTAGCACGTGTGCTAGACCCATAAAAAAAAAAAGTGGTTAAATAGAACTATTGTAACAAAATATGTTTTCCTATAGGTACTCTTGGAAATATTTCTTATAAAAAAGATTAAAAAAAAAAAAAAAAAAAAAAAAAAAAAAAAAAAAAAAAAAAAAAAAAAAAAAAAAAAAAAAAAAAAAAAAAAAAAAAAAAAAAAAAAAAAATTAACTTTGAACGAAATGTTTGTTTTCTACGTCGGCGTGATTTTCTTAATTAAAATTGCTTTCATTAATATATGAAGCAAATGCATGCGGCAAATTACAGGCAACGTGTAAGATATCATAATTTACCGATTTCAATATATTAAGCGATTTTCATAACAGCCTGTACATGTTTGTGTGTGTAGAAGTGTTAATCCGTTCGTTTGTTACAATCCGGGTGGAATTTTGCGGACGTTTCGCCAAGGTCCTAGTAAAAACGACAGTGAAAGGGGCAACAACGCACAGTCAACCTCCAGTGCAGTAACATAAGTTCTCGATAAACGAACAAGTCAGCATTGAAAATGCCAAGTGAGACATTAGCGGAAAGTCTACAAAATTCCACCGGGGTTGTATTTCCAGATTAACACTTTTACACATTTCTCCACCCATAAGTCATTATAACTAAAGTTAATCATATTTTTTCAGATTTAATTATTCACTGCCCTGGAACCCCAGGTCATGGTTCTCTCCTTTTAAAAAACACTGCTGGTGAAAAAGTTTCCTATATATTGAATAAATTCTTCGAATTTCGAAAAAAAGAAGTGGAGAAACTGGCCAATAATCCCGATTTTACTTTGGGAGACGTTACCACTGTCAATTTAACACAAATTATGGTAAGATAGTTTATCTCAATTTGTAGACTAAAAGCAGACAAAAATAGTGGACACAGTTGAGGGTACATTCTTTCCTACTGTAAATTAATGATTATGTATTTGATATTAATAAGCGGGTACACAATTTTTTTCAGATAAACAGTAAATAATGTACGATAATCAGGCAAGGTCCTAAACTTCAAAAAAATTTAAAAGGAATAAAATAAATTATAATCTGAACTAATTTTTGGTATTTACTGTCAGGGTGGCGTACAATCCAACGTAGTACCACCAGAATTAATAATAGTAATAGACTGTCGTAATGCTATCACCAGAGATAATGCTCAGTGGGAAGCTGAAATAAAGCAATGGTGTAAAGAGGCCGGAGACGATGTCTGGATAGAATGGGAACAAAGGGAGGCGCCGGTGCAGTCGACGAAATTGGATGATTCTAATCCGTTCTGGGTGGCGTTCAAACAGGCTTGCGATAAAATGTAAGTATTTAAATGCTCTTGAACATTTTGTACACTAACATGGGCATATGCTAAAAAGATCATTACTAAAATTTTGATAATTTTGGCTTCTTTTTTGTTATAAATTAAGAAGGCAATGTGTTCTCTGAAATCTGAAAAAACAAAATCGCTACAATAAAAATATGTACGTCAACCTCCACCATCCAAAACCATAAACCATTTTCTTTCTTTAAAAGTATATCAAATTTTGCATTGAGATCTTATTTCTTTTGGAAACCAAGTGCGGCAATAGACCCACAGACTGATCAAAAAACCCAAAAATGTAAAGGTATTGAAGAGAATAACAATAAAAATATCATTGAATTTGACTTGAAATGCATAGAAATAGTTGTCAAGGAAAATCTAGACAAGTTATGAAGTTTTTGAGTAGCTTGAAAGTCTGAACCCTGTCATATCTTTTATTAACAATAACTTTAACTTCTTCCAGTTTGGTTTAATTACATATATCATTAGTTGTGTCTTTGAAATATTATTTGTTAACTAAAACTTAATCAATGCATTGTGAGTGTTGTAATGCTATTAAAATTTGTCTTATTTTATTCTTCATTGACCAACCCTCTTGAAGTTTTGTATTAAACTAAAAGGGTATTTGTCATATTTATAAATGCAAAATGTCTTAAATACATGTTACCAGTACATATATTATACTTCCAGCAGCATGGAAAATCTTATCTTCTTTATAACATCTTAGTGGAGAATATCCTACATCTATTAATTCGCAGACAGAACCTGGGTACCAATTCATAGATAGTAGTTGTTTGCAGAAATGCAAATAACGTCCGTGGTAGCACTACCCCGTTGTTTAAAAGGTGCCGTGAAATACAAAACGGTATGTTTCGACACTCGGACAACGTTGACGGGTATTACATTCTCGCCGATATTCTTGGGATATGGAAAAAGGGTAAAATCCTTACTGAGACGGGGAGGTGAGCAATAAAAAAAAGGATAATTTACCTAAGATTTTATTTAAACAAGGTATCAACTCAGAGGGGAGTAAATGACCATTTATTTAGTTTTATCGACGGTGCAGCAGTCAAACTTGTTAGCAACGTATTTATAAATAAGTGGCGGCTTCGGCTCCTTGGTATAGTTCCAGCTGGCCGTGACCGTAATCTCGGGTTCGATCTCCGGTAGGTCACATTCTTCATCATGGTACCAGCAAACATTGGTAAACTCTCAAAAGCCGACACGCAGGAAAAACGACAGTTAGTTGTTAGTAGTAGGCCGCTCGGACCATAATAAGCCGACTATGAAGTTACTGCCCCTCCATATGGGTGAGGTGAAGGCTTAAGTCAGCTTCTGAGGATTGGGGCCTACTTCCATATAAAAACTGTTGGTAATTTGAGCCGGAAAGTGGACAAACTAGATAGTACTCTCTTGAATGAGACGCAGCTTTCAAGTCGAGTTGAAAGGCTCGAAGGCCGTCGTTAAACATATTTTCCCATATGCAATATCTATATATATATATATATATATATATATATATATATATATATATATATAGATATATATATATATATATATATATATATATATATATATATATATATATATATATTTTTTTCCATTAAACATTTTTTTCTAGGCTACTCAATAATGATTAGAGATAAATAAATAAAAACTACATAAACAACTATAAATAGTAGTTACCACGTTTGGTTTTGGAAGCACACCTCATATGCTATATAATATATAGCTACGTGGAGGAAGTTTTATCATGAAAAGAAATTTAAATTTTTAGAAATTAATAACACTTTTTCCCATATGCTATAAACTTCATGCTGACCGGTGCACATTTATGTGGGTGGTAGGTAACATTTCATTCATCATTGTACTCACATTCTTAGCAATAATTATTGTATCATTTCATGCTCGATTAACATATTTTTAATCCTGCCTGTAAATACGAGGCATGCTTATTTAACGAAAAATAATCTTCTTTTTAGTAAAATCCAACTTAAACCCCAAATATTTCCCGGCGGAACCGATTGTCGGTTCGTCCGTGATGTTGGAATTCCAGCTTTGGGATTTTCGCCGATTAATATGACCCCGATTTTGTTACACGATCACGACGAATACCTGAATAAAGATACTTTCGTAAATGGAATTGATATATACACTGTGATCTTAAAATATGTGGCTAATGTAGATGACAGAACAGGGTAGACTTTGACAATAAAATATCGGTGGCGTAGCTAGGAGGACCTGTAAAGTATGAGTTCGTTCATATAAATCTTTCTTTATGAGTTTTGATTAATAATAGCGACTTTTTGCAACAAAAAACTTAGGAGCAAACCAATTATATAACTTTTAATCATGTCGATATTTCTTCAAAGAAATGTTAAAGAAAATTCCGATTTCTCCCTGGAAATTGGTTTCTCTTTTGTTTACTCAAAGTGCCAAGTACTTGCTTTGCAATTTTAAAATGACCAGGTGTTTTTAAGTTGGGACATTATTTTTCCGGGATTACAGTACTGATGGAAAAATCCTTATCGCACGATTTCAGAAAAAAAAGTACTGTTTATGCAGACCAACATGAACAAAACTACTCTCCGTTCGACTCTAGATTATAACGAACTGGCCATATTCGCACGGAAATATTTTTAAGTAACGCTGAATACTCCTGACAAAGATCGCTCGCACGACTGACACGTGCCGCCACACGTGCTAAAAGTTGAACGTGGGTAAATTCGCTCAGGACTATTATTAAATTAAAATATACAGTGAGTATGTAGAGTAAAAAAAACGAAAGATAAATGATTGACAAAATTGACAGAACACAAGTTAATAAAGAGGAAAAGAATGCTAAATATTAATAAAAGTTTCTTACTAGTTAAGAAGCATATTTTTCTTATTGCAAACAAAACATGGAAGTAATAATATATAAATAACGTATCTCGGATCGATAAATGCCCTTAAAGATTACTGTGGAGGGCCGTACTTACAGACTAAAACCAAAGATCATAAAAAGAATCAATACCAGCTCCATTAGGACTTGTTCCTGATGACGTTTTTGCGCCTGAACTAACCTGGCAAAGTGCGATCGGCAGAAATCTTATATATTATAAACAATGAGTAAACATTGAATTTTACCTGTATTGATGTTAACTGTAAACACGTTTTCCTTAAGCCACACAGCAAGTCCTAAGAATAACATTGCGAAGTATCGATAAAATGTTTTCTTCGTTACACCCGAGATAGAAATTGTTTTATTGAGAAAATTGTGGAATTTTGTCGTTGCACGCGATCGAATTTAAAGTGTTTAATAATTTCTAAAAGCTCTGTCTTATTTATTATTCAATTTTGTGTTGTGAGGCTTTGTTGGGTGATTACTATAATTTGAAAAAAGTGCCCCACCTTGAAAAACATTCTGTATAAAAAAATGTCGCTAATTTATTTAAAAAATTAAATATAGGACAAAAATCAGGGAATAATAATTATTATTAGGATTTTTCCTTCAAGCTACGCCATTTGGAATGAGAAGAGAACTTGTGGAAACTAATGTAACAAACATGAGTGCCTATAGTGGTACAATTGATACCACGCCTGCATGCAATATTAATACCTAGTATATTAGAATTTTTGAAAACACAATTTTACTAAAAAAAAATATATTTTTTAAACTGTTAAATTTGTAAATAGGGTTATATTTTAATATATATTTTATGTTCATTGTATTTAGTATTTTTAATGAAATTGCTATACCAGAATGAGTCTAAACTTAGGTAGATACGGGTAAAATCAAATGAAAGCTTGTGAAAACACGAGTTCAAAAATTATATGACGTGATACTCGCGCCAACTTTTCTTTATATTATTTGTAAAAAATTACCAAAAATCGTTGTCCCCCTACCTTATCTCTAAGAGTATGAGGGTCGCCTTTTAAGTTTTTACAAACGACCTCTAGATGGCGCTATTGAGATGTGACATTACCATTGTTGTAAAATTTGACATTTGTTATTACATTTGTTATTGTTAAAACAGTGGCAGCTCAGAAATTGGCCGAGTAACTTGTTTAGAGTGAGTGTTAAAAAAAAAACAGTTTTGTAAATAGATGGAAATTTCACGTGAAGGTTTTCGTTGGATGATTTTGGTAATGAATCACTATCAGAAAAGACCGTTTATAATTGGTTTGCAGAATTTCATCAAGGCCGTGCTTCCGTCAGCAATGAATTTCGTAAAGGTCTACCAGAATCTGTTTTTGTTTCGAAAAACATTGATGCTGTGCGCAACATGATTGAAGAAGATCGGCATATGACTTACCGTGAGATAGAGACATCCTTAGGCACATCGAAGACTGCAGTACATTCGATTTTGCACGAACATTTAGCTGTGAAAAAGATGTATTCCCTATGGATTCCGCATAATTTGACCGAAACTCAAAAACAGGCTCGTGTCAATTGGGTTAAGGAAATACTAAAAAAATTCGACCTAGGACATGCAAAATCTGTATACAACATTATAACAGGAGACGAAACTTGGATAAATTCTTACGAGCCGCAAACTAAACAACAATCAGCTGTCTAGGTGTTCAAAAGATGAAGCGAAGTGGTTCGTTCGCGTAACTGGACATACTGCAACCATTAATTTAGATGATCGAAGAACGATATACAACAATTTGTTTGTCAGAAGTCATCGATGAAATCAGGAAAAAAACAACCGAAAACATCGCATCATTCTTCATCGTAACAATGCCAGCTCTCACACAGCCCGTCAAACAATTGATTATTTGTCGGAAAAACACATCAAATTAATGTATCATTGCTCGTATTCACCTGATTTATCGCCTAACGACTTTTTGTTTCCGAATGTTGAAGAAAAAAATGCGTGAACAGCAGAAGCTGTTGAATCCTTCCAAAACTATGTTTTTCAGGTACAAACATCAGAGTGGAAAAAATGTTTCGAGAATTAATTCGAACGCATGCAAAAGTGTATAAATCTTAAAGGCAACAAACAATAAAACGATTTGTACCAAAAATTTTTTTCTTTCATTGTTTTTGTAAAAATTTAGACGGTAGCCCGCGTACTATTCAAAAAAATTTCGAAAACATTTTGGGATATTCTCCATAAGGTGTAGATTGAGGGAAAATTATCACGAGTAGATGATGGCTGAAAAGTTTTTGGTCTAGCTACTTAAAACACATTTTTTTTCCAAAATTCTACTTTATTCAGCAATATAGCCTCCTTCAAGAGCGGTACAATCAGTCCAACGCTTTTCTAACATTTCTATACCTTTCTTGTAGAAGGCCTTCAAAATAGGCCTCAGTTTCGACGATAACTTCTTGCAATTTTGCCATCGTAACCATTGACTTGTAACGCGGTGCATTGTCTTGATGAAAGAGCACTTTTTTTTTCATTTGGGGCCGTTTCTTTGTGATTTCTGCCTTCAAGTGCACAAATAACTTTATATAATATTCGCCATTGATGGTTTTTCCCTTCTCAGCATAGTCGATGAAAATTATTTCATGCCCATCCCAAAATACAGAGGTTAAAACCTTCCCAGCCGATTGTTGTATCTTCGGTCGCTTCGGGCGGCTTTCACCGGCCGCTGCAGCATAGTTTGACTGCTGTCCACTCAGCTGACTGCCGATTTGATTGTGGTTTGTAGTGGTGGATCCATGTTTCATCCGTTGTCATATATCGCATGAACAATCCTTTTTATCGCGCTTAAACAGGTCCAAAGAGCGCACAGAATCATCAACACGTTGTTGTTTTTGGTCCACTATGAGCAGACGCGGTACCCATTTCGAACAGAACTTTCTCATGCAAAATATGACCAACGCGTTCTTTTGATATCTTTGGGGTGTCAGCTATCTCACGCAATTTCACTTTACAGTCATCCAAAATAATATTGTGAATTTTTTTGATGTTTTCCCTGTGTAATCACCTCATTTGGGCCTAAAGAGCGTTCAGCATCATTTGTGTCTGTACGACCGCGTTTAAGTTCAGCATACCAGTAAATGATGAGTGATTTTCCAAGGGCAGAGTCCCCATGACGCTTATTAAGCCATTGCTTTACTCGAACGGTATTTTTTCCCATCAAAAAACAGTGTTCAATCAACACACGAAATTCAGTTGTTTTCCATTGTTTTGAAAATATCAAAAGTAGCACCACTAAAACCACTGTAACTTGTAAACTAATCGTCGAAATGTCATGAGATTTTGACACGTATCGTTTGAAGGTTGGTACTTCCTAAAAATTATATAAATTTTTGAAAAAGGCGACATCTGTATGTCAGACCAAAAACTTTTCAGCCTACATGTTATCTGGTATATAAAAAAAAATTTGGAATGTTAATAATAGTCTATCCACCTATTTGAATAACATTGGACTTATACAAATGATAAAAGATACTAGTTCTTCTAGAGACAGAACCTCGATAGACAATGTTTTTTGCAATTTTCCTAATGATATAAAAAGAGTTCACGTTATAGAAAATTTCTTTAGTCATCATAAATAAGTTTGTGTCCTAATCCTAAATATTGATTTTAGAAAACTCATTAGGGGTGTGTTTTGTGAAGTCACTGATCATTTTAGACCTCCGTAACAAAATTTTGCATTTTAAAAGCAATCGCGGTACGGAACACTAATTGTGCAAGACGGTTTACACTTGGCCGGTTTTTTAGTCTTTATCCTATTATTTTTAGAATGGGCACACTTTATCAATAAAAGAAATAAGCAAAATGCAATGTTCTAAGTATCAAGAAACGATAAAAAGGTACAAGAGAAAGAACATAAACAAAAATATTCAAAATAAACAATTTTAAAAGGAGGTCTAAACGTTAATCGCGGCTAAAGGAAGCCGATAGTAAGGGAAATTTTTCCTTGTTAATTTTTTTTATATGAAGTTTTCTTTACTGTGATTGCTATAAAGAATTTCGTATAACATAGTTAAGACATAGAAGTGGGCAATCCCACCGATTACGAGATAGCGCTGCTGTGATGCGTACTGATCACTTCTGAAAATTTTATTTTACATAATGGCTTGTATATGATGAAAAACAATTTTAAATAATAGCAAATTTTTGGTGGTTTATACGGGGGAAAAATTTCAAAATGTCATTACGTCGGTGAAAATTTTTGTGCTCTTCATTTTGTTTTTTTCAAAATCATCGACTCACAAAATTTTTTGTTTCGCGAAGATACTTTTTTTGCCTACACAATCTTAGCAAAAATTTCTTTAGAAATTATAAATAAAGCATTTGCTATAATGTGCATAGTTTATTATGATGGAAAAAGCTCTTATGCTGCATCTATTAGAATCCTGTATAGCCCAGGAACGACAGTGTTGCCGATCGTTATACTGCGAAAAAAAAAAAACCTCGATTTGTTACAGTGTAGTTGGTTTATACTATTTTCGCTGATATTTGGTTGCTTTGCCATCTTGCTTTCAAGAGTTGGTCTCCATTAGCATTGGTAAAGTTTACATTGAAGGAGCTTCCTGCTAGATTTAATATTATTTAATTGTATATTACAAAAAGTCGTGGCCTAAATATATGTCAACAAAAGGCTTAGGACGAAATATATGATAGTGTAGAAGTTTCTGTCACCGTACAACTGAGTAAAATACATGACAAACCACAAGACACTTGGCACATAACTATATCGTTGAAGTGCTTCCCTTGCAAATACTCAGTTCTAAAATAAATACTAAATTTGATTTTTACACTCTAAAGAATAACTTAAACCCAGTATTACAACTACATTTTAAATGATAGATACTTCATAGTTAGATATAAATGAGAAGAAAAAAAATATTTATATTATATATTTATAGATGAGAATAAATATTGGAAAAATAAGCTAATTTTCAGATTTCTCGGCTCCAAGAAACCTGAAAATAACTTCGTATATTTCGAAAATGTAGGGGTGTACGCTCTGTATTAAAGAAACACATGCATACATTAAACGAATAAAGCTATTGACCACGCAGATAAATAAAATACTTTCCTTTCGCAAGGAAAGTAAAATAAGTTCAAGTTTGCAGATACAAGCCTGAGGATGTGTGAATAAAAAAAAAATAATAAACAAAAATAGAAAGGTAGTGACGTCAATGAGTGTAACCCTAAACAACCTAACCTTATTTTAATGAAATCGGTCTTATAATTTTTGTATTCGCTGCACATGATATCAACTACATTTAATTTTTTACTAAAATAGAAAAGAGGATGTGATGATTTCATGTGCTGAAGATATTTATGGCTGAAGCTGAAACTGAAAACTGACATTTCCCTCTAGATACTATTTCCGATAAAATTAGGAATAATGAAAAATATCAATATTCAAATTTGTCGACGCCAAGAATCCTGAAATGGGCATATAACGTTATATATTCCATGAACCCGGCATCCTTTGATTCCTTATGTGTTGAACTAGTAGTAACTATCGTATAATCCTCATTCCTTTTACTTCCTTCGCCTGAAGCGATAACGCTCAAAAATTGTGGGTACTTTTCCTACCGCAGTCAATCAAATTATCTGAACGGAATTGAGAAACTTTGGTTTTCGTGATTTAAGTATCCTAAAATGTGAAGAAATCCAAAAACCTCGGTGGGTGAGTTTTTTCAGGAATACCTTACTTATCTTTAGTAAGAGTACAATCACAGTTGCGTTTCGTGCTTTGTTTGTGCAGATTATATGTATTTTGGAATTAGACCGTATCAGTTTGGAGTAACTTTCCGACGTTTCGCCGATAATTGCACGAGGCATCTTCACTTGACTGTTTGAGATTACACCACTGAATTCGGCGTTCTCTCATTTTTCATTCAGTGGTCTAATCTCGAAGAAATAGGTTTCCTAAAGATGTTCCGTGCAATCGTAGGCGAATCGTCGGAAAATTACTTCACACTGAAACGATCTAATCCTAAGAACCGCAATTTCTCAGCTAAACAAGATCGTAAATATTTTCGGTTCATATACGTATTTTATTAGTGTTCCGTACGGAACACTTATAAGATCACTTCAGTGTCTGTCTATTTGTCACACCCGATTTTCTCCGAAACTATTTGGCATAGAAAGTTGAAATTTGATACTAATATAGGAATTGATGGTCATCGAGTGGAGTGTCAAATGAAAGCTTGTAAAAACACGAGTTGAAAAAAATATATCATGTAATACTTGCGCATACTCTTCTTTGTATTATTTTTAAAAAATCGCGAAAAATCGCCCCTTATCTCGAAAGGTACTGATCAAAAAATTTTGGAGCATTCTCTACAGGGTGTAGATTGAACGAAAATTATCACGAGTAAATTAAAATATAATAAGTTATCTCGTATATAAAAAAAAATTTCAAGGTCATCAGTTTTCAGTAAAGAACGGAAAACAACTTTGTTGGAAACTCATTAGGGGTGTGTTTTGTGAAGTCATTGATCATTTTATACCTCCGTAACCAAAATTATTTTAAAAGCAGTCAACTTACGGAACACTAATTGCGGAAGTCTAACTTGCACTTGACTGGTTATTATTTATATATTTATTTTAATAGTTCCTGTATCCTCGTGAATTCTTATATATTTTATTTAGTTGTATGTAGACAGATACCTCTTCACTATAAATAGCATTAGTAAAGATTTAAATTCAAATCGAAATATTAGCCAGTTTAAAAAAAAACGAGAACTTTTATTTAATCCCAACCTCACTATTGACAGCTTGGTACGTGCATTCTTTGATTAAAATTTGTGAATATAGGCTGTTTAAATATTTACTTTCTCCATATATGTATTATTTCAGCAAGCTAACTCTTAACCCCATTGTATGTCCCGGAGGAACCGATGCAAGATTTATTCGAAACGTAGGAATTCCAGCCTTGGGTTTTTCACCAATAAGTTATACGGCTATTAAATTACATAGTCATAACGAATATTTAAATAGGGACATTTTTATTGAAGGAATTGAGATTTATCGTAATATTATCCGGAGTTTGGCTAATGTATAGAGATAGAATTGATTGCGCCGATAAATTTAGGTTAGGTATATTTGAATGTATGGCATACATTCAAATATACCTTGATTGATTCTTTAACTGCTTAAAAACTGTGCCTCGTTCTCATGTGACGCCATCTATTATGTAGAACCTGAATACTTTTAAGAGCCCTAACTTTTTTATAAGTGAATATATTTAGTTAGTAGTCGAAACTCGGTTAGAACGCAATCTTAATTACATTCAAAAATTAATTTTACAAGCCACGCATTATAGATCGTTGAAATTAAGTTACTTTATTAGATTTTTTCGCGTGAAGTGTGCTTAACATGGGTTGACCCTCTTAAGACTGTCTTAAATTATGCCCTTTTATTGGCCAATAAGGTGACTCAATCCATTATAGAGGGCTTTGTACCACCATTTAAAGTAGCACAATGGGAAAAAAATTCAAGCCACGTCCGTGTCCTTTTTGAATTTTCGAAAGACTGATTTGTTAGTACAGGTTAAAAGACTGAAAAGGTTTACTTATTACAATTAAATAAGGTTGTGGCACTGACTGTGAACAAGAGTCTGTTTACGTTTTATAATCGCTAGTAAATAAAATAATAATCTTAAAATAGTATTCCTGTTAAAAATAATAATAATAATCGCTTTGAAAATATAGATTGGTGTAGATATTCAAACTATTTATTGTACTTATCTAAAAGTAAATTCATCAAAGAGCCGAAATCATTTTTTGGCACACCCTATACATCTAAAGTGGTCATGGATGAACAGTCTTCCCCTTTGTCTCCGTTTCTGTAGGATCGCAAAGGTAAGGTCGGTTGTAAATTTTTAATAAGTTTTTCTTTTCAGTACAATGGAGTAAATATATTTTTATTTCTACCTATTTACTTGTATATTTAAATAAAAATTTTATAAAAGTTTCCTATTTTATTTTATTTTAATAATTTCCTTTCCAACTAACTTCTACCCGGCTCCCATACCGACTAAAATGGACTCGTCCGTCGATTTATCGATTGCATTTGGGTTAATGTTTTAAAATTGATTTGTAAATAAAACCGGCATTTGGCATAAAAATATATTGAGAAGTATAACTTAAAGCTTGAAATTTTACTCACATTAGCTGTCAAACTGTAAAAAAGTACTTTAAACGAAAATTTTACAGGCCTTTAATTCATAGGGCCGCCATATTTAAATGGCCATAGATGCAAGTTCCCGGTAAAATGGAAATGTTAACCAACTTTGCAACTTTCGTTTAGAAATAAAATTATTTATCAGCATTATTGAATATAAGAAAAATAATCTTTAAAAATCGATAAATAGTTTAGTAATGTTATTATCTCCTGAACGGTTTCACGTTTCTTAAAAATTAAGGTTAAAATAAAGGTCTTCCAACATTGCCATGTGCCTGTGTATTCGACATGTTCGGTCGGCCACTCGGCAATTTACTCCAGCCAATCAATCTCGCGCGGGAAACACCCGTGACTCTGTTGAGCCAATAGGAACATGGAGATTTGAATTCCCTCTTCATTCTTCGTAAGAACTACAATTTTTGTATACATTCGTCGGGTGTACAGTGCTGTCAGTGGTAAAAATGTATTTTTGTTGAATTTTATTTAAAATAGAGTTAGACAGGGCCAAAAAACTATTTAAAATTATTTTGTAAGTATTAAATTATTTTTCTGTAATGATTTGATCATGTATTTCTGTTAGGAAATGCCTGGAAATAATAAAAAAGTTGTTTTAATCTCGGCAGGTTTATAATGGACTCGTCCTAACGTCGGATCCCGCTCTTTTGTTAAGCGCATGTTTTTTCAATATAAGATAATTTTGTTGATATTATGCAATTTAAAACTAATGAAAAATCTTTTTTAACAAATAACAATATCGATTTATTAATTTTACAGCAATTGGTGCGAAAAACTAACGGTAATAATGAAATAACAAGTATTTCACACATTTATATGCCTGACAGAGCAACTTTCTAAGCATAAATCCTGTGCTATGAACTCATTATTTACATTAAACTATCTAATTTGCTGATATTTATTGACGATATACCCAATATAGTTTATTTTTGGAAAATTTATTTCACACACTTGCTGGCGGGAAAAAGCATTGTTGCCACTTCAAGGTCAAGGAAGTAGTTTCAACGTCTCGCCCATTCAGAAATCATTGCTCCCAAGATCCCCGCCATTTCTTTGATGAAAATTTACTCATTTGAAACGACGAATAAATATAATAATGTAATTAAAATGTAAAAATAATGTTCCTGTCTATTTACTATAGTTGTTATTTTAATAAGATTCTAACTTTGGAGTTCAAAGCCTTTTAATTTTAATGGCACTGTAAAAAAAAAAAATTTTCAGGGATATATGGAGCTTTCCAGTCTGTTAAGACTTGGTCATTTTTAGCTCTTATGCATAATATTTTATTGCAGAAAATCGATATAGGTCATTTATTTCGATAAATCAAATTTTGTACTCGTATCCTTTCTAAAAAGGTTATAAACACCCAGACGTAAGAATAAGTGAAATAATGATCTTTTTACAACATTAATCATTTCTGTACCTCCATAAAATATTATGGTGCCCAGTGCCCCTTTAAAATTTATTCCCATGTTGAGGTGCAGCGTTGTCAAATTTATTATTTTTCCTTATCGCCATCATTTATACATGTAAGGCCTGGTCAGAAGTAGTACCCTAGTGCGTATAGTCAATTTAAAGCGATTTTGGTCCTGGTTTGTTTGACACTGATTAGCAATACATTAAATGTCATTAGTAGTTGAGAGTAAAACATCGGAAGCGGGGCATAATTATCAGCTGGCTCATCCGTAATGGTCGGCGGCTAAAGATATATTAAGGTTTTTTGCGACCTATCGTAATATAGTCGTAAAAGTGTAACGGATGAATTTACGTGAGAGAACGGTAATAAGGGGAAGAGTAGAGACGTTAACTTCATATACCATATTTTTATAGGAATGTATTAGTTTTAGTAACACGAAACGGGGCTTAGGTCACTAGCGGTGGGCGACGTTGGTATTTACACCTTCTATAAAACGCATCACAACAGAAACTGGGTAAAAGCCAGAAAATATAACGGGAGGTTATGTTATGATCATTCAGTTGCAGTGTACTTCAGTACTCCCCTACCACATTTTTAAGTGGAGGGAGGCTCATTGCTCTGGCCAAGTATGGTCATTAGAGTTCATCGGCGAAATTTTTTTCATTATTTAACTGTCGACCATAACCACTTTTTTACTCAGCTCGAGTATTTTTGAAAAAATGTTTGCCTAGATATTATCAATATCAAATGTTAAGAAAAACTAAAATTTACAATATTTTGTTTTTTGTGTTCTGCATTCTATTTTTAATCAATAGAAGGATTATCAGATATATGTTTTGTTTTGTTTTTTTTTTCGCCAATTTACCCCATTCACAATTCCTTCTCATTAATACCATGGACAAAAATGTAAAGTATACCCATGTTTTTCTGAGAGTAATCTAAGATTACGTCCAGCAGTCTTGGTTTTTTTTCAATTTTGATCTTGTCGAAAACCATGGAATAACAACCAGTCAGTGCTGTCACCTTGATAGTAACCTGCGAATATTATATATGCCCTAATCTAAATTATCCTTTTTTTTTGCCATGCTCATGTTAAAACACAAAACTAACCAGTTCACTAGCAAATTTCGAATCGAAAGAGGAGTACGGCAGGGTGATTTGCTCTCTCCCAAGCAAGTATTCTAAAATCAATAAACTGCGAAAGAATGGGACTTAACATTGACGGTGAAAAGTTAAATCACTTCTGTTTCGCCGACGACATTGTCTTAATAACAGACAAAATACAAGAAGCACAAACTATGCTACACCTTCGTCAGAAAGCTTCATGAAAGGTTGGTCTAAAAATAAATCTATCCAAGACACAGTGTATGACAAATCTTGTATTAAGCGACCCTATAAAACTATATAATATAGGTAGAGCAAGTGGACCAATATAAATACTTGGGACATGAAATCAGCATAGGACGAGATAACCAAAGACATGAAATTTAGCGGAGAATAGGACTTGCCTGGGCTGCATATGGTAAACTGGCTTATGTATTCAAATCTAACCTTCTTATGTGTTAAAAAAGAAAAGTATTTGACAGATGCATACTCCCCCGTGCTTACGTACGGAGCGGATATTCTCACAATGACAAAGAAAAACATCATTAAAATATGTGTCATGCAACGAAAGATGAAGAGATTAATGTTAGGCGTTACTCTTAGAGATCACATCCCTAGTCACATCATCGGGAAGAAAACGGGGGGTACAAGATGAATTTGACATTCTGCATCTTAAATGGAACTGTGCTGGGCATGTAGCTAGGTTTAAGGATGGACTATGAACAAAGAGAATTATTGAGTGGCGACCAAAATCCGAAGCCTATCGGGGTAGAGGTAGACCACCAAGTCAGTGGACTGATAATTTGGAAAGAGTGGCTGGAAATTGGGTACAAGCGGCCCAGAACAGAAAAAGCTGGCAAGACTTGAGGAAGGCTTTCGTCCAGCAATGGACAGCATAAGCTGATGATGAAATTATCTTTATGACGTAATTGTAGCCCATTTTTAGAAAAACCGAATCTTTCTTTTAAGAATGATATGTCGCGAATATGTTTTTATGGTTGTGGTAATGTAAACTAAATCGGATAGGACCTATCAGTGTAAAGAACCGCTTTAACAGTCACAGTAAATGTAAAAAAACCGCTTTAAAAGTCACCTTGCCACCTGCGTAAATTTATAGACCTACCTTTAGTTGTGTTTTTCTCAGATTAGCCCAAATTGGCATTATGACGTAAATATAGATCATCCTTAGAAAAACCGTATATACATAATTAAATAAAACTTAAATCTTGTCTTTATATTTAGACACATTGAAAGTTTGTTAGAAGATGGCGATTCGTCATCTAATTATGTAGTACAGTAGGGCTCCTTTACCAACCTCATCATAATTATAACTCACCATAATATTATATGGGATGGCCGAAAGATATAGTAAAATTTAAAAATCCCTTATATAATATGGATAAACTTAATAAAGTTTAAATGCAAACACATTACCATTTCGAGTCACATGGTTTTAATACGTGAGGTTAAATCACTTTCAATCAATTTTTGTTACTGTTTGTCATAAAAATAGTATCCTTTTTCATAAGCCTAAACTTCAGTTGAACAGATAGCAGCATCTATATAGACATGTTTATCAGACACCTGCCATCTATTCTTAACAACTAGAACTAAATTCGGTAACCTTGGTAACGTCTGTATTAAGTAATGGGGTCAAACCTTATTGTTTTATTATTTCTACCAATTTTTTTATTTTTATTTATTAGCAATATATAAAGTGCTTTTATATGTTAATAATGAGTATTTTGTTTTGTTTTTATTTGCTAAATATTCTTAAAATATGTGAATTTTGTTTTATATAATTAGATTATATTATAAAAAAAATATTCGGTAGGACTGTGGCACCATAATTGTTCAGGAATTTTTTTTACAGAAATCGTGTCAAGTCGGCAACGCCGCTTCTAATGCCAGTCTGCCATCTGCCAGCCGGCAAGTCGATGTGTACAGTTGTGTTATGAAAATGTAAACAATGCTCGTTCTCCTATTTTCTTTTACCTGCGTTGATCGAACTAGTTATGTGTTTATCCTTGTTTCTTATGTAAAAACTGTATTGTCATGTCCTTCTCTACTAATTATATTAGGGCAAAACGAATTGCTTAGGTTTTTATCCCAGGTAGGCCTCTGATCGAAAACCGACCGGAACAAAGAAACCATATTTTTAAATTTTACGAGGTCGGAGGTCTATGGCCTGGGTTTGGGATCACAGGTCTTTTTTACACAGTGGCACCAAAAAACTTTATGAAAAGTTGTATGCAAAGTTATCTAACTCGTGTAATTTCCGGAAAAAAAAATAAAATCGTATGTTGATTCATAGTGTTATTATTGCACACACCATAAGGATCAAATCGCAGGAAAATGTGGCTCTTTCCAGAACCATTGCAGGAAAATTGTAACCTACTTCGGCGATAAAGATTTGAAATGATATACTACATGGGGTGAAAAGTCGCGAGACTTAAAGAAGAAACAGTGTTTTTGCTAAAAACCGATTTTATTCGATATAGGTTCCTTCAGAAGCGACTTGTCGAGCTCTCTCCAAAATAAGCTTCAGTTTTCCATTTGATTTCTTTATTTGAGCCAATCTCTTTCCCTGGGATAACCTTTTCAAATTTGGAAAGAAGTAATAATCACTGGGGAATAGATCGGGTGAATAAGGCGAATGAGAAAACAATTTTTAGCCCAGTGGGTCCACTTTCACCATCGATTTTATGAAGTTGAGAGCTGGTGCATTATCTTGATGAAACAACACTTTTTTCTTCTCTAAATACGGCCTTTTTTTCTTGATTTCACTATTCAATCGGTCCAATAAACCAACGTAATAGTTTTCGCTGGTTGTTCGCCTCCTTCTCAAGATAGTCGATCAGTATTATTCTTTATGCATTCCAAAAAAATACTTGCTAAAACCTTTCCAGTCGATGTTTGTGTTTTTAGACACTTCGGTCGGCTTTCATGCGGTTCCAGCCACTCTGCGAATGCCGAAACAGTGCCAAACAGCGTTCTGAATCTTCAACACATTGCTGTCTTTGATTTGTCCTGAGAGTGCGCGGCACCCATCGGGCACATAGCTTTTTCGTATGCAAATATTCGTATAAAATATGCCTCACGTGTTCTTTTGTTACAATCGCATCTATCTCTCTCACTTTGCGGTCATTCAGAACATTATGGTGAATTTTTGAGTTTTTTGGAGTCACTGCCCCATTTGGACTTTCGGAACGTGGTGCATCATCTGTGCTTGTACGACCGGATTTAAGTTCACTAAACCATGGACATATTATTGCTTCCAACGGACCAGATGTGCCATAACACCTTTGAAGCCATTCTTGGGTTCTGACTGTATTTTTTCCCCCTCAAAAAGCAATATTTAGTCAACACAAGAGATTCGTTTTGTTCCATCGTTTTGCAAAAATCAAAAGTAGCGTTAGTCAAACAGCTGTAACTCGCAAACTAATAGACAGTTGACAGAGTTGTCACTAACTGAAAATTATTTTTGTGCTGCCATCTCTTGGAAAGTCTCAGAACTAGTAGGGCGGTATTTAAAATTAGCATTTTTCTTTTTAGCTAACATCACAAATTTACAAATCACATCACTATGTCTGCCGCAATGGACATGTTCCTGAACGCCTCGGACTCATTGCCGTTTCCCGACGTGTTAGACATCGATATCAAGTCAGAAATCGACACTCTAGTTGGAGGACACAACGATTTTTTCCGGCTTTAATTTCAATAACTTGGAACCTTTGGAATTTGAAGACGTCCAAGACCTCAAATGGTTCAGCTCTAACTCGAATCACTCCGTGTTGGATTTTAGCGGAGACGATGGACCTGCGATGGTTAATCCCAATGCCGTTATGCCTCTAGCGACAACAGGAAGAAGCCCGTCTCCGTCCATAAGGGATAGTCATTTGACATTTTCACCAGCTACTTTTAAAATTACATCAATAAAGGTATGTACTTTTTTATTCTGTTATGAAACTACATAATATGCTTAATTTAGAGAACATTCCTGAGGATATTTTGTACAGTCGTAGTCGAAACATTGGAAAGTAGGTCCGTGTTATGTAAAGTCAAGCATTTTCAATTTTTTTTTTGTTGAGACTCTACTAATTTAAATTAACTTTTTACATTAATGTGAATAACGCTAGGTGAATTGCAAAATTGTCCGTATATTTTCACCCTCGATCATTAATTTTAAAAGGTGGCAACAATTTTTTTTTAAAAGAAAGGGTTCCTTTCTGAATAATAATTATCGATAATCGATAACTAGCAGTGTGTAGATAAGTCAAAATTATCGATAGATAAGTTACCGTCGACTATCGGTAGGTAAAGTCCATTCTCGCCCATCCCTAGAAATTAATAGAAATAGATAGAAAAGTTTTTTTATGAAAAACCCATTAATCTGTTTTTTTATTATTATTTAAGGCTGATGCAGCATCAGTAAAGAAGGATCTCCTTAACCGATTAGAAGGCATTGATCCAGGAAAGAAGAGAACCCCCCCACCCCCAATAATAAAAGCCGTAACAAAAGTAACACCGATCTTAGCCAAATCGACATTAAAACCTGTAGCCCTAAAAACCACTCAGTCTAGTCCACACTTTGTTCTCAAAAATGCCGTACGACAAGTAGTAGCCCAAGTCGGCAACACGATGACTATACGGACAATACCTGCCACGAACGTGCCCCAGTCAATTCCACGTAAAACAATCGCTGTACAAAAACCCGTACATCAGCAACAATTCCAACAACAGGAAGATTATCGAGTCTTTCCTAAACCTGCCTACAGCTACTCGTGTCTTATCGCTATGGCGCTTAAAAATAGCAGATCTGGCTCTCTACCAGTTTCCGAAATATACAATTTCATGTGCAAACACTTCCCGTACTTTAAGACGGCGCCCAATGGCTGGAAGAATTCGGTAAGACACAATTTGTCTTTGAATAAGTGCTTCGAGAAAATCGAGAAGCCGGCTTTGAATGGGGCGCAGAGGAAAGGATGCTTGTGGGCCATGAATCCCGCCAAAATTTCCAAAATGGACGAGGAGGTGCAGAAATGGTCGAGAAAGGATCCCAATGCTATCAAGAAGGCCATGATTAATCCAGGTAAGAAAAAGATATATCTGTTCATAAGTGATTAACAACTTATAGAGATGTTTCATCAGAAACATACGAACTGAACTTTAACAATTTCTTCACTTAAAAAAGAATTAAAATCTATAAATTCTTTACTATTCCTGAATTTAAAAAAACATGTTAAAGTTATTTACTTCATAGTACTTTCCTCGCAGATCTAAAATAAATACTGCTTTTTCACTTTCGCACATTAAAGAATAACTCAGTTCAAGCGGTACGACTCGATTACAGATAATAATTGAGCATGGGTGTGCTTCAGAGATTTTTAAAACTGAAAATTAGAGTCGATTTTCAATTTGCTAGTTTTTGTCAAAGAATTTCATGACTGCCATCACCCACTCCCTTTATTTGCTTGATTTGGCACGTTGTTACTTGGAGCTGTTCCCCCATATCAAGATGAAGTTAAAAGGTCGCCGTTTCGAGATGGTAAAGGGGATATAAGACGAGTAACAGACGTCGCTGGAGGCAGTGAAAACATCAAACTTCCAAAAAAATTACCAGTGGAAAAAACGGTGGGACCAATGCATTCGGATGCAGGGGAACTACGATATACCGGCAGAAATCGAAGACTACTTTTTTCGTGATGTAGAGATGCTGAAACATAAAGAAATGCAAATTCTCGGCTTAAATTTGTGATTTTCTTGTACCTTTTTTGAGATAAAATTAATAATTTTCACCGAACTGTAATGAAATCAGATATATGTCCCTAGATACTTGCTAGTAAAAACTTTTATATCCCCAAATCGAAGTCGAGCTTTGAGGCACATTTTAACCATAATAACAACATTTTCTTACAGAAACTTTAGAATCTCTCGAACGTGGCGAACTAAAATTCTCCTGCTCGTACGACGACGAAGAGGGAGAAAATTTTGGCGATTCTTGCGGATCCGCTGAAAGCGGAGAAGGAACTGATTCTGAAGCTGACGAAGAACAGGAAGTAGAAACTGAAGAACATGAAATCGATGTTGGCGAAACTCATTTACACTATATACATGTTAAGGATGAGTATATAGAAGAATATGAAGAAGTAAGTATGCTTTAAGTAAATTAAGTTCTAAATCATCTGTTAACAACTATTTAATAATCAATATTGATTATTAAAATTAAACTAAGTCTATATTTCAGCAGTTATTTTCTGTCAATCCGTCTCAGGACGCGTTGCGCCGTATCACGACTTATCAACCGAGCTAGAACCGACAGAGAAGAGTACTTATCTCGGTACAAGTACACAGAATTATTATACTTGCCTTCAGTCGGGGACTGTTTAAGACTGTACTCTTAAACGATCGATAGGAAAATTGTTTAGCGGTTTTTAGGATTCGTCCCCACATATATAACTATTAATTTTCCTTTAGTTCTATGCGATTTAAGGAATCTTTAATTAATATTATTCAAGTGACAATAAAATGACAATATAAACATTTTTTTCACTTAGATTGCAGAAGAGGAGCCATCTTTTGACGAATTCGAAGAAGACAAAGAACTTCTTAGAGTGGAAATGGCCTTAGCGCAGAAAGAGCTCTTAGACTACGAAAGGACAATCACAAACAAGCGGAGACGAACATATATATTTCAGGAACATTAGGTACGTCTGCGACAGCTAAATTTTGACTTTTTATACCTTAGGGAAAGCTTTATCATAGTATAGCCTGGTATATTTTACATTTGACAACTCATCTTACCTAAAACTTTTTGGACTGACTATATGATTGTATGTAAAATATTACTTTATTGGAAGTACTTTTTATGAAGGAGTTGTAGGGTTGGCAGATGAGCAAAGCGTGTTCGATAGTTGGCCGTAAAGAATCACTTGTCATCGGGAAAAAAACCTGTATTTTTTCTTCAAATGTTTAGACTTGGATAGTTCCTTCAATAATAAACTTTTTCAAAGAGTTCAGTAGTCTGTTAAAGTATTTTTGATGACTAGTTGAAACTCATGCCACTATGGTTTCCATGAAACACCGATGGTCAATAAAGTGAAACCTTAAAGTTGGTGCATCATATATGAGATGAGAAGTACAACACGTAAATTGTTGAGATTAAATCTTGTCCAATTTTGGTTACTTTACGACATTTCAACCACGATTGCTCGAGGCATTAGCAAGAATCTTTGCGAACGGCGAAGATTCTAATTTTGAAGAGTAAAAATTACCGAGTATACGCCGTGCAATAAAAGGCAAAATATCGGAGATTCACTCCAATTGGACATGGTCTAATCTCAAGAACACAGATTCCTCCTACACCAGCGTTACCGTTAATTACTATGTTAATAATGCTTATTAAAATGCTTGTTAACATTTGAGGAAGAAAAGTATAATTTACCGGGCTATAGATAAGGAGCGTTCCTTCTTTTTGTACAAATAAAAAATTATTATTCTGTCCTTAACAATGTGGAAGTGTGGATGTTAAACTTTAGGAAAATTATTGGGCGTTTTAAAAAATTCTTGGACAGGTGAAGCTGGCTTTATGCTTGTTCAGTTGGGTTAGATTATTTTTAGGAGTATAGGGCGAAAGGGAAACGACTACTGATATTGAGCCTTGCGAAGTTGCGAACTAGTTGTATTAGAAAAGTTTTATATATCAGGTGGTCAATATTTAATCGTTGTGGCGTAAATGCGCCGTGAAGTTTTACACTTTATTTTTATAACGTGGTAACACTGTATCCGACTTCTCGAGAATAATTCTTAACCTTAATTAATAATGAAATAACTTTCAGTGCTTCTCCAAGCTTAGCACCGACGAATCTAATTTCTGCAACCTTTTTAAAAAACATACGTCGTGGTCGGTATTTGTTATATTGCCATATTACCGCAGTACCACCCTATGCTAATTGCAACTTCAATTGGAATCTGACGTAAACAAACCCTTCCTTGCCCACTTTTTATCAGCATACAGGTACCGAGATAAAAGCAACGTTGATCCTAAATTAGAATAAATTAGCAGATTTAATAATTATTAGTTTTTTGTTTAAGGAAAATATATTTATTAAATCAAAAATTAAACTATTTGATTTGCTAAAATTATCTCAACTTGATACAATTTTGGTCTCGCAAACCCACTGTTATATTAAGATTTTGGTCGATGATTTATAGTCACTTCCCTTTCATCTTGTATATTAATAAACAAATCTTTTTAATTCAAAATGACCACTTCAGAATCCAAGACGACAAGGCATGTTTTATGCGAGACCTGAAACGGGCGAAACTATTGCACCTATAGATTTCATCCTAGAATAAAAAACAAAAAAATGTTCATTAATATATATCAAAAACTAGTGGAAAGCGTACGGATTTTGAGATAAGTTATAAACTCCCTTTTTTATAAACAATTTTTCGTGAAATTTTTTCGCAAATGTATGGTACACATTTTCGAAAACAACGATATTTTCAAATTTCCGTGCGTTATTCACTAGTTTTTGATATATATTAGTGAAAATTTTTTTGTTTTTTGTTCTAGGTTGAAATCTACAGGAGCCCGTTTCGGGCCTCGCATAAAAGGTGTCTTGTCGTCTTAGATTCTGAACCAGCCATTTTAAATTAAAAAGATAAAAAAAACATTTTTGTACGCTTAAATATTAATTTAATAAAAAAAAAATAAAGCAGGATAGATAACCGATTGAGTTCCCTAAGCAGGCTTCACGGACGAGTTGCATGCTGTTTTTTTGTTATATGTTTGGTGGTCATTTTTTTTTTGGCCTTAACGGTTAAGTTCAAGAGTCTTTTTAAAACAAATAGTAGGGAAAAATTAAAAGTTAAGATTCGATTAGGAATCCACGAAGGGAATTGAAAGCTGTGTAAGATGGTGATAATTTTTTTGTATATAGTGTGACATAGGTATTTTGTGTAAAAGTGTCTAGGATGTTCACTTTTTTAAAACTAATTTTAGTGTCATAATGTAAGCTATCAAGACTGCCATCTTATCGAATCATAATAATTCTTGTTTAAACATTATTATTTAAAAAATCCGATAAAAGGGTCAATATAATTTGTTTTGTTTCTGGCCTGCGAGCAATATGAAGGTCGCTCACAGGTCAAAAACACATAATAACAATACACTAAAAAAGGATCTTGGGTAGGAATAGCCGAAGTAAGAGAGATTTAAACGTTATTGTTTCTTTTCCCTACGTCGCGGTCACTTTATTTGGCCATCCTCAGGGTTCACAAGGTCGATGTTTCCTTGTCAATTTTTCAAACACAGACCGCATAACATTTAACAACATTGCCTAAAACGTTGAACGTAGAAACAGGTAGTTTTTTTACGGCTATTCCCGCTATTCCAGTCTAGAAAAAAAATGCTAACGAGCTACAAACCATTTCACACCAAAAAAAGGATGTTTATTGAACTTTACCAAAAAGGTACTATTTCTGGATTTTTTTAATGTATTAATTCTGATTCCAACTTTAGAAAGGTCCCATCACATTTGTTTTTGAAAGAAAAACTAATCTATGCTTATATTATTCGTTGTTCTCGGTAGATCAAAATCAGTTTTTTTTTTGTTGAAGTTCAGCAAAAAATATCATTTTTCATGTGTATATAAATTTTATATGATACAAGTTGTACTTTCTCGATAGTAACACTTCGGACGCGATCCTTGACTTTTTTTTTTAATTTTGTAAAACTGAAAGAGAAAATCGATGATCCACACAGTCTGATAAACGCATTATTATTATTATTATCTAAAAGAAAAAAAAAAAGAATCCGTCGCTACAAATCCTGTAGCTCCGACCCACACGGGCTGTTACGCGGTGTGGTCCGAAGATGATGATCACGCCTTAGCTCCGCTCGGTTGGGATCATCGACCAAATTCAACTGCCTGAGCAATCTGAGATCCTTCTGCATCTCCACTGATAGTAAATCAGTCGAGGCAGAGCAAGCCGGTATCTTCTTAAGGTTCTTTAGGAATGTGTTCTTAATTAGTCCTAAAACTCCGATAACTAAGACCACCATTGTTACTGGAAGAGAGAAGTACCGGTATAACCAGCATTATTGTTAGCAAAGTCAATATGTTTAGTGTATAAGGGCAGTTTGTTGTACTCACGAACGTGAGACTGAATAATTTTATTTTCCACATGAGTGTGGAAGCATCTTGATTTGTTGACATTTTCGCTAAATTTTTTAAACGTTAAACAAATATTTTTTCTAAGAACGTCTTTAAGCATTTTAAACAATCTCCGTGACTATATTGACTTCTTTACCTCATTATCAATGCCACTGTAGTTACGATTATGAAAAATTTCCGGAGTGCCCATTGCAAGTAAAAATGATTATGATTATCATATCTTCAAAATGCTGTGTTAAGTTCTTTTATTTACTGTCACAACTAGAGCTGGGAAATTTTTTCGATATATCCATAATTATTGATATATCGAAAAACAATGAGTGAGTCTAAAAATTATCAATATATCAATAGGCATCACTTATTTCTATCCCGTTCATTAATTTTAAAAGGTGATACATTTTTTTTGAAGTTTTCTCCGCCCAGTCATCTATTTTTAGTTATTATCGATCGTTATTGATATATTGATAAGTTAAAATTATCAACCGGAGCTACCATACTTACAGTTAATAAAGAAACGTGCAGCTAATTTGAATGAAAATATTACATTGTGTTTAAAATTGATTACCTTTTTTTATTTTAATTGTAATCGACATGGCTGAGATCTTGTGGATCGATGTATTTTTTTACAAAAAATGAACAAAGTCCACATAAGAGCAGTTAACTGTTCTCTTTGAAATGTAGACTTTATTCAGTTTTAGTAGTTCATATTGATTTTTATATGCATGTTGTAGAACCCTTAACGATCGCGCTGTCTAGCGGTATTTGTTGGCAACTTGCTGGCCAATTTCTCCGTCGGTCTGTGGCTTTGAGCAGCTCTCGAGAGAGGCCAAATATGCTGTTTAATTTTAGGAGCCAGAGATACAATTTGTTGTATCTTACAGCTTGATAATTAAGGATTTTGTTTAATTATATCAACTCGCTCTTAACTACAAGATGCTAAAAATTGGATTGTTTGGCTTAATGACGGAAAGATTGCACACTTTAGCTTACTTTGTCCATTTTTTACTTCCCTTGCGGAATAAACTTCGTTTATAAACTTATTGAAATTTTACTTATTAGCGAGGAAATTAAAAACGTATAAATTAGGGAATAATTCCCATTTTTTAGTCATTATGTCACTATAATTATCCAATATTTGGTTTTAATAAATTTGTAATTCTTCGGCGGTAGCGAGTTGAAATTCGGCGCATAATTAAAAAATAGTTCGATTTTAAACGAAGAACAATTCCACAAGTTCTCTGCCATATTCTTTTTTAGTTTTTTTTGCCACACCTTTATAAAATCATTTTTGTTAAACATTCGGGACCAGTTCGCACCTTCTCGATTTTTTGCACTGTAAATTTTATTTTATATTTTTAAAAATCAATTGTATTGAATGTGATACAGCAGTATTTTTTCATCTTTGGGTATTGGGAATTTTTAACAGATTATATGGAAGATTTTGGGAATCTTCTATGGTACTCTTCTTTCCTTCCCTTTCCTACGATTATAATCCATAAAATATGTCAAAAAATTCAAATAATACCTCAAGATCGCTAAAATATATAGGAAAGCAAATGTTTTTTAAAATGACTGATTATTTTTAACACTTTCGTGTAGGCTATTGATTTATTTTAATATTATCAAGGGATGTCGGGTAGTTGCCCTAATATTGCAATAATTCTGGAGCTTGGTTTTTGAGTTTTTGGTTTCGGTTCTTGCCGTTCCGGACTTAAAGCTTTCAGAACGAGTGCCAGAAATAAAATAAAAATCTGGATATGTACATAGAAAGTAGTTTCTTTTTATTTTAAAATATCGCTGCCCCCGCCCCTAAAAAAAGTAATTAAATAAAAAATTAGTAGTGGCGGTAAAGTAACATCGAGTTTTATTTTGGGCTACTAGACATCGCCTAAACTTAATCTCTACTTAGTTTTTAGTGTGTATTTATAAGGTACATGTACAAATTGTAACATTTAAGACAATTTTACTTAATAAAATGTGATTTTTTTTTCTATTGAGTTTTATATTTATTTTCATTCCGTCCCTAAGCGCACATATCCTTTAGTATTCCGTACGGAACACTTTTGAGATCACTGGGTCTGCCACACTCAATTTTCTCCGAAACTATTTGACATAAAAAGTTGAAATTTGGCACTAACATGGGAATTGATGACCTCATCAGAGCCGTATAGTTTTGCAAGTTAACTTTTGACTTAAGGGTATGAAATCGGAAGTGAAAATTTTTTTTTTACCAGGTCATCGAGTGGGGGAGTCGAAAATATATATCATATAACACTTCTTTGTGTTATTTTTAAAAAATTGCGAAAAATCGCTTTCCCTCCTTTATTCTTTCTATCCTTTTAGTACAGAGCAAAAAATTTTGGAATATTCTCCTCAGGGTGTAGATTGAACGAAAATTATCACGAGTGCATAACCTTTAATAATTTATCTGGCATATAAAAAAACAGAAGTTTCAAGGTCATTAGTTTTCAGTAAAGATCGAAAAAAAAAAAACTTTGATGAAAACTCATTTGAGGTGTGTTTTGTGAAGTCATTGATCATTTTATACCTTCGTAACAAAAAATTTTATTATAAAATCGCTCAACGTACGGAACACTAATTGCGCAACTTCGACTTGCGCTTGGCCGGTTTTTTTTTTAAATTTAATTGCACCATGCAGATTTAAATATCTCTCTATTCCTTAACGGTTTTAAAATTGGCTTTATCATGTCACGCCATGAATTATGGAATATAGGGAGATTTTTAAGAACCCAAATCTACAAGGGAGTTTTTTAAAGTTATCTACCTAGCCGTGTTTTAAAATCGGCCATCTTGAGATATGCAGACGATATTGTTTAATATCTGAAAATAACGAAGAACTTGGACAAATATTAGTGGGATTGGAAGGGAAGTTAGCAAAAATCGGACTTCAAATGTACTTAGGAAAAATTGAAGTAATGTGTAGGGAAGATCCACATATAATAATAAGAAACCAAGTCACAAAAAACGTATCAATTTAGGTTTACTTAGGACATACAATATCCTTGGGAAAAGAAAATCAAACACAAGAGATTACCATGGTCAGTGCGTCTCCGTTCCCATCTGTTCGATCAGTGTATACTCTCTGTAATGACTTATGGCTGTCAAACCTGGACAATAACGAAGAAATCGATGGAAATGCTCAGAACAGTATTGTTGAAACAAAGAAAGAGAACTGAAATATTAAGGGGTATAATAAAGATAAAGTACGTTGGAAAAGCTATTAATGACAGATGGAACAAAACGATACTACAGTGGAGACCATATTTGAGACAAGAATCAAGAGGTCGATCACCAATGCGCTGGACGGATGATATCAAGCGAACCGTGGGACTATCATGGCTACGGGGGCTCGGAACCGACAAAAATGGAGACGAATAAGGGAGGCCTATGTCCAGAGATGGACCGATACAGGCTGATGATGACAATAATGACCTAGGTGTGAAAATGACCTCCCAGTGCTTGCTAAAAAAGCCGAAGTATCCGAAACTACAGTTTTCAGATTTGTACACAAAGATTAAGGGATAAAAATGTTTCTTCACGATGGATCCTCAAACTTCTTACACTACACCAGAGTAGAAACTGCAAGGAAAGAAATTATTCAAGAACTTATGGCAGCTTTAGAGAACGATGTGAGCTAATTTTCGTGAATTGTCACAGGTGACGAGAGTTGGGTGTTCTATTGGGATCCTTCCATGAAACAAGAGTTGATGCAATAGGTTCATACGTGCTCTCAATTTCTAAAGAAGCAGAAACTTCGGTAGTATTATGAAAAGTCAATAGAGACTGTTTTTTTTGGGGGAGTACGTAGGAATTTTGCTAATTGCATGCCTGGAAAATGAGTCCGCCATTAAAGGAGAGGCTACAGAAGAATAAGCCAAAACCGGAAACAGGCCATTAAAGAAAAACGTTCAAATTCGTGGAGAATCGCACTCGCACAGTTCAAGCCGTTACCAAAAGCTGTGGATTTACCAAGTTACAGAATCCACCCTATAGCCCTTATTTAACGCCCTGCGACTTCTTTTTGTTCAAACATTTGAAAAAAAGTCTTCAAGGGACGAAAATTGTCATCACATAATGAATTGAGAGCCATTATGGCGTAGCTTTTTTGAGGTGCAACCAAAAGATTTTTTTTGGGTGGAATATAGCAACTCGAGAGACACAGGCCTAAGTTTATTAGTACGGGCGATAGTTATGTAGAAAAATCGTTTTTTTAATCTCTGTGAATTTTTCTTCATAGCTGGGCTGATAATTTAAATAGAACACCCCCGTAGCTACATTAGACCCAATATATAGCAAAAACAAATTATAAACAAGAAAGAAACTTTTTATTTTGCCACTTGCTATAACGATTTACATAAAATTATGCAATTGGCACGTCCTATGTAATATTTTAAAAAAATATAAAATATAATCTAATAGTAAAAAATAATATTTAAGTAAACCTAAAAAAAAATGAATATTAAATAAATACATAAAATACTGGAAACATAACGAGTTATACAAAGAGTTGTTTGTACCTATTGTCAATTGATTATCCTAAAAGTTAAGTTTATAATTAAAAATAAGTATAACAAAACAACAGCAGCATAAAAGGACAAAGAAAAACAAAGAATTGTAAATAAAGAGAAATGACAAAACAAAAACTTCATAGTTCAAAGTTAAGATCAAGGGTAAAACCACATTTACTTCAGATTTCTTTTCACCTATTCCTGATATATTCGTGTCAGTATTTTCAGTTATTTCATAAATTCATTAATGAAATATTATGCATTTCCTACCAAAAGGTATTTTATTTTTGTGTTAAAATGCTTTCGTTAACTTATATAATATAGTCCAATGAGTTTTTGAAAATAGTATTTCTGTCTGGGAATTTTTAAAACGTTCCCGTTTTAGGTTTGATAGTTATGGTTTCCGCTTAAAACGCTCTATTTGCTCATGTTTGATTTTATGTATACTAGACATTTATAAATACAGTCTGTCAAATAAGAACGTGTCCGCGATAATTCATTTTTGGAAGATGCGATTCTAGTGCATTTTAGTAAAAGTATTAGTCGATTCTGAACTTTCGTCGAAATCACGTAAAATCCGAAGGAGTCTAAAATGACACACTCTGTGGCCGCTAAATATATTAAAAAGTCGGTATCGTTTGTAAAGAAGTGTGTAAATTATTTTAACGAGACGAAAAATGTTGACGACTTGCCAAAAAGTCACTTCGAAAAACGAATTGTGTCTTTGTTTACACGGACCCCAAACTGACGCTGCGTCAAGGAGCGATAAAATTAAGAAATTCGGATTTGAATGGGTCCCATGAGACCATTCGACAACATCTTCGTACTCATGATGTCAAATTTCAAAGCACGTTGAAGAAACCTTTGCTGGGTGAAAATCACGTCACGAAGCGGCTCGCTTGGACCCACGATAAGATACTAGAGTGACCCTCATAATCGCCGGACGCCAACCCTATTGAAAACGTTTGGTCCATTGTAAAGAGAAAGCTCAGGGAAAATACTCTGAGGACTCTGATTCAGTTGTCTCGCGAGATTCGAAAATTTGCAGAGTATGCAGAAAATCTCGTCGATAGCATGTCTCGAAGATGCCAGGCGATTATTGGTGCAGGAGGCGATTGGACTGGTAATTGCGTTGAAGTTAGCACACCAAAGAATACATTGATGGCAACAACTGTTCTCGAAATACATTTTGAAAAAATACGAGCGGTCACGTCTTGACAGACCATATAAATAGACGAAACCGTTAAAATTTTAAAATTGAATAAAAAACTTTTAGATGATTTAGGCGCACACATATTAAAAATCAACGATAGGATGCTGTTTTGAAGTATAAAAATTCCAGACGCTTCACTACACTTTTTTCAAAACAAGATCCTTTAGAAAATATGGAAATATGCTATTGCATAGTAAATATTCAGTAAAGAATTTGTATCAGGTAGTCTTTTCAATTGAAGGATGACATAGTAAGCACTACTTCGCTTTTTGGAGAGAAAATCATTATTTGCTTTCCATAACAAATTGTTATTGATATACAGTCAGTCCAAAAAGTCTCCGTACACCACCTGCTTTCTATACTATTTTTCTGTTATGTTTAACTAATTAATTGGAACTAAGAGAAAACATGTTTAAATTAATATTTAAAACTTAACCAACGAGGATTAGTATTAAAAACAACTACGGAACATTTTATTTAGAAGTTACATCATTGTTATAAAAATGTAAGCAAAATTAATGTCAAAAAAGTCTCTATACACTTAACAATTACCAATAACACAAGTCTGCAAAAAAAAAATTGAGAGCTGTTTTGGTTTTTTTTTTGCGTAATTCTTATGTTTTTGGGTGTACTGAATCCGAAAATGACTTTCATTTTGTCATAGAACGTCACGTTTTCTGACAATGTAGGTATCTATGTTAAACAAGTTATCATCTTAAAATAAAAGATAAAAGACTAAAAAAATTTTTTTAAATTTATAATTGCGTAGCAAAACTTATTTTTTTATCTAAAATACATTCATTAGTAAGCACTAAACACATTTCTTTTTCCCAGTGAGACTCCTTTTGGTACATTTTCGCTTGTAGGAAGCATCTGGAAGGTCTCTCTGAAGCGTCCAACAGTAGTCTGCCATCATTGAGACGCTCCATCTTCCCTGGTATCTTTTTTCCATCTCCTTAATATCTTGGTGAAATCGTTCACCTTGTTCTTCTTCACTCAGATCTCCTAAATTTTCTGGAAAGTAGTCGAGGTGGGAATGAAGAAAATGTACTTTTAAACTCATTAGGCAACCTAAAGCTTGAAATGCTTTTAACATTCTTTTGACGATTTGTTTGTAGTTAGGGTCTTTGTTATTGCCTAAAAATTTCTCTATGACCTCTTTAAAGGCAATCCACCCTTCTCTTTGAGGATCCGTCATAGTTGTGATGAATTGTGGATCAGCCATAAGCCGTCTAATATCTGGTCCAACGAAAACACCTTCCTTCAACTTTGCCTCCGAGAGGCCTGGAAACTTTGATATTAAGTATTTGAAGCAATTTCCATCTCCTGGAAGTGACTTTACAAATAGCTTCATCAATCCCAGCTTTATGTGAAGCGGTGGTAGAAGAACTTTATCAAGAGGCACCAAAGTTTCATGCAGGACGTTCTTTTCGTCAACTTTAAGCTCCCTCGGAGGCCAACACTTTTTGGTCCAGTGATTTGCTCGATCTCTACTATCCCATAGACACAAAAAGCAAGGGAATTTGGTAAACCCAGATTGTTGTCCGAGCAACATGCCCAAAATTTTTAAATCACCGCACACTTGCCAACCGTGGTCTTTATATTTGAATTTGCAAAGAACCAATTCCAAGTTCTTGTAGGTTTCCTTGAGGTGTACGGAATGACCGACAGGACTGGAAGCATAGAAACCGCCATTGTGAAGCATAATAAGGCTTCTTTTTGAAGAATCTATGAAAATACGCCACTGTGCTGGGTCGTATGAGATCTTAAATGTATCCATCAAACCTTCAATATTGATACAATAAACCAACTCGTCCTCTTGGGCAAAGTAGGAAGTGAACTGCTTCTCACGATATCTAACCCAGGAGGAAGACACTCCCGGCAAAAGTAAGTTCCTGCTTTTGAGCCTTGATCCAAGCAACTCAGCAGCGTTTTTGGGAAGATTCAAGTCTCTTACCCAATCATTTAGCTCGCCCTGGGAAAACAATTTCGGACTGCTGTCATCTTCAAATTGAAAACTTGACTTGTCATCGGGTTCAGGTACAGCACCATCTTCGTCAGAACTTGGAATCTCTTCCAAGGTAGCAGGGGCCTTGGGCACTGGTATTTCGGTCCCATGAGGGATGGGACGAATAGCTGATTGCAGATTGGGGTATGAAATGGACTGCTTCCATTTTGAATTATACCCTTTCACATTACACGAACAAAAGTAACAATCATCACTATAGTTGTTTTGCTCGCGCCATACCATAGGAATCGCATATCAGAAAGCTTTTTTCTTGCCCTTAAACCAATTTCGAAGGTCTTCAACACATTGTTTGCAGACTTTATGAGGTGCCCAAACTTTATCCTGATCTCCAAGTTTTTAAGCCAAAATACGTGAAGTATACTTTTTTTACAAAGTCCGTAATATTAAGTTGTTGCTTTAATACCATATATTCGCCACAAATATAACAGAAAACTGTCAGATGAATTCACACACTTCTGCACAGATGACATTGCACTATATTGAACCAAGATCTATAAAACAATGACGAGTTAACACGTAATTGTACCGCGCCACTTTCTACACTATCGGAGCGCGCACGTTCTGGTTACAACGTTTATGTTTGTTAATTTAGCTCACACAGGGCGTTCTTTATTTAAAAAGTAATGATAGTTATGGCCTGTATACATTTAAAAACAGTAATCAAAATAAAATTGTACCTATTTATTTATGACTTCAAGTTAGCCCAAAAAAAAACCCTTTTTTAATAAAATTTTGCGTTTTGCAAAATAACCTGACGTTCTGGAATTTTTTGAGTATTTTTTTAATTTTCAGAACACCTAAATAGATAGAAATCAGTTGAAAACATCCAGACAGCATTTTTGTTGCAGACCTGTGTAATAATTTGACGGAGTTTAACGAAAAATAACAACTTCGTTTAAACTAATATTTGGTGGGACCGCCTTGATAATCTCCTGTAATCTTTTCGTTATGCTTGCAACCAGCTTTCCAGTAACTTCTGCTGGCATATTCTCCCATTCGTTCAATATTCTGTTTTTAACTCTTCTCTATTTGAAACATTGTTTGCGAACACGCCGTTTAAGTTCCTCCCATAAATGCTCGATGGGGTTAACATCGAGTGATTGCGGAGGTGTATGAAGCTGCTGTCGCACATTATGGATCATCCATTCTCGCACCAAGTTCTGTGTATCTTTTTTCGAGTGCTAATTTTTGGACACTTTCTCTTAAATTGACTCTTAAAATGTTCAGATAAACTTGCTAATCCATAGTACCATTAATAAAATGTAAATTTCCAACCCCTCCAGCGGACATGCATCCCCAAAACAGAACACTGCCACCCCCTTGTCTCACCACACAAATGTTTTTAATATCGAATGCGGTATTCTTTTTTTTTCAAGCTTTAGTTCTGCCATCAGACCCAAAAATGTCAATTTTAGTTTCATCACTGAAGATTAGGGATTCCCAAAATTCAGGAAGTTTAGTAACGTATTCCCTAGCAAAAGCTAACTGCTTTTTGCGATTAGCTTCCGAAATTAACGGCTTCTTCCTGGCTGCACACCACTTATAGCCTGCCCTGTGTAAACAATTCCTCACTGTTTGTGAACAAACATTTCTTTGAATTTTAGTGCAATTTTCTTGGGATCTATAGTTATTTCTCCAACAATACTGGCCTCTTCACGTGGAGTCAGTATTGTGACGACCAGAGCATTGTTGAATTTTATAGAAACCCGTTGATTTATACTGGTTTACAGTGTACTGAACAGTAGCACGCGACTTTTTAACAATTTTTCCTGTATTTCTGTACGATTTTCCATCTTTCCACAAATTAATTTGATCTTTCGAACTTGAAATGGAATTTCACAATTTCTCTCGCTCATTTTTAATACTACTTTGAAAACCCACTGCAAAATTACTATCAACAAGTGACAGATTATAAAGTATGACTGAAAATTATTCATTTGTTTTCAGTTTAGCGAGCAATAGATAGCTTGATAAAATGCGGCTGATTATAACGTGTTTTTTTTTCAATGCAGTTCTTGAGCGTATGGAAACTTTTTTGACATTAATTTTGTTTATATTTTTATAACAATAATGTAACTTCTAAATAAAATGTTCCGTAGTTGTTTTTAATACTAATCCTCGTTGGTTAAGTTTCAAATAATAATTTAAACATGTTTTCTCATAGTTCCAATTAACTAGTTAAACATAACAGAAAAATAGTATAGAAAGCGGGTGGTGTATGGAGACTTTTTGTACTGACTGTAAGTACCCAGAAACACTAGCATTCAAAGTTAAAACCACAGTCACGAATTTGAGCCATAGAGTCAACAGACGTGTGAACGCGAGGGTTGTCCTGATGGAACAACTCAGTAACCCTGGACGTTTCTCTTTAATTTCTTGACGTAAACAACGCAAAAGGGTGCAATAGTAAGTCGAGTTTATTGTTTCACCTTGCGGAAGGTAGTCCACCGTAATAATAACTTTAGCATCCCAAAAAACTGATGCGATCACTTTTCCAGCCGACAAAATTGCCTTCGCTTTCTTCGAAGTCAGTTCACCAGATTTTTTCCGCTGCTTGGATTGTTGTTTTGACTCTGGAGTATAGTGGTGAACCCAGGTTTCGTCTGTTGTCACATACCTGTTAAGAAGATCTTGCGGATCAGCCTCAAACATCTCCAGACAGTCGCGAGAAATCGTGAGTCAAATTCGTTTTTGTTCAATTGAAAGCAATCTGGGAACCCACCTAGCGGAAACCTTAGAAAATCCGAGTTCGTTGGCATTGATGTTTTGTGTTCGTTCATACGAGATGCCTATAGTGTCTGTAATCTCCCTGATTAATCTACGGTCTTTCAATAAGACATTACACACTTTGCAGATGTTTTCTTTAGTCGTAGACGTCGTGGGCCGGCCGGAGCGCGGGTTATCTTCGATGCTCTCTCGTCCATGTTTAAATTCTGCAACTCATTTTTTCACAGTGTTATATGACGGAGCAGATTCGCCTAGTGTTGTTTTCATATCATCATGGATCTCCTTTGGTGTTAATCTTTTTTTAAACAGGTACTTGATACTACTCAGTATATATCACCACTACACCAAACACTTTATTTTTGCACTCGACGCGCGTTTCGCTAACCATGTTAGCTTCATCAGGAGCGATGATTGACAGTCAATCATCGCTCCTGATGAAGCTAACATGGTTAGCGAAACGCGCGTCGAGTGCAAAAATAAAATATATTTGGTGTAGTGGTAATATATACTGAGTAGTATCATTGTGCCAAAGATTCCACATTCCCAACTTAGGTACAACCTGTCTGTCTGTCTGTCCGTTAGTGCGCTTATCACTGGAGAACCACTTATCCGATTTACGTGCTTTTTTTTAAAAAACATACATATGTTCTCTGGCCAGGTTATAGGCTATATTTTATTACGTTACGTGAGGAATAAGCAGTGATAATAATAGTCAATCAATCGGAAAAAAGTTTCCCGCTAGCGCGTTCTCTTGCAATACACTGCCTAAACCAATAAATATGGAACAGTATCATGTAGCAAAGGATATCTATAATATATATAAAATGCAACGTCTCTCTGTCTATTTGTCCGTTTGTGCGCTTATCACTGGAGAACCACTTATCCGATTTACTTCCTTTTTTTAAACATGCTAAACCATTAAATATGGAACAATCTCATGTTGCAAAGAATGTAATATATATAAAATGCAACGTCTCTCTGTTTGTCTGTCTGTCCGTTAGTACGCTTATCACTTGAGAACCACTTATCCGATTTACGTGTTTTTGTAAATTTATACATATAATCTATATAATTCGATATAAGCCTAGATAATGGGAGATAATGTAAGATAATGAGAGATAAGTATAAATAGTACACGTTGTTCAATTTTTTCCATTTTTCTAAAAACGCTGCACTTGGTCTCACTAAACTCGTTCTAACCTAAAAACCACAAATTCTACAGCAACAAAATTTTACACTGTGACAGCCAAAGAAAGTATGAACTTACTGAGAATGCGAACTTCTCAATCCATCCTCGTATATACAGTGAAATCCGTTTATAACGAACTCCAAAAAATCACGAAAAATCGTTCACTATATCCGAAGTTTGTTACAAACAGTAAACAAAATCTATTATCATTTTTCACTACTTTTTTATTTAGATTAGGCGGTAATGCTTAGAAAAATTAATAATAATAATTATTAAATTAAAAGAAAACGTTCAAAGGAAAATAAAACAAGTCACAAGTTATTATTATGTATGTTGGTACATAAACGAGTATAAACGAAAACATTAAAATACGTAGTTTATACAATAAAATCAGTAATTTTCGCTTGTACAATTTTGCTTGAAAAAAAAATTGTGTTTATTTAATTGTCAAAGTCACAAAAACTACTCCATATATGTTGAGGAACCTCACGAGATTCCAAAAAATTATGAGTTTCAGTCATTTTCTTAGTCATTTTTAAAATGGATGGAACATAAATATTATCTCCTTCTTCAAGCTCGTCTTCATCATCATTATCGCTTAAAATCTTTCCAGAAGTCACTGATGTCACAATTTGATCATCAGTTAATATTTCTCTCGTCATTAATTCATTATCAGCACATACATATTCTTCAAAATTAAAGTGATTAAACATCTTTTTAATCTCGATTTCCATTGTACTTTGTTGAATGACAGCATCGTAAACAAATTCTAGACAATCAGTAGGATCTTCTCGATGTTTTTCAATCCACTGAGTCAACGATAGCTCATCATCTTAGTCATATCTACATTCCTTCCTTAAAAATCCGCCATGCCTAAAACAGTTGGCAATGGTTTTTCTACTGACTCTTTGCCAAGCCATATGAGTAAAGTTTATAGCATCCAAGAGAGTTACAAAAAAAATGTTACCTTTATCGATCGTCTCTAACATTTTCATAAGTAAAATCTTTCTATAATGACATTTTAAAGAATGTATCACACCTTAATCTATAGGCTGGAGCTTTGCACTTGTGTTTGGAGGCATAAAAACCAATTTTATTTGCTGTAGATCAACTTCAGGGTGCGCTGGACAGTTGTCAATCAAAAGTAGTATTTTTCTGTTTGTGAATTTTAATTCTTTGTCCCATTCGATCAGTTCGCTTTTAAAAATTTCAGATGTCATCCAGGCTTTACTGGATTTGTACTTTACTGGCAAATGTTTGTTTTTAAAACACCTGGGATTGGCGAACTTTCCTATCACCAACAAAAAATTCTTTTCTCTGTTCCAAACATATTTGCAGTTATCAACACAGCAATCCTTACTTTTGATAATTTTCCACCAGCACAATTATCTCCGACAAACTTTCATGTCTTATCAGGCGTCATCTTGAAAAACAAACCACATTAAAAATGTCCACATATTTCATAACTTCCTCGAATTTCCAGCCATACATTGGCCAACCACCGATCAACAATAGTCATATCCACTCCTGCAGTTTCTCCTATTTTCTTGCCCCCACTCATATTAGGTCGCTTTTTAAATCGTTCAATTCAACTTCTAGAACAGTTTTCTAGCTTTCTCTTGTATAGTATCGCCGGTAATAGGAACATGTTCATGTCGTTTTTGACTAAACCATTTAAGGAGTCCTTTATCGACTTGGTCATGTGTAGATTTTCTCACTTTTTAGTGTTCCGTACGGAACACTTATAAGATCACTTCGGTGTCTGTCTGTCTGTCTGTCTGTCTGTCTGTCACACCCCGATTTTCTCCCGAAACTATTTGACATAGAAAGTTGAAATTTAGTAATAATATAGGAATTGATGGCTTCATCAGAGCCATGTAGTTTTAAGAGTTAAATTTTGACTTAAGGGGTTAGTTTTGGGGGGTGAAATCGGAAGTGAAAAAAAAAAAATTTTACTAGGTCATCGAGTGTGGTGTCAAATGAAAGCTTGTGAAAACACGAGTAAAAAATGTATATATAATGTAATACTTGCGCGCACTTATCTTTGTATTATTTTTAAAAAATTGCGAAAAATCGCTGTCCCGCGCCTTATCTCGAAAAGTACTTATCAAAAACTTTTGAAAAAATTCCGGAATATTCTCCACGGGGTGTAGATTGAACGAAAATTATCACGAGTGCATTACCTTTAATAATTTTTCTGGTATTTAAAAATAAAACAAAAATTTCAAGGTCATCAGCTTTCAGTAAAGATTGGAAACAAACTTTGTTGAAAACTCATTTGGGGTGTGTTTTGTGAAGTCACTGATCATTTTGTATATCTGTAACAAAAATTTTTATTTTAAAAGCAATCAACGTACGGAACACTAATTGCGCAAGTTCAACTTGCACTTGACCGGTTATTTATAACTAAAGTTCCTTTTATTATAGATTGATAAGATTTCTTGCCTCTTCTTCCATATGGTAGAAACCTTAGATTTAGTTAAATTCAACTGTTTGCAAACATCACTTTGTTTAACTCCATTTTCTATTTTCCTTATAATATCGTGTTTGTCTTTTAAAGTAAACGCTTTACATTTTTGTGTACTTATTTTAAAATAAAAACTTAAACATTCACTTTGCTACTTTGATCAAATATTCATTAGCATAGCATCCCGTGGGGGAGCGGGATAGAATATCTCCCCCTGGTACGTTTTGCCTATCGTAGAAGGCGACTTAAAGAACAACCTAAGTGGTAGAGCCCAGATCCCACCAGCATCGCTCGGAGTGATACCATCGCATCGGCTTAGGCTGCATGAAGTTGCTTAACGTTTCGTGGCTGTGCCGATGTCCCGGACTGTGGGACCAAAAAGCATGATGAGGCACCTGGATACAAAAAATTCCGGAGGTAAAGTAGCCCCCCGTTCGGATTTCCGGATGGGGGCTGGTTCAGGGGCATCGACATGCAGAGATCATAATTTTAAAATAGATTTTTACGACATACGAGGTTTAAACTCGAACATAAATTCAGTGCACCAAACCTGCAATCAAATAAACCTCATATACTCGCTCTCTGTGAAACCAAGGTCAGTTTATCGACCTGCACAGACAACTATCTTTATCCTGGGTACTTCTATTCCCGATTTAGGCGTAACTTTGGAATCTGTCTTTTTGTCAGAAGCGACCTCTCTTGCTAACGAGAAGAGGCTCTGGAGCCCTCAAACTTTGATGTTATGTGGTTAAAAATAACGACTCAACAAACCACAAGATTCATGTGTATCTTCTATCGACCACCAAGTGATACTAACTTTAGAACACTTTTCGCTTCCCTTGCAGACACCATCGATCACTTACAAATTAACTATCCAAATGCCGAAATATCCATCCTGGGCGACTTTAATGTCCAAAACATCAACTGGCTTAAATATTCAAATACCACCGACGAACAAGGTCGTGAAGCTGAATCATTGTCAATCAGTTGTGGCTTAACTCAGCTTATTGACGAACCTACACGGATTCCTGATCGTGACGGGGAGTTCGCCAGTTAGGTTCCTCCGACCATAAAATGCTTTCGACATCGAGTACCCTACCTATCAATGACAGAGAGGCGCCTAAACCGCGCAAGATTTGGCATTACAAATCTGCTAAATGGGAAGATCTCATGCAATATTTTCGAACTTTCTCTTGGTTAGACGTTTGTTTTCGATCCGACGACCCATCTGACTGCGCCAGGGAGGTTTCCGATGTTATTTTGGCTGGTATGGAAGCTTACATCCCTTTTTTTGAAGAAATACCATTCCAACGGCAAACCTTGGTTTGACCGAAAATGCAAAAAAGCTGTTGCTTCTAAACATCTTGCCTACCGACAATGGCGTGAAAATCCTAACACCATAAATCGTAACATCTTTGTTCGTGTCCGGAACAGATGCAAAGAAATTATCGACGAAACCAAGGATGCGCACAATCAACGAATTAGAAACAAACTTCTCGCTTGTCCCAACAATTCCAGGTACTTTTGATCAGTCGCTAAGGCAGTTAGTCAAAATTTCACCAAATCCACAATACCACCACTCACACGGCCAGATAATTCTATTGCAACGACACCTGTTAAGAAAGCGAACTTGTTGGCTTAACTCTTTGCTTCACATTCTACTGTCGATTTCCAAGGAAAAACACCACCTACTATTCCCATAGTGCAGCCAAGGATGCCCGATATTGTCTCCAGACAGCGTATCATAAAACGTATTTTAATGAAGCTAGACACGAAAAAAGCTTCTGGCGCTAACGGAATGCCATAGTTCTCAAAAACTGTGCGAGGGAACTAACACTATTTTTCTGTAAACTTTTCAACCTATCCTACAGAAAGGGAATATTTCCTTCCTGTTGCAAATGTTCCATGGTTCAGCCGATACCTAAAAAAGGCAAGAAGACCTTGTCAAATAACTACCGACCAGTCGCACTACTTTCAATATTATCAAAAGTCATGGAAAAGGCTATCAATCAGCATATTCTAAAATATCTTGAAGGATTCAACATTATTACCGATCACCAATATGGCTTTCGTAAACATAGATTAACAGGAGATCTTCTGACTTGTATGTATCACATGTATGGAACAGCGCAATTGAACACTTTGAAGAGTCTCCAGCGGTTGCTCTTGACATATCCAAGGCATTCGACCGTGTTTAGCACGATGGACTGTTGGCTAAGCTACGCTCTTATGATATGTCTGAGAAGTTCTGTTTGTGGCTCTCATGTTTCCTCAGAGGGCTTTCTTTACGAGTGGCAGTCGACGGATTTCTTTCTAACACCTTTACTGTGCCCCAAGGCTCTATACTGTCTCCTACTTTCTTTCTCATTTACATTAACGATCTGCTGGAAAAGACCGGGAATCCAATCTACAGCTTTGCAGATGACAGTACGCTTATCTCTTGCATTGGTTTTATGGAAGTTTTTTCGTGCACTATAAAATAGTTCGTTTTAACCGGAAATTCGCTATAAAGGGGTTCGTTATTCGTCGTAACTTCACTGTATATTAAATTTTCTTTCATTTAAAATATATACTTTGTTTTGTACTATATTTAACTTTCTTTCATTTAAAATAGATACTCTGTTTTGTACCATATTTAATTTTTTTTCTTTTATAGTAAACTAGAGTTATACGTTCTTCGGATTTGAGCTTTGTACAGAATTAATTGTTTTTGTGGAGCGTAAGGCTTCCTAGCTCGAAATAATATTCCCAGCTGTTGAGAAGTTCTTTATGCTCTGCATGCAACATGTTCATGTCAAGACATATTTGCTCCTAAATTAATGCCCGGCAAATTGAGTGACAACTAGAGGAATGGTGTCCCGATATAACTAGGGTAGACTGGGCATGGTTGAAACAGAGTTAATATCTCTCGAACCGTGTGCGGTAAGGTGAGGATTGCAAGAGGCGATCGAAGCGGAAAAATCCGAACACGAACAAGTCCAGTTGTTTATAGGAGGCCCTATTGCTTTTGAATAAGCAAAAGTAAGTATTTTTTTTCGAAGATTTTTACAATTATTATGGCTTTTATTAAAGTGAGAGTATTGAGTGTTTTTTTTTGTTTGAAATGTAGAATATGGCAGTGATTAATTTTAATGTGAAATTATTGTCACCGTTACTATAAACTGTTTTGTACCTATTGGGGGAGTTGGGAACGGTCGAAACATGTTTTGTGGGTACGGTTGAAACAATATATTTATTTAATTTTCGTGTTTTCTAGATGCTGAGGGTACTGTTCGCTCCTAAGATATATACGAAAGCGAGCTGGCTTTTGCAAAACCATATAATCGGGATTTGTTTACTCGATTTTGCTTTTGTATTTGTGATAGATAGGCCAAACCCCGAAAATACAACAGAGGCAGAGGTTGTTCCTATTCGGAATACTAGCACACCCGAAGATGAAGCGCCACCACTATCCCCTTCTATAATTAACGAACCACCAGGAGAGTCAGCGGAGCCCTCTAATTTACATTCAGCTCTTGTTACTCAACAACAGTCTATGAATATTCGACAGAGTTCACCAGTCCCAGGAACTGAATAAGAAAACATTATTGTAGCTCCGGAAACTCTGACTACAACACCCAGACGTCACAGCAGTATTAGTATTCAGCAAATTTCGCTCAAACTCTCTACAAGTGGTCAGCCAATTAATCCGTTGACAAATCGACCTGAAAATGTAGCGTCTTCTAGTGCTTCACTTGAATTTATGCCGGAAACAATACGACAATTACCGAAAGCTCCTCCGAGGAAAACAAACAGAGGGCGGAAAACCAGGAACTCTACAATTTACACTGATACACCAGAGAAAGAAGAGATAAGAAAAAAGCATGAAAACAGATTGAAACGGACCAAAGTTAAGCAAGTTAAGAAAAGGTTGGATGGAGGAAAGACTAAAAGAAATACCACAAAAAGGAAGAAAACTAATAGACAACAGGAATCATCATCAAAAGAGGAGGAGTGCTACTGCCTTGTTTGTATGTCACAGTATTCAGAGAGCAGACCCGGAGCAAAAAGGATACAATACACAAATTGTAAACTGTGGGCTCACGAAGAGTGCACCGAAGGTAATCTTAACTATGTTTGCAACAATTGTGACTCTAAATGATCCCAAAACTAGAATTTATAACTAAATATTTTTGTTTTATTACTAATCAAAATCAGTAGCATTGTTAATAAAAATATTTTCTTTTAGTTTGTTCTCAAATTATTTTTCTACTCGAAGTGCTATAAATTTAGTTCGTTTTGTTTTTAAAAAAATGCTGTTGATTTATATTGTTTTTGATAAGTACGTACATTGTTGTTATGTTGTTACATAATTGTTAAGGGGTCATATTGTCAGAGACGACTGATTAAATACATTTTAAGTTGTGCGCCCTAAAAACATTGATGGCTCATTAAAAATATTGTTAAGTTGTATCCTTAAATATCGATGACTGATTTATATTGTTGAACGGTGCCATAATAATATAAATAATAAATAAAACATGTTATAATATTATATTTTGTATTATTTGCATGTGTTTCAACTGACCCCAATACTAAATTATACTAAAACTAAAATATCGGGTACACAAATGGTACTGCCCATTAGTAGATTGAAACACGCTCTTGTATTTAACATATCTCCATCATCGCTCGGTTTATTAATGGCAATACTATGGAAGATATAGGCTAAATTGTTTCAATCGTACCAGTCTACCCTATGTAGGGTTCAGCAACGTTAACATTTTTAGAAAAAAACTGCCGCCTGGGTGTTTGTAGCGTTAAATCAGGGGTGCTCAAACTTGAACTGCTGGCGATCTACCTCAATATTGTTAGACTACGATCGATCGACTCTGAGAGGCTGCAAGTAAGTGTGATGCAAGATTGTCGTCTAGGTAGGGTGTATCGTGGCATAGATATTAGTTTTCCGCACAACATGCATTTTTTTTTTAGTCAAGGTAAGTGTAGGTCTGCTCTAAAATGTCAATGAAAAACTCATAATTATTCAAAATTGCGAGTTTATTGGTTCTTACAAAACAAACGAGTTCTAGTGTCTAAACTTAACTAAAGAGTGACTTTGGATGTTGAAGCGTGGCACTGCATGTCCTCAGCATACTTTTCATAAGATGGTACGTAATTACCGAGTGCTAATCGCAAGCATGATGACACATGTTCGTCAGTTAGTCGATTGCGATATTTTGACTTAATTATCTTCATTTCAGAAAATGCAGACTCGCACAAGTAAGTTGACCCAAACATTGCCGTCAGTTGAAGGGCGATTTGCCTTAGATTCGGATATTTATCTTCAGATATAAAACACCCAGAATTTTGTATCAGATGCTGTGGCTTTGAGATGTATATCTGGTATAATCTGCACTAACTCATTTTCAACAGAACATGAGTCCATGTTAAACTGACTTGCTATTTCAGTAGCTAATTCCTCAATGTTTTTACACGAAAAAGGATAACTCATAAATGATGCGATATTTGCCAATTTACTGAAATCATAAAAACGTATTTCCAATTGGCCCAAAATATTTGATAATTCTCCTATCATAATTCAACTGAGGAATCCTTGGTTTCAAAGACGGAAAATTTTTCAGATCAGATGTAATCAGTTGATCTATCATAAGTTGCAATTTACTTTTGAATGCGTTTATTGCGCTAATCATCTCAATAATAGTTTTTCCTTTACCTTGAAGCTCCAAATTAATGGTGTTTAAATGCATTGTGATGTCTGTCAAAAATGCCAAATCAGTCAGCCATTTTCCGTTTTTCAGCATCTGAGTGTCATTACCTCTTTCGTCCAGAAAAGCTGTTATTTCGGGCAATAATTCTTTAAACCTTTCTAGGAATTTTCCGCGACTCAACCACCTGATGTTCGTGTGAAGAACTAAATCAGTGTGTTCAGCTGACTTACTATCTTCCAAGTGCAATTTAAAGAGCCGTCGTTGCAAGCTACGTGCATGGATAGAATTCACAATTTTTATTGCAATGCCCATAATCTCCTCCATGTTTAGAACTTTTGAACACAAAACTTGTTGATGTATAATGCAATGGAAGGAGAAAAATGAAGGGAAATCATCATTAGCTCGACACAATGCAACAAAACCGTTTTTGTTTCCAGTCATTGCTGGTGCTCCATCGGTTGTAATGCACACTAGTTTATATATTGGTAGCTTGTAGTTTGTTACAAAATTGAAGAAAACGTCATATATATCTTCGCCACGGGTCTTTCCTTTCAGAGGAATCATTGTCAAAAACTCTTCCTTAGCCGACATGTCATTGAATACCATTCGAATAAAAGTACACAGCTGGGCAGTGTCTGTAATATTGGTGGATTCGTCGAACTGTAAAGAAAAGTATGTACATTCCATGATATCATGTTTTAGTTTATCTGCCATGTCCTGACTCATGACTTCAACACGCGTTGTGACAGTCGGACGAGATAACTGAAGTTCTCTAATAGCAGACATAATCTCTGTTTTATTTTTAAATTCTCCAAATAAAGTCTCACCCGCTTCAATAAATGCTTCCTTCACAACCAATCCATTATCAAATGGTTTCTTGTATTTCGTCAATATATGAGATATTTTAAATGACGCGATCGTTGCAGCTTTTGATTGTTTGGCTGGTCTTGTGAACATGGTTTGTTCTTTTTTCAAACAAGTTATCAAATTACATACTTTTTCGTTTTCTTAATTCACTCTGTGACGGAAAATCCTTTTCATAGTTTTTATGAACCGTTTTATGATGCCTTTCTAAGTTCCCACGCTTAGGTATTGCAACTGACGCACGGCAAATGAGACAAATGCACTTATCCTTTACCATACAAAAGAAAAATTCTTCCTCCCAATCGTTATTAAAATGATAAGTTTTACTTTTCTTCGCCGCACTCATTTTGGACTATTTAATAATAAACTTTGTATCGATGTATCGCCTTGAAGTTACAACTCAGACTGACTCCTATTCCTGCAGGCGCAACATTTATATCGGCGCGAACGAAGTCTCGAATGTTCCCGTCAAACACACGCCGCCCGAAGTTTCTAGAAAAATCGGCGGGAATCAAAAACGCGGTTTTTCTTTGACAAGTACCGCGCCTTCCTTTGATAAAGCCGCCTTTTGCCGCTAGCAGGGGGTTATTACGATAAAAGAAAGTGATGAGGGGTTATTCTGGCCTAATTGTGGATCGAATAAATTTTAGTAGTTTATTCATTACATTTTTTTTAGTTACCTAAAACAAAATCTGTGAATAGTTCTATATCGGAATTTTTTTCTCGAGATCGACTCAAAAAGCACTCGCGATTGACTTGTCGATCGCGATCGACCGTTTGAGCACCCCTGCGTTAAATTCTACTTAGTTTCTGTTACCCTAAGATAGACTTTCTTCCAGGTCTTTATTAAGTTGAACGACTTCCTGCTATCTGCGGATATTTGCATAAGTTGCTGTCGTTCGAGCGTTCAGAGTAAATGAAGAAATAAGCGTACTGTCAGCTCTAAAGCTGTAGATTGGCTTTTTCCAGCAAATCGTTAATGTAAATGAGAAATTGAGTAGGAGACGGTATGGAGTCTTGGTGCACAGCGGCGTTGATAGTGACGGTATTAGAAAGAAATCTGACGACTACCACTCGTAAAGAATGTTCTCTGAGGAAATACGAGAGCCATAAACAAAACTTTTCAGATATACTATAAGAGCGTAACTCAGCCAGAAATCCCATGCCAAACACGGTCAAATGCCTTCGATACATTAAGTGCACCTGCTCGAGATTGTACAAAATTTTTAATTGCGTTGTCCCAAATATGTGTTACATAAGTTAGAAGATCTTCTGTTGATCTTTGCTTGCGAAAGCCATATAGATGGTCGCCAATAATATTGAATCCTAAATATTTAAGAAGATGCTGATTCAATAACTTTCGATATTATTGAAATCAGTGCGACTGATCGATAGTTGTTTGACAAGGTCTTCTTGCCTTTTTTGGATATCGGCGTAACTGTAGCCTATTTCCAGCAAGAAGGAAATATTCCCTTTCTGTAGGATAGGTTAAAAAGCGTACAGAAAACTCGTGTTAGTTTTTTGAGTACTGTGGCAGATATTCCATCAGCGCCAGAAGGTGTTTTGGTGTCTAGCTTCATTCATAGTGAAGGAGCCCATTCTAGATGTTTTATGTTCATAATATATATACGGGGGTTCAATCCCAGTTTCACAAGCTAAATTTAGCCCCAGGGACGCCCACAACGAGCAGCAAGTCTCAATCTATCCTTTTTCATTCTTTAAAGGCGTAAAGAAATAGATATTTCGATCGCTAACTTAATATTCGAATAGGATAAAGGATGGGATACATACTTCAGTCAAAAGGCATAGCAACTTCAAAGGCGCCTAGTTTATTAACTGTACATATTATATAACACGTGGGCTGAAAAGTTTTTGCTCTGACACATAGATGTCGCCCTTTTCAAAACATTCATATGATTTTTAGGAAGTACCAATCTTCAAATGATACGTGTCAAAATTTCATAACATTTCGACGGTCAGTTTACAAGATACAGTGGTTTTAGTGGCGCTAATTTTGATATTTTCAAAACAATGGAAAAAATCAAATTTCGTGTTTTGATTAAATACTGCTTTTTGATGGGAAAAAATACCTTTCAAGTAAAGCAATGGCTTGAGAAGTGTTACGGGGACTCTGCCCCTGGAAAATCACTCATCATTTACTGGTATGCTAAATTTAAACGCGGTCGTACAGACACAAGTAATGCTGAACGGTCTGGACGCCCAAATGAGGAGGTTGTTTTGAATGACCGTAAAGTGAAATTGCGACCCTAAAGATATCAAAAGAACGTATTGGTCATATTTTCCATAAACATTTGGTCATGAGAAAGCTCTGTTCGAAATGGGTACCGCGTTTGCTCACAGCGGACCAAAAACAACAACGCGTTGATGATTCTGAGCACTGTTTAGACCTGTTTAAGTGCAATAAAAAGGATATGTAACAATAGATGAAACATGGATCTACCAGCACACACCGGAATCAATTCGGCAGTCGGCTGAGTCGACAGCAGCCGGTGAAAGCCGTCCGAAGCGACCAAAGACACAACAGTCCGCTGGGAAGGTTTTGGCCTCTGTATTTTCGGATGCGCATGGAATAATTCTCATCGACTATGCTGAGAAGGGAAAAACCATCATAGCGAATATTATATAAAGTTATTGGTGCGTTTGAAGGCAGAAATCGCAAAGAAACGGCCCAAATGAACAAGAAAAAGTGCTCTTTCATCAAGACAATGCATCGTGTCACAAGTCAATTGTTACGATGGCAAAATTGCATGAACTGAAGTTCGAATTGCTTCCTCATCCACCGTATTCTCCAGATTTAGCCCCCAGCGACTATTATCTATTCATAGACTTCAAGAAAATGCTCGTAGGAAAGAGATTTGCCTCCAATGAAGAAGTTATCGCCGAAACTGGGGCCTATTTTGAGGGCAAAAACAAATCCTTCTACAAGAAAGGTATAGAAATGTTAGAAAAGCGTTGGATTGATTGTATCGCTTTTGAAGGAGACTACATATATTGACGAATAAAGTCGAATTTTGTAAAAAAAATGTACTCTAAGTAGCTAGGCCAAAAACTTTTCAGCCTGCGTGTTATTATATCGTGTCCGTACTGCCTCTGTTATTGCTGATCACAGAGGGATGCTTTTGCTGCCCATTATTTTGGTTGTCTTAAATTTATTTTAAGTTACGTAATCTTATAAACTGAATTCTTTAGTCTGTGCTTGTATTTTTCGTTTGACATAACAGTCCATATTTTTTGGCCCTTTAACTTTTAAACTTCCTTGTAACTGTTACTCTGGAGAGCCTCCTCAATACTTCGTTATCTTAGTAGGACACATTCCAAAACAATCTTATTTATCATGCACATGAAATTCTTTTATCTAAAACTTAAATTTTCTAGGCATACACTGAAGTGTAAATATTCTTAATGCAATTCCTATTGGCTCCAGCTTTTAATATATCACCAATCCTTACCTTTAATATCTACATTAGACGCCGGAAGGTTAAATTTTTATTGTATTTTAATTATCAGTTTATCGAGTAAGTGATAAAAAAATTCTTCATCAGAAATTATCTGGCTTGCCCTAACTACGAGAGTCCAAAGTATAAAAAAATTTGAGATAAAAAGATTCCGTGATAAGGAAAATCCACAAAAGTGAATAAACAACATCACGCTTGTTCTGTTCACCCAAAGTAGAGTGTTCGCACGAACATTGTTCAGCTGCTACTCATAACGGTATTAACAGAATAGATTTAAGGTTGGGTACCAAAAGTTTTAAAAAAGAAATGTGCATTAGAACTAATAAAAAGTGCCAAGTACTTCAATTTTTGGGTGCCGAAATTTATCTCAAACAATGTTATTAAAAAAAACTGTTCCTTCAGCAAGAATCTGATTTAGGAATAAAGACACTTCAAATCTTCGGCAATTCTTTGTAAACTTTGAGTTCCTGGCATTCAAGATGGATTTCTTGGCATTTAGAAGGATTTTACTGGGTTATAAAAATACTTAAATTTCTTTTTAAATAAGAATGTCTTAAAACGAATTGTTACAGACAAAACTCTTATTCCGATTGTAGACATCCCAGTGACGTCTCCTACTATCAACTTTGCATAGTGTACTAGACGTCCCCTACATGTTTAAGATGCAGATGTGGTCCCTTTTTTCCAAATTCCCTGCTATGGTCGCACACTCAACGTCTAGTGGACAATAAAGTACTGTCTGGACATGAATATGCGGGTACAGTTTTGGAGCTTCAACAGGCGACGGAAGGCTTGAATTGCTTCGATATAAGATAAGCTCGCATCCGAATAAACTTTTATCTGTAGGAAGTAACTTGGATGTAACGAACTAATAATTGGGTTAAACTTCTAATACTGCCAGATCATAACTTTCAAACTTCATCAGTCCAACTCTAAAAATAACATGTAGGCTGAAAAGTTTTTGACCTGACAGATAGATGTCGCCCTTTTCAAAAAAATCCATATTATTTTTAGGAAGTACCAACCTTCAAACGATATGTGTCAAAATTTAATGGCATTTCGACGATTAGTTTACAAGTTAAAGTGGTTTTAGTGACGGTATTTTTAATATTTGCAAAACAATGGAAAAAATCGAATTTCGTGTGTGGATTAAACACTGTTTTTTGATGGGGAAAAAATACAATTCAAGCAAAGCAATGGCTTGATAAGTGTCACGGGGACTCTGCCCCTGGAAAATCATTCATCATTTACTGGTATGCTGAATTTAAACGCGGATGTACAGACACAAATGTTGCTGAACGCTCTGGATGCCCAAATGAGGTGGTTAAACCGGAAAACATCAAAAAAATCCACAAAATTGTTTTGGATGACCATAAAGTGAAATTGCGTGAGATAGCTGACACCCTAAAGATAGCAAAAGAACATGTTGGTCACATTTTGCATGAACATTTGGGCATAAGAAAGCTCTGTTCGAAATGTGTACAGCGTTTGCTCGCAGTGGACCAAAAACAACATGTGTTGATGATTCTGAGCGCTGTTTAGACCTGTTTAAGCGCAATAAAAACGATTTTTTTCATGCGATATGTGACAATGGATGAAACATGGATCCACTATACGCCGGAATCAAATCGGCAGTCAGCTGAGTGGACAGCAGCCGGTGAAAGCCGCCTGAAGGGACCAAAGATGCAACAGTCAGCTGGGAAGGTTTTGGCCTCTGTATTTTGGGATGCGCATGGAATAATTTTTATCGACTATGCTGAGAAGAGAAAAACCATAAATAGCAAATATTATATAAAGTTATTGGTGCGTTTGAACGCGGAAATCCCAAAGAAACGGTCCTAAATGAACAAGAAAAAGTGCTCTTTCATCAAGACAATGCACCGGGTCACAAGTTAATGGTTACGATGGCAAAATTGCACGAATTTCTTCCTCATCTACCGTATTCTCCAGATTTGGCCCCCAGCGACTATTATCTATTCACAGACCTCAAAAAAATGATCAAATTTGCTCCAATGAAGAAGTTATCTCCGAAACTGAGGCCTATTTTGAAGGCAAAGACAAATCATTCTACAAGAAAGGTATAGAAATGTTAGAAAAGCGTTGGATTGTATCGCTCTTGAAGGAGACTATGTTGATAAATAAAGTAGAATTTTGCAAAAAAAAATGTGTTTTAAGTAGCTAGACGAAAAACTTTTCAACCTACGTGATACAGATCAATGTAAACGGGAACGGATGTCTCTGAGGTTTGTTAGCTACTAGAATTTTTGGGCGTATGCCTTTTAAATCGCTCTTGCTAATACTGAGCGCTTGCGATTTACCTCTTCACCTAGGTGGGTTGACGAGCTTTGTTGTGAAGCAAAACATATATGTACTAGCTTGGTAATTTATAGATGACGCGCCCCGGTAGACCACAGCTTTGGACGCTTGTATTTTTAATGCAAGAACAAAGAGTTGTCGTCCGCTATAGCCGATATACATCTTTTCTTTATATTTTTCACGGACGATAAATATTTACTTTAACTTACATATTTTAATGACAAAGTAAGACTTCACCCTTAAGCAATACCCGCACCTTTTATCACTACGACTTCTGCGAAAACTCTACAGATGATTCGTAGTCGGGGACAAAGCGCAAACTAAACTAACGTGAGAAACTACTTTTCAAGCGTTATAATTACCTTTATTACCTTGGCCAGTGAAGTTTGTGAGCCACAGTTCAAGTGCCCGGTTTGGTTTATATCTGTTTTAAAGTGAGTGAAAATTTGTACGGACTTGGTCAGTTGGATAAAAATGGATTCCAAAGGTTGCAGTTTGTTCGTAATATTCTTAGTTTTTTGGTAAGTAATAGCTTTTAAAAAAAATATATGTTGTAGGTTAAGTAGGTATTCACAGTTTAATATTTTCGTCATTTTTTGTATGGAGATATCACTGTAGTTTATAACCAGATTCTAGAGACGCATAGGTTACATATAACCTAAAGATATGCAAGTAAAAATGCCAATGTTTTAGGGGTAGAGAGCAGAGAGGGCATATGCCTACCCTACCTAGTCCCTGGCTTGGTTTCATGGCACTAAATCAGGACTATAGGGCGGATGGTACGGTAATGGCTTGAACTGCGCTAGTCTTGTAGACTCCACAAAGCAAAGTTTTGATTCTCCATGAATTCGGACATTTTTCTCTAATGGCCTACTTCAGGTTTTAGATTGTCCTTCTCTAATTCTCTCTATTAACGGTGGACTCTTTTTTCATATGTTCAACAAGCAAAATTCCTTCGCATCAACAAGACAATTGGGTTTTGGTATTCTTTGGAGGTTTTAAACTCCTTGCATCTATTTCTGCACTTTGAGAAGATCGCAATAGAACACCCAGGTTTTGTCGTCTGTAACGATTTCCCAAAAATAACTCCTATCGTTCTGCGCTACTGGCGCTACTTTTGATTTTTACAAAAGGAAGGAACAAAAAAAATTTCATGTATTGATTGAATATTGCTTTTTAATGGTAAAAATAGTGCCAGAACCCACAACGGGTCGAAAACAGCAACGTGTCGAAGATTCCGAACGCTGTTTAGTACTGTTTCGGCGTAATCCAAAGTAGTTTTTGAGTCGATTCATAACAATGGACGAATCATGTATCCACCGCTACATCTCTGAGTGCAACAGGCAGTCTGCAGAGTGGCTAAATCCGCTTGAAAGCCGACCGAAGCGTCCAAAAGCAGTTGGAAAGGTTTTGGCCATTTTTTTTGGGATGCGCATGGAATAATTGAATGGAATATCAACAACTATCTTGAGAAGGGCGAAGAATCACCGGATACTATTACGTTAGTTTATTGGACCGTTTAAATGGTGAAATCAAGGAAAAAAAGCCGCATTTAGTGAAGAAAAAGTGTTGTTTCACCAAGATGACGCACCAGCTCACAATTCCATACAATCGATGATGAAATTGGACCCACATGGGCCACAAATTGCTTCCTTATCCGCCGTATTCACCAGATCTACCCCCCAGCGATTATTATCCCCCATATCGCTGGAATAAGTATACCGATTTTCAAGGAAACTGTGTTGAAGGATAAAACCGATTTTTAGCAAAAACATTGTTTTTCCTTGAAAAGCCTTGGGACTTTTCATTCCATGTCGTATGGTGTATTCAAAAGCAGAAAACTTTTTACTAGACAGATAGATAGATAATAATTTATTTGTTTTCATGTTGTAACAATAAGTTACACTTATAAGCCAATAGGCATTAAACAATGTTAACTAAGATTACAATAACCTACTCGTATAATTAAATAAAAGAAAAAAAAACACTTTAAGAGAAAAATTACGATATAGTAACAAAGACACAATGAAATAAGAGGCACAACGGAAAAGACAAGAAACCACCTCTGCTGACAGAGGTATCGAATCCTTGTGCTAATTTCAACTGGACTTAAAAAAAAATTCATTTAATGAGCAGATATTTGGTTAAGACTCTCTTTACTCCCTTTTTACATAACGCACGTACACTCTCTGGGAAACTATTATATATCTTTAATATAACATAATTAACATTTTTCTGTATGTAGTTGTAATTACACTTTTCGGGAAGCAGATTCAATTTATGTCTAGTAGCATACCTGTGATTGTTTATGTAAGTCTCAAAAATATCGCTGTTGGTGTGAACAAACATAAAACTGTCCAAGATATACATAGAAATATTGGTTAAGCTCTTTCTGTCTCTAAACACATTCCTATAGCTATCACGCGGCTTCATTCCAAATATACATTTTTTCTGAAGAATTATAACTCTTTCAATTTCCGGTGAATTACCCCAAAAGATAAGACCGTATCTTATTCTTGACTGTATGAAGGCACGATAAGCTGACAGCAGCATCGACTCCAACATTTTCAGAAATAATTCTTAAAGCATAGCAATACCTTGAAACATTCAACGACACATTCTCAACATGCGCTCTCCAGTCCAGTCTCTGATCTATTTCCATCCCCAAGAAGGAAACACGTTCCGACGATTGGATATTAATATTTCGATATGTAAAAAATAAAGTGTTTTCCATTCTATTGCCGAAGAATAGGCATTGTGTTTTTTGAGCGTTTATTAATAAGTCATGAGGCGTAAAGTATTCATCAAGAGCTTCGCACGCCCCTTGCACACTAGTCAGCATTGCGTGCGGGCTCTCCTCACTAAAGATCAATGTAGTGTCGTCTGCGTAAAGTATAGTAAATTCTCCGGATATTCTACTGAGTTCATTCGTATATACAATGTATAAGAAAGGATATTGATTCCTGAGGAACACTCCTCGACCCTCGATCTGGTGGGAAATTACAGGCCTATCAAAATCACCATTTTCCATAACCTGTTGTGCCCGATTTTCCAGGTAGGATGCTAACAAATTCAACGCATTTCCCCGAACACCATACGATTCCAGTTTGGAACATAGGGTGTTATGATTGACACTATCAGATGCCTTTGACAGGTCAATGCACATTGCCATTGTGAGCTTCTTATTATTTAAAAAACTTAATATATGAATTAATGCTTAATAAACCGCTCTAACTGTCTGTTATTTTTTTGAAATCCATTTTTGTTGTTGGAAAATAAAGAGTTGCGTTCAAAAAATTATTCCATTGCACTGTTAAAACTGTGGTAGGCGCATCCATTGGCGGTATTAGTCATAAAATGTCTAGATGCTTCACGAGGAATATGAAAGCAATCGAGAGCAGATGGTAAGAGTAGAAAACAGTACAAAGCCATATAGGGCACTGATGTTGCTAGTGAAGGTACTACTCAGTTTATATCACCACTGCCCCAAACACTTTATTTTTGCACTCGACGTGTGTTTCGCTAACCATGTTAGCTTTATCAAGAGTGATGATTGACTAAAGCTAAACTACAAATCTACCCTATTTAGCCTAACACCTGAATTACTCAGGCGGAACTAATGGCATAAGCGAGGCCATCAGTAACCAGTAGAGGAGACTATAAGGAATAGGCCCTCTGCCTTTATTTACCCTACTTTTACATTTTATAATTTCCATACTTTCGTATGCGTTCAACAGTCTCCTATCATATACTTTTTTAATTAATCTTAGATTATCTAATGTTACAGTATGATCAGCTTCAAGGGCATGTTCGGCGATGCTAGAATTTTCTGTTCTACTGTTTTTTAAATGTGCTAAATGTTCTTTAAATCGTGTTTTAATTGACTTTTTAGTTTGCCCAACATACTTTTTGTCGCAATCATTAAAACTAATTTCATACATTCCACTTTTCTCACAATTAGGAATTTTATCTTTGGGATTTCCTCTGATTATCTAATGACTTATAGACTAAGGTGAGGCCTACTTTATTAAATACCTATTGAGTCCCCTGCTATATATCGGATTATATGGTATGGAGACATACTTGGTTTTATTTTCTTCGCGTGTAAAAAAGGTGGAATTCTGAAAATTTAACCTGAATTTATGTCTATTTATTAACTTGTTTTCTAAGTCATCGTCATAACCATTAACCCTAGTTATATTTCTAATACGATTCCTTTCATTATTGAAGTTTACTCTATTCAGAGGAAAAGTGACCAAACGATGAATGAATGAAAATGAAATGTATCCATACCATATAATCCGAAATATAGCAGGGAATTCAATAAGGTATTTAATAAGGTAGGCCTCACCTTAGTCTATAAGTCATCAGTCAATCTGAGGAATATCTTAGGAAATCCCAAAGATAAGATTCCTAATTGTGAGAAAAGTGGAATTTATGAAATTAGTTGTAATGATTACGACAAAGTTTGGTAAACTAAAAGGTCAATTAAAATACGATTTAAAGAATATTTAGCACATTTAAAACACAGTAGAACAGAAAAGTCTAGCATTGCCGAACATGCCCTTGAAGCTGATCATATTGTAACATTAGATAATCTAAGATTAATTAAAAACGTATCTAATAGGAGATTGTTGAACGCATACGAAAGTATGGAAATTATAAAATGTAAAAGTTGTTTAAATAAAGACAAAGGGCCTATTCCTTATAGTCGCCTCTACTGGTTTCTTGACCGGAACTGATGGTCTCGCCTATACCATTAGTTCCGTCTGAGTAATTCAGACTAGCTATAAATAGGGTAGATTTGTAGTTTAGCTTAAGTCAATCATCGCTCCCGATGAAGCTAACATGGTTAGCAAAACGCGCGTTGAGTGCAAAAATAAAGTGTTTAGTGTAATGGTGATATATACTGAGTAGTGACATTGTGCTAAAGATTCCACATTCCCAACATAGATAGTGAAGGTGTCGAAAAAAAAACCGCCAAGTGGCGGTCTTCATGAAACGATCCAGACATATCATAAGAGCACGGTTTAGCCAACAGTTTGTCAAGCCATACGCCTTGGATGTATCAAGTGCAACCTCTTGATACTCTCCGTTATATTTCATGTTGTTGATCCAGAGATGTATAACCTAGGTTAATGAATCTCCTTCTGATCTTTGCTTGCGAAAACCATTTTGAACTGAGACAGCAAACGATCAAAGATCTTGAACCATTGGGTCTGGCAACAAGTTTGCTTTTAATTCTCTGATGACGTGTTCCCTTGATTTTCTCGATTATTTGTTTGCATTTGTTTTGATTACTAACAAAGACGGTATATGGCGTTAGGATGTTCACTCTACTGTCTAAACGTACTATGTTTGAAAGCAACAGCTTCTTAACTGTCAGTTACGATAGTTATTTTCCATGTAAGACAATAACGACAAGATTTCCGCGAACATTTACTATTTTTAGAATTATTTATAATCGCCCTTCCCTGTCATATAAATGCTGTCTAAATATCAGGCAACAGATTAAATTATCATTTTTTAATTCCAATGAAAGCTTTATGGCCAATAAATACTAAATTAACTTAAAACATTATAACTTTAATTTCTTTTTCTTTATACATGTATGATATTTCTTTTTGATCTAATTATTTCATTTGCCTTAAGAAAAGATGCAAAGATAATTTGGAAGCATTATTAGGAGCTGATACGACCTTAGGAAGAAACACGATTAATGAGTAACGTCAATATTTAATTATCTCCTAATTTTAATGAAATACAACTATGGCTTCAAGGTCGGCTTGTCCATCGAGACTAATGGGGAATGGAAACAACAACCTGTAGAGTTTGACCACACAAGAGTAATGAATCTAATCAACGACAAACTCTTGGATATGCATTCTGACTATATGACAATTTCGAAAAACCATATAGAATTGAGTGCGATTCAAATCTATAGATGGAGGTGAAGATTCCGTCAAAGGCAACGGGATTGGTCTATTACACGGACTGATCAAAAACTTCGAGCGGAGTAGACGCTAGTATATATGCAGAAATGCCCAAGTGACGCTTTAGCATTCCACTAAGGACAAGTGTAACCTTATTTCAGACAGAAATTCATGCAATACAAGCATGCGTTCACGAGAATATTATACGGGACTACCGCAACCAAAACATTCTCTGACAGTTAAGTTGCTCTAAAGGCTTTAGATGCCTATCAGGCCAACTTCAAGATCACAAGGCCTATCGGAGCTGTCCTCAAGGAACAACAAGGTTGAAGTACTGTGGGCCTCAGGACACAGGGATAGAAGCTAATAAAAAAGCGGAATAATTAGCAACATCCGGAGCTACAAAATCATACAGAGGTCCAGAACCAACGTTTGGTATACCCAAATAGATGGTAAAAACGACAAACAGATAGTATATCAGCAATATCTAGATCGCTGGCTTGCAACATCTGGCCAAATACATGCGAGAGACGAAATTGGCTGCCCCTCAAAGAAACTAACAACTGACGTCCTTTGCTTAACAAGGGCCCAGACCAAAGTAGTGGTGGCACTGATCACCGGCCACTGTCACCTAAGAAAACATTTACACAAAATGGGTACCTCTAATGGTCTCATGAAATGCAGACTATGTGGTGAAGAGGAAGAAACATGAAAGGCTTGGAAGCTAATAAAGCTTCTTAAAGGGAGGACGCTTCAGTGCACAATCGCCTACCCGCCTACCAATGAACTAATTAAGTTATCGTAACCAATACCAGCTCATAAATTTATTGAAAATGATGATGCTTTTTCAGTGTCAAAAATATAAGACTTCCAAAATTATTTACTCCGTTTCTATTAAAAAAAAATCTGGTCATTAACTAAATCTTATTTGTGTTCGTATATTTTACTTTAAAAACCACTCACAAAAATCTCACTTTACCGCATTATGCAGCCAAACACAAAATATTCCGGAGCGGAAAAGGAGCGAATTACCTACGAAATAGAAACGTCAGCGGGTCGTACCTCGTTTAGAAAAATAAACAATTAATCATAACTACCAGTTTTTAATTTACAACGTAATACAAGGATTTTTATAAGCACACAAATTACTAGGAATATCTTTGTTAACTACCAATAAAAAGTAAATATTTAGAACATTATAAAAGTAGTTAATAAAATTGTGACGCTCGCTGATGAGTTATTAACGAATGATGTTACTGATATTACTCAAGACCACACTTAACATTTAAATAATTTTAATTATACAATCTTTTAAATGTTACCTTGCGTATTCGTTTCTTAATATATTTAGTAGCTGGTAATTAGTCTACAGAAAAAGTAGAAATTTGTTTCATTTATTAACTCCCCAACAATTAAATCTTTAAAAAATAATCATCTTTATTCTTCCTCGCCCTTGATTGAGACCAAAAGGATCTTCTATCTTCTTTTAAACCGCTAGCTCATAACACATGGGCTGAAAAGTCCCGGGCCTAACACATAGATGGCGCTAGTTTTATTGCAGTCACCTTTTTTTCAGTTAATACTAACCTTCAAAAGACAGCTGTTAAAATTTAATGATATTCTATTCATTAGTTTGTGAGTTATTGTGCTAAGAGTGACGCTACTTTTGTCATTTTCAAAACAATGGATCAAAAACAATTTCGTGTTTTAATTTTACACTGCTTCTTAATGGGAAAAAAAAATACAGTTCAAGCGAAGCAATGGCTTGAAAAGTGTTATGGGGACTCCGCTCCATCAGAAACAACAATAAAACGTTGGTTTGCTGACTTCAAACGTGGTCGTAGAGACACCGATGATGCAGAACGCAGTGGACGTCCAAATGAGGCGGTAACACCAGAAAACATAAAAAAAATCCATAAAATCGTTTTGAATGATCGAAAAGTGAAGTTGCGTGAGTTAGCTGACATCGTAAAGATATCAAAAGAACGTGTTGGCTTTATATTGCATGAGCATTTGACTATGAGAAAGCTCTGTTCAAAGTGGGTGCCGCGTTTGCTCACTGTTGATCAAAAACAAGAACGTGTTGATGATTCTGAGCAGTGTTTGGCCATGTTTAAACGTAACAAACCGGAATTTTTGCGTCGATATGTGACAATGGATGAAACATGGATCCATCACTTCACTCCGGAATCAAAACGATCGTCATCTGAGTGGACAGCAACTGGTGAACCTCGTCCAAAGCGCCCGAAAGCACAACAATCGGCTGGAAAGGTTATGGCCTCGGTATTTTGGGATGTGCGTGGTGTAATATTCATCGACTATCTTGAGAAAGGAAATACCATCAACAGTGAATATTATATAGCGTTATTGGAGCGTTTGAAGGCCGAAATTGCAAAGAAACGACCGCATATGGCAAAGAAAAAAATTTTGTTTCATCAAGACAACGCACCGTGTCACAAGTCAATCAAAACAATGGCAAAACTACATGAATTGAACTTCGAATTGCTCCCACATCCACCGTATTCGCCAGATTTGGCTCCCAGCGACTACTGGCTGTTCGCAGACCTGAAAAAAAATGCTCGCCGGTAAGAAATTTCGCACGAATGAAGAGGTTATCGCTGAAACTGAGGCCTATTTTGAGGCAAAAGATAAATCGTTCTACAAAAGTGGTATTGAAATGTTAGAGCGGCGCTGGAATGATTGCGTTGCTCTTGATGGAGATTACGTTGATGAATAAAGCTAATTTTGAACCAAAAAAACCGTGTTTTCTTTGTTAGGCCCGGGACTTTTCAGCCCATGTGTTAGTATCACGGTGTCCATATGAGGACTTTTATCACCTAAGCAATAAATATTTTTAAAATCGCTGGGTAAATATCACAGAAAGAGAAACAGCTGAAACAAGGTGTCGCCGTAAAACGAAGCCGACTGGCTACAGCCAGATCGTAAAAGGTGCCTTGTCGAGTTTCTCAGAGATGCTGCGTAAGTAAAAGTTGTCTTATATGAAACAATAATAGGGAAATTATGCGGAGCATCTCTCAGAAATTCAACGAGGCTCATATTAACCATCAGGCGGTAGCCAGCCGGCTTCTTTTAGCGGTGATGCTTTTTTTCACGTGTTTGTCTTTCTGTAGCGATAGCTATACTTTCTGTGGTAAATACAGAACCTTCGGAGTGTGAATCTCACTTATACTTAACTAGCTTTTCTTTATGATTACAGGAACTGTATTAAGCCAATCAAACGACCTTGATTTCGACTTAGAAAAACAGTTAAAAAACCCTGATATAAAAAGTATAGAAAAAACGTTGCAAGAGAATGGTGTAAATATGCCGGACTTAAATAACACAAAACTGGACGTGGAAAAGGTTGAGAAGGTTTTAAAAGAAAAATGTGAAAAACAAGGTGCTGGAAGTGCTGTGGAAGATCTAAAGGTAAGCGTAAGGATAAACAACAAATCGGTAAAATGATTTACCCGCTACTCTTCTTGTAAATATGCAGTACTAAAATAGTAGTGAATTTGACTTTCTTAAGTGAAGGAATATTAAATTTCCATAATACAGTTTAAATCGTACAACAAACGCTAAGTTTCATTTTTATTTCAAGTATTATAATATCATTTTGTTTGACAATTGTGGTGCCAACAGATCGACAGACCGTAGTCAGATAGATACACCAACGGAAATGGGAAAATGTTTTTTTGTGGTCTAAGAACCCTAAAACGTAAAGAAAAGCAAAAATCGCGAAAGATAATTTTTTCACGAATACAATACTGGCCTTTGCAAAGAAAGTAAAAACAATTTATCTGCTATGCCAGAGGTAAGTAAGTTTCGGCCAAGTTAACTGTTTGTATTTTGACACTTGTTCTATATTCAACTTAATATTTGTTAGGTTACTCTGTAAGCATATCTCAATCTCTTCTACGTACTATTTCTGTTAAAACTGGAAATAATGAAAAAGCAAACTGAAATAGAAGTATAATATGATATATACGTATCCACCCTTCTAACCCTCTACCACATTCCTTTCACCTCATATATATTTTACTATATATACGAGGGTCATTCAATAAGTAAATAGACAAATAGCTCTAGCTCAAGAATAGTTTATTGGATTGCTACAAAATTTGGCCTACATTTTGACATAATCCCCCCTAACGTTAATACACTTGTTTCACCTTTCCACTAACTTCTTGATTGCTGTGGCAAAGAATTCTTTCGGTTGACGTCGAAGCCACTCTCGCACTTCACTTCTTCATTGTCGGTGAACCTCTTTCCACTTAGGGCATATTTAAGAGGTCCAAAGACCTAAAAATCACAGCCCAGGTCTGGGCTGTATGCGGGATGAGGCAAGATCTCCCAACCCAGTTCTTGAAGCTGTTCTTGGGTTAGCCAGGCCGTATGAGGGCGGGCATTGCAAATGGTTCTGAATAATATTGTGAACAGTTCCAACGCTTACCCCAACCCCCATTTCAACAGTAATCCTTCTGTTATCACGAATAAGTCCATCAATCCTCGATTCGAACGAGGGACTGGAAATTTCAAACTGGACGTCCACTTCGCTGCTCGTCACACACTCTTGTTCGGCCGCTGTTGAACCGATCAATCTATTTGTAAATGTTCGCACAATTCATGCGACTTTGTCCATACTGTAATAATATTCTAGAATGTATTTCACTTGGCTTAACACCTTCTGCTACTAAATATTTGATAGCAGAACGCTGTTCTTCTAAAGTGCAGTCTTCCAATGGACTCGTGTTTACATTACATGATCGAACAACTGATTAAAACTGATCACAAGGTTGCCAACTTGCACTCCTAGAAGTATGGAGCGGTTTCGATGAATTTGTTTAAGTTGAGACCAATTGCCTCATTACTTATTGAATGACTTTTGAAATTAGCTAAAATTTTAACAAGTATACCAATCAAAAACCAGGAAAAATTCTTATAATAATATTGAAACTATACGATATCTAACGGGCACTTTCTCTATTAACACTGAAAATAACGAAAAAAATAATGTAATTTTTTGACCTTTTGACTCAAAAAATTCTGAAAAAACTTATAATACAATAAATATGAAATCACCACTCTACCTTTCTTCCACTTATACATTGTATAATTATTATGTGTATATTATATGCTTAGAATTGGTTCATTATCATAACCAAAAACCTGGAAAAAATCCCCCAGTATTATTAAAACTATTCCGTACTTGACTGCTCCACTTCTTTTACACCTGTTCCCCAATAAAATTGAAAGTAATGTAAAAATAGATTAATTTTCAGATACCTTGACTCCAAAAACCCTGACAAAGACCTACACCATCATATATAAAACATAACATCTCTCTCCCTCTATCCTCCTTATCCTTATCCCCCTTTATCCTCCTTAGCCCAGTCGCCAGAGGTTTCGAGCTCTCATTAAATGTTAATAGGCTGCATTTTGACACACAGGTAGTTTTTTAGACGTAGAATATGATAAAAAAAGTTTGTTAAAGTTTGATGTACGCGAAGCCCACAACATCCAAAATAAAATCAAAAATCCGGTTTTTCGAATATCAAAAAACTAATAGTAGAAAAATCGTATATAGATTTTTTTTTCAGAAATTTGGATACGTGATTCAAAAAGTGTAGTACGCCAAACAGGTTAATTTGAAAACACGCACCGCTCGAACATTAATGGATATTACTTGTTTTTAGAGAGTAAAAAAAAAAAATAAAAAATATCTTTTTGAAGGGGAGATTTTCAGCTTTCCGACGATACTAACAGTTTTTATTTTTGTTCCTTTATAATTTGTAAAACTTAAAACGAAATTTTTGTTTGCATGATTTTAACGGGCATACAGTAAATTACAAATCTTTAATAAAATATAGTATTGAAAAAAATCCTTGTGAATGTATCATTATTATACCTTAAGTTTCAATATAAGAATAATTAAGAATACCCACATTGTCTACCTTATTTAAAAATTGAGTTTTAAAATATGAAAATTTGCCTGCTGTAGTGTGCCGCCGGCAATTTTATGTTCAAAGCAGTACGAAATGGTAAAAAAAAATTGGATAATTTTTTTACAGTTACAGTTAAAAGCATACGTGATATTAGAAAATCATTAAAAACTTACAAAAAAATTTTCTCTTTTTTTTTGTAATTTTGCTCTTAAAAAAGTGTTTATGATAAACGTATTTTTTGCTTATTATTAATCAAACAACTTAAACTTAAAATTAAAAAAAAAAATTAAATGGGGAAATGAAAGATGAAAGTCTAAGCTTTAAGTGTACCGTAAAGTATTTATACGAGTATTTGATTTAAACATCCAAGTACAAAGGAAACAGTTATTGAAAACACAAAAATTCTAAATTACTCGAAGATATTAAATAAATTACGTACTCTTTGGCCGTCATATTGGATCCGCCATTTTGCATTTTTCAATCTGTCTTGGGATTTTTAATCATCACCCCCAGAAACCCATTAATAGCCAATTTCAAAATATTTAACGGTAACGTTAATTTAATCATAAATGAGGTTGGAAACATGATTCCGATTCCAACTGAAGGAGTTAAACCAGCAATTTTATTTTAAATAATTTTTTTAAATTATGGAAAAACTAAAAAAATATTCTATATTCTATTTTTTTTGTAAAATTTCCCATTCTTTCACTTGGTACTATTAATTTTTCGATATCTTTATTATTTTTAGAGATATTTGTGAAAAAACGAAGTTTGAATTTTATTTTCGATTTTGTAGGTTTAGCGTACACTTTAGAACAGCAAACTTTTTATCGTATTCCACGTCCAAGAAACTACGTGTATGCCAAAATGTGGCCTGTTAACATTTGTTGAGAGCTTTTCGTCAAAATTTGCCTCTGACGACTGGGCTATCCTATATATTTGGCTATAAATAATATCCTTAAAATTTATCCAAAAAACCTTTTAAAATGCTGTTTAAACTATACGATATTAAACCTCCGCCCCTTCCGGATTAAAAATTAAAGCATTCTAATTTTTAAATTTATTGACTTCAAAAACCCTGAAAAGGACATATAGAACGATATATATGAATCAACCCCTCCAATCTCCTTTATGATTAAATTAACGTTTCTGTATACAGTTAAATTTTTTGAAATTGGCTATTAAGGGGTTTCTTGGGTGCTGATTAAGAAACCGATGACAGATTTGAAAAATCCATTTAATATCTTCGTCTCATTTAGAATTTTTATGTTTTTAATAACTGTTTTCTTTGTACCTGGATGTTTAAATGAAATATAAATACTTTATACTTAAAGGTTAGACTTTTATCGTTCATTTCTCACCTTTAAATATTTTTCTCCCTTTCGTCTTCTATATATTTTACTATAAATATTTAAGCATAAAATGAAGTAGGAAAAGTAACCATATTACTATTAGAACCATATAAAATTTATCGATCCTCACTCTTTTGGCCTGAAGCGATATCGTTCAAAAATTATAGGCTTCATCCCCTCGCTATATCTAAATAGCAAGATTAAAGTTAATATCATACTTCGTTTAAAAGTTATTGTGTCAACAGAACGACAAGCAGACCGACGGAAATAAGTGACTATGTTTTTCGTGATCTAGGAACCCTAAAACGTGAAGAAAAGCAAAAATCTCGAAGTTGTCGAAGTCGATTTGTTCACGTATACAATAGTTTTCTTTAACAAAGAAAGTAAAAAGCACTTTTATAGAAATGTATGTAACTTTCAATAAAAGATGGTTGCTCGTTTGAGAATTTCAAGAAGTGTTCATCATTATAATTTGTGAATGCCATCCATGTCTTTCTTCTGTACAGTAAAATTTTGTGTATTATTTACTATTTTGTATTGCATCTGCCTTACTTCTCCTCGATTCAGGTAGATTCACCCTATAATAAGGTAAATTGTTGGGTCTGTTTATTGTCGACTCATTGTTAAAGGGGGCAGTAATATATTCATAGACGTGTATGTAAGATGGCAATAGGAAAATAAAAAAAAAGTTTTAATTCACTTAGATTTTACTATAATAATTAAAATTAAAATATGGGAACTAATAATTAACTCTAAGAAACGAAAATGATTTAGGAATAGGAAAATAATTAGGTATATGACTTTGCTGGCTATTCAAACGATACGTACTATTAAAATAAGCTATTCGATGTCAGGCTCGGAAGGAGAACTTTGATCAACATTAACAATTATCGGATCAATTATTTGGTCAGTAATGTTATTCAATTCCCACATGTTCTTTTCTTCTTCGATAACGGGATTTACACATTTTTCCCAGTTCTCCTTCTTCACATTACTTATCGCATCACCAAATAAGAACTTGACATCTGTCACTTGTGCCCATACCAATTCTATCGGATTTAATTCAGAATGATAAGAAGGAAGACTCAGTACTGTTATACTACGTGAAGCTGCTAGTTCATCTACAAGGTACCTTTTAAAATACTTTTTTGTTAATTTGGCTAAATCCAAAAGTTCTGTTTTCACTGCATTATCTGGAATTTTGATATTTTTTTAGCGTAACCACTCCAATACATCTATTTTGCGCCAAGTACTTGTTGGTAGTTTTTCTTGTAGTCTGGAATGGTAACTTGCGTTGTCTATATAACTAACTAATAATCGAGTTTACTATCTAACATTTGAGAAAACCATTCTTCAACGACGTCAGCATCCATGTCCTCATGATAATCTCCGTTACGTTTAGATTCAACAAATCTTTCCGAACTTCCGAAGTGTGTGATAATGAGCCCACGTCCTTTTCTGAGGGCGGATTGAAAGCCGTCGACCATTTTTAATGTTTTCATTTTGCCAGCATTTAGCTACCATATGTTCTTCGTCCAACGAAGTTTCATCTAAATAATATATTCGTTTTTCTTTTGTCTAGCTTTTCGGATGTTTCTTAAGTAATGTCTTCTCCAAGAGACAATATTATTTCTGTCTATTGAAATAGATTTCCTATAATGCTTTTTCCATTGGAAACCAAGTTGTTTTAAAATTTTCCACAGAGTGTTTCTGCTCATTTTGGGATACTCCGGGTCTCTTGGACCCTAACAAAAATTTTATCTAATGTGGGAATTTTTCTATTAAAAAAGAAAGCATGTACTTTACGTCTTATTCCTTGCTTCAAATTTAAATATTAATCGACCTGGAGATTTCATCGGCGATTTTAGCGGTCCGTTTCTGGATTCTTTTATTATTTTATATACAGTTGATTTTGCAACACCCAGCATTATAGTACACTAGTTCCACTGTTTCGTCAACACTGGCACTGGAATGATTATGTTTCCATGATTTAAAACAATTAAGAATTATTGTCTTTTCGTTTACTGATAATGGTCCTAATTTAGGTCTTTTGGAAATTGATTGCAAATTCTCCATCGTATTCTTGTACTCTGGACAATACCAAACTATGTAGTGTTAATATCACAATATATAACCCACATTACCTCCAATATATTGAACGAAATTACCTGACTCCACTCTTAATGCCTATTATTTATGCTTATTTACTATATATTATCACAATTTCTTAAAAACCCATATCACCCCCAATAGAATACATTAAATTACCTGACCCTAGATATAAGTCTTAATGCCTATTATTTCTACATATTTACTAAATAAAAGTAATAAAGGTGAAAGTAGCAATCTGAGAGTAGGTACGCCTATGGAGTTTGTCATATTGGGTGATTTATTATTCCACGTCTTTTAAAGATAGAGTATAGGCTGGCTTGACCATATCATGGTCCCGTTGTCAGTAAGGTCGGATGTACGAACACAATGGATGTGATTTACAGATAAGTCTAACTTCCTAAGAGAAATTTAATGATTTCATTATCATTAACCGTGTTTGGAGAGACTGAAATAGTGAAAACACACCTTTGCAGTGGCTTTAAATTTTATGAAATTATAGGTTCAAATCAGTCCACAGCGAAGTTCCTTTTTCCACGACGACTTTCCCTCGATATTTTTTCAAGAGATACACTCAGATTAATTAGATTAGTTAGGTCAACCCACTGCCCACGCATTTCGTGTGCTATCTAATCGGATATATTAAATTTCTTTACTTACTTTTTATGATAATTAGATTTTTTGTCGATGTTAAATGGAAAAAGTCACGTAATTGTTATTCTTCGGTGCTTTTTAAGTATGGGGTGCAAATATCATTTGCACGCAAAATAAGGGCTTTGAAGAGATTGGTTAGGATTATTTGAATTTCTCATGCCTTTTTATGTATCTAAGAATAAAGTCCTCTTTATTTGCTTCCCTTAAAAGAAAGTATTGTATTCGCGAAACCTCCCCCTCCATACTTTTATGTTTTTTTTTCGCGATTTATTGTCCCTAGATCATGAAAAACATAGTTGCCAATTTCCGTCCGTTCGTCTATCTGTCTCTCAAACGAAATAAAATATCAATATCAAATTTGGCGCACATATACGAGGCATATTCGAAAAGGCCGTTTGCTTATATTTAAATATTGGCGGGTCTGAAAAAATTTGTATACATGCAGCGCCTTCTAGTGATTGTTTTCGAAGTCACTGAGGTTATTGTTTTAATTCAGTAGTCGTTTGCCTGTGGGTGAATGCAGGCAACAATGTCCGCCAAAATCGTTGCTCCCGCCAGTTGTGAAGTGCGTGCTGTGATTCCTTTTTTATGTACAAAAGGATCATCAGCTGCTCATATTTATCGGGAGTTGAGCCTAGTTTATGGACCTACAGTAATGAGTGAAGGAAAGGTTAGACAATGGTGTTGAAATTTCAAAAATGACCGCACAATTGTGCATGATGAAGAGCGTAGTGGTAAGCCCAGTATCCAGATCGATGAAATCGTTTAACAAGTGGACAAAAAACTGCGATCTGATCGACGAAGAACTCAAGACCGCCGTTGTCAACTGCTTCAATTCCCAGGCGGAGAAGTTCTATGCAGAGGGATTAAAGAAGCTGGTGCAGCCTTACGAAGAGTGGTTAGAAGTGAACTGCGATTATGTGGAAAAGCGAAGTAGGTTTGTAGGAAACTAAAACCGTCAATAAAAACTTTTTCTAATGAATATATATTTTTTTATGACCAAACGGCCCTTTCTTTTCGAATATGCCTCGTAATATTTGAAGTACTTATATCGAATGACTATGGCAGGCTATGCTTTGTTTCTGGACCAATTTCTTATCCATAATTCAGCTTTAAATATATCCGCTAACTAGCCTTGCGTTCCAAGTAATCCCCAAGATATACGACTCCCTGTAAGCTTGACAAAATTCGAGAAACAAACTTCATGAAACCTGAAATGAATTTTGTGAAACTTTTTGTTTCCTTTATTGAATAGTCTATGTATATTCAGGGTATCCCATTGAAAAGGGTTCTCTTTAACAATGAGTACTTTTGCGTTTCCTTTATCTGATAAAATAACCAGTATTGACTCGTTCTGGTTAAATTCACTCAAACTTTGCTATCTTCTAGTTTTTGTTATTCTGAACAAAAGTTCCCATGGTCACAACATGATCTGACGAGCCGTTTTTGCCCTATAAGGTTTCAAATATTGGTAATAATAGCTCAATCGTATATGTATGTGAAACTATTTTCACTATTTGTGTGTGTGTTTTACTACCTTTTCAACCTTTTTTACGTTAAGTGTAACAGTATAATAGTGTAGTATTGTATGTGTATAAATGTGACCCCCGCTCTTCTCCCACTATCAGCCTTTCTGCGAGTCGCGTCCTCAGGTTAGAAGCATACTCTCGAGTAGGGCGTCAGGCTATCCCCTCTTTGCCTACATATACACAGAACGAGGAGATTCTCTCGCCGAACAAAGTATACACATACACTACACCAGGGCTGTCAAGGTCATGCACAGTTCGAGCCAATTTCGGAGGTAACGCCTCCCACTGCCCCCACCACTGCTGCTGGCGCCGATCGCGCAGTCTCGGGAGCGGCTATGAGAGACATAGGAGGAGCGCATTGTGTTTGGTAAGCGGCCAAGCCGCGATCGGCGGCTCGGCAGCTTAACATCTAGCAGTGGTAGGGGCAGCGGGAGGCGTTACCCCCGAAATTGGCTCGAACTGTGCATGACCTTGACAACCCTGCACTACACGTAGCACTTTACCAATAATGAAGTGAACAGCTGCTAAGAACGTGTTTTATTTTCATGAAATATGTAATATTATGGTCTGATCATTGGTACATAATGATACAGTAAAACTTTTTGTTCTAAAAGATGTGCAAGGTTCGAATGGAATAATTCGATTCAGAATATTTTTGCAATTGAGAATATTAAACGTATTCTGATGTAAACTATTTTTTCGAAATAAATATTATTTCATTTTTTATCGTGAATAATTAGTATGAAATCACATATGATTAAAGATGATTTGTTTTTTGTGCCAGGTATCATAGACTTGGCTCATATAAAAGTATCAATATTTAGTTAAGAAAACTGTATGCACTTCCTCCAATATTCAATTGAGTGTAATTAAAATATATAAAATATCTTATCATTAGTTAGTATTTTGTAGTAATGATGAATGTAGTCCGTGCTGGAAATAGACGTCATTGGTATGTCTGTAATCGACTTTATAATTTTAGGCAAATGATAAATCTTCTTGGTGAAGAGAATGAAGGCAAATGCGAAATCGCTATTCTGCGTCGTGAAGTAGGAAATTATCCACCACTCGAGATAGGCATAGATACACGAATATCTTTTAACTGTAACTTGTCTATCAATGCAGAAATGCGCGATGTGGAAAGAGATCCCACATGCATCAGACTTAATGTTTTAACGCAAACAGCAAGTTGCCCATGTCTTATATGTAATTCACCAAATAATGTACAGAGGCTTTCTATTCAAAGCAGGACAAATGTTTATATAAAGAAAGATATTTATATACCAAATAATGTTAGATGCTGCCCATTACATTTAAATGAACAAGAATACATTTTACCAAATTTGCTTGAAGGATTGAGATACATTAAGAGACCTTATGTCTTAAAAGGTCAAGAATTGTTGGGTTTCTTGCAGAATCTTCGCATAGCAGCTAATGATAATTATGAAAATAGATTCAGTGATGAAAATTAGTTTAGTCAGAAGGCATTTAAAGTAATGACTTCTGTCACTAAAGATCAATTCTGCGAGCTCTTTACATATTGTGACCCAGTACTTACTGGATATGGTACTTCGAGACATGTCAGCAAAAAAGATCTCTTAGCGTTTCTTTGTAAAATGCATCAACGATTATCTGACGAATTTTTAACAATTATTTTTAAGTATAATACAAGGCAGAGCACAAATCTTGCAATTGCAAAGATTCGTAAGTCATTGATGCAACAATTCGTTCCGCAAAATATAGGGTTCAATGCAATAACCAGAGCAGAATATATAGAAAGTCATGTACCTGCATTTGCGAACGAATTATACAATCCGACCCCGGAAAATCCAAAAGCTATATCGTACATTGATGCACTAGTTGTAGCCGCAGATGGTTACATTCTTGACATTCAGGGACCGTATTTTTCCGATTCTCGGAACAATGATGCACAGATGCTTCGTCGCGAACACGAACGAGACAATTCCCAAATAGCACAATGGTATCAAGGTGGCGACATTTTTGTTGTTGATGGAGGATATCGCGATTCTGTTCCTTTATTTGAACGAAATGATTTTACGAATAAAATGCCTGTTTTATTAGGACCTAATAAAAGTCAATTAACAACAGAAGAGGCCAATCAATCTCGTTTAGTCACTAAGACGAGATGGATTGTAGAGGCAAGAAATGGACACATCAAGTCTATATTTAAATTCTTGCGTGACGTTATTTCAATCATTCATTATTGCATTGCTTGAGCTATCATAAATAGATACCATCCTCTAATAGAAATGCAAAAGGCCACCGTAGAAACGGCGCAAGCCATGCTAGTAAAGGCACGGACAAGAAATGAGCTTCAAGCACGCGTTGAAGCTGAAGATTTGAAGAGAAGAAACGGTCAATGGATTTTGATCGACGAAAATGACATACCTGAGGTTCCACGACTGACATTAGATTATTTAGAGAATTTGACTGTAGGCACGTATCAAATAGAGTTGGCACCGTCGTACATTCAAGACAAGTTGCAGAGAGATGAAGTTGAAGAACTCCAATTAGATCAACTCATAACAGAACCTGGCTTACTAAGATTTAGAATTTATTCTAGATTTAGAAATGCCACTAAGCATCAACTCTGGATTAAATACGAATCCGATCAGAATCGAATACATAATGAACCGATACGTGGATATTATTGTACGTGCAAAGTTGGTGCTGGAACCCTCGGTGCTTGTGCTCATGTTACCAGCATTTTGTGGTATTTAGGTTACGCGCGATATGGAAATGTAAAATACCCATGGATTATGCTATTGCATGTAATACAAGATGCGGGTGACCGACCAATATTTTTCGAGTTGAATGAAGTAATACAATAATATTATGGACAATTATATTTCATAACCAACTTTCGTAACACATACACAGACCACACACACACACACACAAACGCGCGCGCGCACTTAAAGGGTCAGATTCCCGCCACGGCCACGTCGTTGATCCTGAATAATGCTAAAAATGGGGGTCACATTTGTACACATACAATACTACACTATTATACTGTTACATTTAACGTGAAAAAGGTTAAAAAGTTAGTAAAAAAGTAGTTACAAATAAGAAAAATAGTTTCACATATGTATACGATTGAGCTATTATTACCAATTCTTGAAACCTTATAGAGCAAAAACGGCTCGTCAGATCATGTTGTGTCCATGGCAACTTTTGTTCAGAATAACAAAAACTAGATGCTAGCAAAGTTTGAGCGAATTTAACCGAGAGCCATTTTCCATAAGATATGTGCGGGGTCCTTTCTTGTTGAACGCAATGAAGCCCTCGAAATTTATTTTTTACGTATATTACTTTTCTAAAATTTAGGAACAACAAGAAAACCTTAAAAATTGCGTAATGCAAGAAGTAAACATGACCCAAATTCAGGAGGAATTAGAAGAAGCCAAGAAGACCGGGTCAATGGATGAAGTTTTTGCAAAATATTGCAACAAATGGCCCGCTGTCTACGGTTGTATGGATAACGTCACGGTGACAGTTCGCTCCTGTATGACGGAAAGAGAACAAAAAGCATTTAATAAGAGTTTGGATATAATGCAGGACTTGCAGGAGTTTATGTGTTTTAAGGACGGTGACCGCTTGGCAAGTAAGATTTTTTCTATTGATTACTTTTTTTGAGTTATCGTTGAGGAGTAGTAATAGGGGTATTTTCATGTAATTTTTAGTATTAGTATGAAAGATTGCCTAATCAACTGTATATTTAATATGATTATTAAAATGCACATTCAAAATTGTTTTTATCTTGGCTCAAATAATTATAGTTAAGTTACCGTGTCGTATCAGTTTTTGATTATCATTTGAAGGGTTTTAGTTCAAAACTTTACATGTCCAAAAAATTCAAAAAACGAGTTTTAACTGCCATTTCTTGGTACGCAAGAACTACTAACGGAGAGACAATTCATTTCTGTTTAAAACAAGAAGGGTCCTAGGATAGACCTTCTAAAAGAAATACATGTTCAGTTCAAAACACGATATGTCCAGAAAAAAAACGAGTTCAAAACTGGTGGCCTGATGTGGAGTGTGCCAAAAATAGGAGAATTATTAATATCAAGAAAACAATGGAGACTCTTGAAGATTGGGTGTCAAGACAGCAAGGGCCTAGTCCCTTCAAGATTATTAACGTCCAGCAGCGGTTGATTAAAAGTTGAACGAACTTTTTTGAGGTCAGAAAGCAAATGACCCTTTTCAATACAAAAAACAAGGGAGCTCCAAGTCATGTCAAACTGCAGCGGTGTTTTTCAAAGAAATAATTATAATGGAGTTCGTTGTCAAAAGTCCCTTAACCCAATCAAGCAGTCCGGGTCCACGAAGACCAGATAGTCTAGGAAGTTCAGACGAGTAGCATATGCCAGGCTAGCCCAATTTCAGCTGCCATTGTAATCCTATTTCAAGAAAATTCCCATCCCTGCAGAAAAATTCAAGGACATTATTCACTTGTCCAAATTTTGTAGCTAAAAAGCTAGGAAAATGTTTAACAAAATTCCCGCAAGGTCAGAAAAGTCAAAAATCTATTTTTTTTCAATACAGTAGAATATCGAAAAAGTTAACCGAAATGTTCCAAGGGTAATTAACGTTTTCGAACTATTAACTTTTCTAAGCGGTTTTTCAAAATTGAAAAAATAAAATAATAAACCTAGATTTTTTGGAAATGACATGCTAAATTTATTTCATTGACTTAGTTTTCATCACTACAAAAAAGAAACTTAGATTTAATTTGTACCGGTTGGTTTAAAGTTCACAGTCACTCTTGAATATTTTCGTGCGCAGTAACTTTATATCAATTTGTACGGACTGGTTTAAAGAAGCAGTCGAGACTTGTTTGTTTATTTTCTTTTGTGTAATAGCTCTTGACCATTTTCGTGCGCATATTGACAAGGTCTGCCACCTGATTTGCATCGTAATTGTTTTCAAACAATTTTTTCAACGTATTGATGCTTTCAACTGCTTTCGAGAAGCTCACTTTTGGTTGTTGAATATCTTGCTCGATAATTGACCCGTCGTTATCATTATCGGACACTTCGAAATCATCGTTATCTTCTGAAATTTGATCATTGTTCCAATTTTCAATGTCATCAATGCTGATGTCAACATTATCACCCACCTTTGACATCAACAATTGAACTTCTCGAAGTGTATCGTTGTATGCACTATTTGATGTAATCAATTTAGAGAGCGGAATGTCGTCTTCACTATCGTACTGATCATCATCCCACTTTTTTATCTTATTCCACGCTTTTATAAGAACAGCTTGCGGCAATTCATGCCACACTGATTTAAGTAGCAAAATAGCATCACGAATTGTATGTGCCTTCAAAATATTTTCAATCTGAACGTTTTCTTGTGCGACAATGTTGCATAACAATTTAGTTCGATATCTTAACTTGACCAAACTTATGGGATTTTGATCCATGGGTTGCAAAACCGCTGTTACTTTAGTTGGTAAAAGCATTGCAGCAATGTTTCCATCATCAGACTGTAGCATGTCAATTGGCTTATGGGCAGTACAGTTATCAATCAGCAACAATGCCTCTGGCGGTAAATTATTTTTAGCAAAAAATTGATGAACCTGCAAAAATTTTTATGCAATAACCTGCAAAATGTTTTATGAAACTACAAAAATAAATTTACCTGTTTTATAAATGAATGATGGAACCAGTTGAAGAATAACTCTGAATTCATCCACGACTTTTTCGAATTGGCGTATTCCAATGGGTTTTCAAATCTCTTAAAGCAACGTGGATTTGCAGATTTACCAATGACCAAGGGCTTTAACTTGTGCGAACCGTCTGCGTTAGCACACAACAAAAATGTAATTCTTTCCTTTGCAATTTTTCGGCTCGGAGCGGTCTTTTTGTTTGCTGTGACAAATGTTTTATCCGGTAAAAAAACGATAAAATAGTCCAGATTCATCCGCGTTATATAGTTGCGAGTCGGAGATGTCCATTTCATTCATTTTTGCTCTTAAATTATGAATGAAAGATGTAACGTGCGACGTATCGCTTGAAAGGATTTCCCCACAAATTTTGAGATGGCGAATACCATGTCTTCTCTTAATATTTGCTAGCCATCCATCACTGGCATTAAATTTTTTTCCAGGGTGCAGTATGGCGAATTCCTGCTTAGCTCTTGATTTTAAAATTGGACCAGTCATTGCACAATTACGCTGTCGTTGGTTTAAAAACCATTTATACAACCTTGCCTCAAGATCAGCATATTCCGGTTTATATAGTGTTTTCTTGTGTGCTTTTTCATATGTGTTCGCCACAGCCTCTAAAATTTCATGGCGTTTTTTCTTTATTTTTGAGATGGCTACTTTAGATACACCATAATTCAACGCCAATCGTGTTCCGTGAATACCTTGATCAATCTCTTTTAAAATCTCCACATTCTGCTGCAAATCTTATCTGATTTGAGATGATTTGTTCTGCTTTGACATTTTTTAAGTAAACAATACACAACTCACAAACTCAAACGCTAACAACTAACTAAATCAATGTTGTTTGACGATGAAGATGATCATAGGTTTTCGCAGCTCAAAATACTCGTAGAAAGGAAGTTCGAGGAATACCATAATCCAACAAACAAAATTAGAGCTCAGTGCTGCCACTGAAAATTTTTTAAAAGTGGCCAAATTGCCACTTTTATAAACGGAAAAAACCGTTGTTTTGAAAAATTCATACGCTCTGAAAAGTTAACTGAAGAGTTAACTTTTTAGAGCGGCACGTGGATGCTGAAATACGGTTAACTTACCCGAGCGATTATCTTTTACGCGAGTTAACTTTTTCGAGATTCTACTGTATTTTCACAAAAACACAAATAATTTACAAAATCTTAGCTAATATTTTGGACTTATTGATTTTATTTTATTTTTTTAAATTACTTTTTAATTACATAATTTACAGAAAAGTAGTAATGGTTCTGAAAAATGTGGTTGTTTTAAAATGTTTTGAACAATTTAAGAATGGACAAATCCTGCTTAATTTTAAACAAAAAAATGTACATTTTTTAATTATATATATATTTATTGAAACAAACATTACTTTTTGGTTTCTTAATAACCCAATTTCCCTCAGTTTTGGATTTGCAAACTTTAAAAATTGATTTTCTCAAAAAGTCGATTTCTGGACATGTCCCATTTTGAATTAAAACCCTTCATTTATCAAATTTCAGTGTAAATATTTCGTCTTCAGTAGGCAAGGCCAATTATGATTGGAAAGTGATTTAAAAATATTCAAAATTATGTCCTGCCCCAAAAAAGACTCTTATGGCCATTTTCTATATTATTATCTATTAGATGTTTTTTGCATTTTTCTGAAAAAGTACTATTTCCTGAACAATACATCGTTCGGAAAATAGTTTTTAGTGCAGTTGATACAGCGTTAGGGCGTATATCTTGACATTGATTTCATTGTTATTATAGTGTCGTTACCTTTATACAGAATGTTCTCTGAGTTGTGGTTTTTTACCATTAAAATAAATCACTTCATCAAATATGTGGTGCAATCCAAAATGCCGGGACTAACGCCAGGGGCGTATCAATCGGAAATGGCGCCTAGGGCGAGCATCGGAGTTGCGCCCCTTCGTAAATTATTTATATATAAAATAAACAGATACACTAAATAAAACAGTCATAAATCTTACAAAACATTTTTATTTCCTGTTTTAGAACGAAAATTAGTCCGTAAAAGTACACTTTTAAGAGTCTTAAACTTAAAATTGCACCTTCCTTGCCTTCTGCGACGCAAATAGATTTAAAACATCGAAGAAATGTATTTCTTCGATTTCTTCTCGCTCTACACCGCGCAAAGCTAGGTCGCATAACCATTTTTGACCCATTGTAGCTTACTGAAAGATAGCTCGCAATTTTCGATGGATATTGCAATCGATGGCCGAGCGAGTGAAAACATTAAGCAATCTACTCATACCGCCAGGCCCGGTGGCCGTTGCCGCACCACTCTTTCCCTCTCGCTCTTCGCGAAAGCTCACCACGCGTGGGAATTGCGGGATTATTTGAATATGAATTATATTGTTGGTTTATTTTGATTTTTAAGTTTAATAATTTGCGAATTTTGCACCCCCCTTTGAATGGCGCCAGGGCACGTGCCCTACTTGTCCCACCCTAGGTACGCCACTGACTAACGCTATATAGCAAGAACGCGAAATAGTATCGACTCGCGCCGATAGGTGGCGCTCTAACAACGTTGCATGACGCTTTCACATTCTAGCTCGTTCAGGTGATTCTGTATGCACGTTTGCGTAAAATTCCAAATGTGTCTTTGCAAGTTTGTAATGGATACGAAAAAAACAAGCACATATGTATTGACATTTTCTTGTACAGTCTACGAAGTAAGAACGTGTCCGCGATAATTCATTTTTGGTAGATGCGATTCTAGCGATTTAACAAAAAAATCGGTAAAGGGAACGAGCGATCTTTTACTTGACAGACTGTAAACTTACTGCTACTGAAAGGTATAAAATAATTCGAAAAACATTTGGGAACCCGGCTCTGACCTGTTGAAAGTTATCGAGAAACCGGAAAGCCTGCAACTGCAACCACACATGAAACTACGAATTGTCTATTTTCTAAAAATGATATTATAAGATGGATGAGAAAATTTAGCGTTCCCATCCTAATTAACTTGGTAAAAAAGTCACCTTGTCGATGGCTTTGGTAACATCAAAGAAAATAACCCCTGTATCGAATTTACGATTGAAAGTCATTAGAACGTTTGGAGCTAGTCTGATTGTTTGTTTATGTTGTTCTAAATCTGAATTGTTCGTTTGGTAAAATATGTTTGTCATTATTGAATACATTAATCTTTTGCAGTATGACTTTTTCTGTAATTTTTCCGAGATTAGATAGAAGGCTGATCGGAGGTAACTCTCCGCCAGCGATTGATCCATTCGCGGTTTATGTATAAAAAAATATTTTAGCTTACTTTGAACTTTTTGCAAAATAACTTTGTTTTAAAATCTTCTCCTTGTTATACTTTTCATATATCTAATAATCTGTTAATTCCGAGGTTGTGGTATTTCTGGAGAGGTGGATTGCTAGGTATCTCTCCATCTTTTTTGTGGTCTCCCCGGTGGACGTTTGCCTGTTGGTTTTCCTTTCAGAGCGATACTTGGTAGTATGTGCTCCTCCATTCTTTTTACTTGCTTATGCTACTGTTTTCTTTATCTACCCCATCTTACCACGTCTTGCACGCCACATTGTTCCCTGACGTCAGTATTTCGTATCCTATCTCTCCTTGTTTGGCCAACTATTGCTCTTACTGTTTTCACTCATTTTTTGTTTTATTAGTATTTTCTCGTGATTCTACATGGGCTGTTTGAAAAGTTCTCGGCTTAATGATAAAAGAAAATTATTTTGACGTGAAATATGTTTTATTGATGTGTGATTCTGGAAAGTCTGCAAAATAACCATTGGCTGCAATAGCTTCGTCATTTGATGTAAAACGCTTTCCAGATAGGAATTTTTTCAGGTTTGGAAATAGGATAGTCAGAGGGAGTCAAATCTGGTGAATACGCTGAATGTTCAAGCAATTCGTGCTTTAATTCGTTGAATTTTACCATCGTCAGAACATTTGTATGAACACGTGCATTGTCTTAATGAAAAATAATTCTTTTCTTCGTTTAAAGCAGATCTTTTCTCACGAATTTTTGCATACAACTGATCGAAGAGGTTATAATAATATTCAGAGTTAATTGTTTTACCTTTCTGAAGATAATCGATCAACAAAACACCTTTGTAATCCCAAAAAACTGTTACCATAACAATTCGTGCTAGTGGAAGCGTCTTTGCCTTCTTTGGTGCACTTCCACCGGCTTCGATACATTGTTTCGACTATTCTTTTCGCTCTGGTGTATAGTGGTGGATTCAAGTTTCATTAAAAGTTATGAAACCACGCTTGAAATCCATTTTATTTTGCTTAAAACGATCCAAACACGCTTGAAAAATACGCATTCGAATGCATGTGTGGTCAATTGTCAGCAAATGTGGCACCTATCTTGCACGAAGCTTTTTCATATGTAATCCTTCATGCAAAATATTTCCAAACACCACATCATGGCCTTGATGAATGATTTGTGGTGTTGTAGCAGTTTTGGACGACTTTCGCGTGGATCATCTTCGAGGCTTGTATTACCAGGTTTAAAAAGTGAAGGTGATGCACCCTTAAACACTTTTAACAATTTCAGATGAATTTCTGTTGGTGTTAAACCCTCCATAATAAAGAATTTAATCACTGCACCATATTCAATTTTTTCGTCAATATTAAACAGCTGCTGCAAGTAGAATAAATTGACAGATCGAAATAAAATTTTACATGAGTTTATATAAAGGATGGAACTTTCCAATACAATTATAGTTTCACAATTTCTAACGCCATTTATGTGTCAGCCGCGAACATTTCAGACAGCCTAGGTGAACTGTAGATTCTGGTTATGAATCTTGTATAATTAACCTTGCTGCTTTTTTAATTAACCCTCTAAGGTCTCTGGGTTGTGATAGCTTGGTAGGTTCACACCAAGGTATTTGAACTGGGTTAACTGTTCTATGGGTTTATATTTCACTATGAGTTTGCATCTGATCGACAATAGTGACGCTCTTGGTGTTTCCAGTAGATATGCTCATATTAAGCCGTCGACAGGCTTGTTAAAATTTAAAAAGTGGTCTTTCTAGGTCATCTTCACTTTCGGCAATCAGCGCTGCGTCGTCTGCGCAACAAAGCAGACTAATTCTGTTGTTACCCATTCTGTCGCCCATTCCTAGTGGCTCTACGCCTTCTATTATTTTGTCCATGAAAAGATTGAATAAAAACGGACTGAGACTGTCTCCTTGTTTAATGCCTCCCGGAGTTGATATATTTCCTGTAGTGTTCTCGCTTGTTTTATTTTGTGTTTTTTTTGTAAATTGTTCTAAAATGGCTTTAGTTAATTTAAATAGATTCAAAATTGTTTTATCAGGTAGATTTTGTAGGGCCTTATTCCTGATAGGCTCAAGCGTAGAACCTTTATTACAATTTGCCCAGCGCTGTGTTTCCCACCGAGTACAATTTACAGCGATTCAAGAACGTGAATCGCTTTTTTCCGCACTCGTGCCGCTCCTGGAGCGCTTTAGGGACTTCCCTGCAGCACGTGTGCTAGACCAATAAAAAAAAAAAAAAAAAAATTGGATTCTATTTTCTCGAACGCACCCGTATTAATCTATAAAATTTTTGGGGGCTTACATTGTATTCTATTTTCTTTAGTAACATCTGGAAAGCGATTTTCTGAGAACTGATCATAGAAAATGTTATCAAAAACTTCTACTTTTTCTTTCTTTCGTCTCTGTTATGTTGTTCTTACATGTAACAACAATATATATATATATATATATATATATATATATATATATATATATATATATATATATATATATATATATATATATATATATTCGTAGTTAAATTATTCGAACTGCATAATTTTTTTGTATGTAATTACGCTTCCATGCAAAAGCATAATTACAATACATAAAAACCAACAATTTATTTTTTTAATTAAATAATTGTGCAATAAAAAAACACAATTCGACATTTATTTCACTTCATTATTCCTAATTACTGTTTTATTTTTTTTTTAGTGTTTGTTGCTGAAGGAGGTGTAGAATGCGTCCAAGAACAACAAGAAGGTATAAAGGAATGTCTAAACTCTACTATTGGTGGAAGATTTCCGGAACCTAATGATTTTTCGGTTGCATCCTTGCCCACATTCTTGTTCACCGAAGAAGATTGCCAGTAAGTAGCTTGACATAACTAGCTTTACTTATACTGTCCTACACCGTGTGCTCAACGAATAACTATTTAACCCTCTGCGTTTTAAAATGAGTCAGATCATCTTATCCTTTCTTTTCTGTATTTTTTTCTAAATTTTCCTGCCCATCCTCGATTCTTGATTTTCTCCACGGTCGTCCTTTTGTAGCACCGCATCTCAAATGCTCATGACATAAATTCTGTATTATAACTGAGAAGGGTCTTGTTGCTTCTGCTGTAAGATTTTATAACCATCTACCTGATAATGTGAAAAAATTGTAGTATATCATAGTGAGTATTTTGAGGCAATATAGGTAACCTGGAAGTCTTTTAATGATTCTATTTTAATCTCGATTGTTATGTGTAATTTAAGATAATTGTAATGAGAGTATTACGTTCACGACCCTCTAAGGGAAAAACAAAAATTACAAAACTACGAGATGAAAACCATATAATAGTAAATAATAAGAATGATATAATTGGACCTGTTGAAGTCTTCTACACAAGATTATACGCATCCCAGTTAGATAGACGACAAGAAAACATAATCATTATGAATGTAGGATCTGAACTCGCAGATATCACACAGGAGGAAGTACAGGGTGAGTCAACGATAAAGTAAAGTTCATTATCTCATTTGTTTCGGGAATGACGAAGAAATGTTAAATACAATAGTTTTAGGGAATGTTAAGGTGTACCGTTTAAAATTATTTCTGAGTATACAGGGTACTTCAAAAAAGTTTGGCCGATATAACATATGTTTTTTTAAATGGAACATCTTATTTTCTAATTTATTTTTAAATTTTGCGTAAAATTTTATAAGTTTTTTATTAATAATGTTATATACCTTAATCTAGTCGTTTTTTCTAATATTTCAATTTTTTTTAAAAAAATACGAGTTTTCAGTTTCGTAAAAAATTGCCAGTAGCCCCATTGTTTCTGAAGGTGGAATACTCATAATTGGTACGAGCGTTCTATAGAGATGAAAAAAAGATATATGTAAGGAAATTTGAGTTAGATGCTACATGGTGTTCAAAATAAATTTATACATTTCGAATATTTTAAATTGGAAAATCTCAAATTTTTTAAATGGCACACCCTGTATATTATTATTTTTTCTGATAGATTTTTACAAAACCCTCCAACTTTTATTAAGTATGTCATATGCCTATTTCTAATAGTTTTCGATTTATTTTGAATTTTTAAATTTTTATCCTCGTTTTTAATACACTTACGTTACTGTGAAAACATAAACAAATAGTTAATAATAATTTTAATGTAGTTTAACTTATCTAATGATTAATTATTATGACGTAATAAATGTTCAAAAATATGCCTGTCTACTTGAATACACATGTCTAGTCGTTTTACTATATTTTCCTGCACTTTCCTTAGCATAAAGGTCGTTATTGTCCGGCATTCATCCCGTATCCTATTTTCCATATCTACTGGTATTGTAGGGGGATTGACATAAACATGATCTTTTAATGTAGCCCCACAAAAGAAGTCTAAAGGTGTTAAGTCACATGATCGAGGGAGCTACTGAATGAATCTATCCCTACCGATCCATTTTTGTGGGTAACGATCGTCTAAAAATTCCCGAACTTCCCGGTGGTAATGAGCAAGAGCTCTGTCTTGTTGAATCCACATTTGTTCCCTTTCAAAGTTATTAACTTCTTCAAGAAGCTGGGGTAATTCGTTTTGCAAAAAATTTAGATATCTAGGCCCGTTAAGCGGTTCGCGGAAGAAATATGGACCAATAATTCTAAAATTTAATATTCCACACCATACATTAAGCGTCCAGTGGTTTTGGTTTTGAACTTCCCGGACCCAAAATGGATTAACTGTTGAATAATAATGCATGTTATGACTGTTAACTGCTCCATTACTGCGAAAAGTAGCGTCATCAGAAAACATTATTTTGGATAAAAAATTTGGATCGGCCTCTATTGCTCCATTCATGGTGGTACAAAAGTTTACTCGTCGTTCAAAATCACGGTCTTGAAGTTTTTGGTGTAGTTCCATATGAAAGGGATGATACTTGTATTTTCTCGTGGTGCGATTAACCGTAGATTGGGATGTGTCAGATAAGTCAGCTAGTTGACGGCTGCTGACATGGGGATTATCTTTAACATGAAGTATCTCTGCGCTATGCAGGTTAAGACTTAATTTGTACTAGTTCCAGGGGTCTTTCCAAAAGTTCTCAGACTAACAAAGAAAAAGTAAGATTAAAGAGAATTTTTTTCTATCTTTAGTCCAATGACTTTTCAACTTTTTAATATCCTCATTATAATAAGCTTTATTGAACTCTGCAAACGAAGCGTTCGTCTTAGCTTTAAATTCATTATTCGAAGTGAATATTCGTCCAGCCAGTCATTTTTTTCAAGTTTAGAGATAAGTCGTAATCGCTATGAGCCAAATGTGCTAAATACGATGGATGTGGAAGTACTTCGAAGCGAGGGTCATGCAGTTTTGCAGCAACAATCCGAGACGTGTGTAAAGGCGCATTATCATGATGAAAAAGCACTGAATAGCGCCCTTCAATTGGTCACCGGTTATACTTCTACCTTTCTCGAGGTAAACTATGAGCACAACAGCATGATAGTCACAAAAAACCGTAGCCATGACTTCTCCTGCAGACGGAACCGTTTTTGCTTTCTTGAGCACATTTCTACCTGCTCCCACCCATTATTTGGACTACTCCTTCGTCTTTGGCATATAATGGTGAATCCATGTTTCATCTTCTGTTACGAAATCTCGGAGAAATTCACTGAAATTTTGTTTAAACATGTCTAAACACTTTTGGGAGATGTTCATTTGAATGCGCTTTTGGTAGATTTTTAACAAACGCGGCACCCATCGAGCGGAAAGCTTTCTCATATACAGAACACCGTGCAGTGGTCTCAACCGTCAAAATGCGAAATCGGTAGGGTTGCCCACTAATATCGGTATATTTGTACCCAAAATCGGTATATGAAAAAAAATACAATATTCAATCAAATTTGTTTATTTTAAACTTACAGAATATACTAAGTATGCAATTAAAACTAATAAGAGTAATTCTTTTTTTTACAATATTATATATGAGTGAATAAACACTAGTGAAGACTAATAAAGCATAAATGAAATCGAAATAACAAAAACATAACAGACTAAGTAATTTGTAATTCGTTTATTTCTAAAGGTATCTAACATCAAATAGGTACACAAACTTAAATCTAATTAATTTTTACGATTTTTAGAATCATACCAATATTCTTTGGCCATAACCGCAGTCATCTTTGAACTAATTTCGAAGTCTTAACAATTAGCGTCATTAAATAGTCGTTTTGTATGTAATAGACCAGTGATTGACTCAGTAGACATCTTATTTCGCTGTTTTGTTTTCATAAGATTAATATGCGAGAATATGCGCTCAATATTAGCGGATGAGTGGGACAGTGATAAAATAGTAAAAATGAAAGTAGACAACAAAGGAAACATTTGAGTGTCATCGCCATACTTTAGTAAACTGACATTATCCCAAAATAATTCTGTCATCAGGAAATGTTTAGATTTGTTCACAATTTCTTAAAATACGCCCCTCTGCATCAATTTGTTGGAAATCATTGTTCTGAACAATATTGGGAAAGAGTCTACTAACAGGAATTATCGAAGCAGTTTTGCCACTTTTAACATTCGTTGGTTCAATTATGTCTCAACCTTTTATTGGATTATTTTTCAATGGAAACTCTGCAGCAAGCTTCGATATAAAAATCTAGGCATCTGCGTTTAAACAAAAATTTACATGATCTGGGCTTAAATCTGAATTATTAAGTAGTGTATTAGACGCCGCAGCGCTATAGTATACGGCATCGATATTCATAAAATGTCTAGGATTTTTAAAATCAACATTTTCGATTTGAGTACTTGTTAAATATTCTCTTTTTAAAAAGCAGTCAAAGAAGTTCTTATTGTTTGACTTATTTTTCATATAAAATATGAATTTTCGGGTGTTCTGCCTGCATTTTTTTGTTTTAAATCGTTAAATAATGGTAACACAAAATCTAAAAATTCTACAAATAGCAATGTAATGGGATTTCGAACCTTCTGTAATATATTTTCTGCAGCTAAAAGATGATCATTATTAGATACTTGGTCTATGAAAAATAGTATTAGAGCAGAAAATTGTTCCAATACTCTTTGTTCCGCTGCAGGTACTGATAACCAGCGTGTCCGAGAGGGGTGAACCATTTTATGTACTTTCATGTCACAAAAAATTTGAAAGTCTTTAAACTTTGCAACCCTTTTCAGACTAGAAGAAAAGTAATTGTAAATGTCCCTTATAAGATCCTTTATAAGGAGTGGCAGTTTGGTACAAGCGTATGACGCGCAAAGATGAAATGAATGGCATGTGCACTTAAGTATAAAAATATTGGAAATTTCGTTTTACAGCAATGTCACAATAGAATTATTCCATCCCATCATTACGTTCGCCCCATCAGATGCAAAATCTATTAGATTATTTTTATATGGAATATTAGCGCTTGTAAAAAAGTTTACAATATGTTCAAATAAGGATACTGCATTAGCAGCTTCTAATGGAATAAGAGTTAAAAAACAATCACAGATGCGATGCTCTTTCGCATATCGCAAGACTCAGCACAAGTGTTTGGTTGTGATAAAATCAGTGGACTCGTCAACAATAAATGCAAACTTAGTTTACCGCAGATCTTCACATAAATTATCAAAACTTTCTTTACCTATAATATGATCAATTATGGCGTGAGTTCTCGTCGTCGAACATTTTAGTTTTGCTGCAATTTTTGAATCGAGACAAACAGGCTTTATCAGTTTCGGTGGGTGCTCCATAATGGTGAATGGCAGATTATGTTCAGCAACAAACGAGGCCAATCTTACTTCACCTGAAAATATAAAAAGGAATTAAAAAAAGACATATCTATTATACACTGGTAGGATACAAAATAATATAACAAGTAAAAAATAATGAAATATTTTTACCTTGTTTAACTTGTACGAGTATATCAGGTTTTTGAGTTTTTGTCACAGCAAATGATATCTTTGGTTGTGGTTTTATATTCCTTGATGATACCGAGTGTGCTTGTGAAGAATTGAGAGCGTCTTTCCCTGATGTAATATTAATATCCCTATTACAACTTTTACAATAGGCATAGTTTGCGCTTTTACGACTTTCTTGCAGCCAACCTGAAAATTCTTCGTCTCATTCTTTTCTATAAAATTGTAGGTATTTTTTTCTTTTTGCACTCGCGCTTGTACTCGGTTTTTCGTCTGACGACATTTTGACTTAGTATTATAATATTTTTGGTCGATACTACTAGTAGACGCTATTAGTAACTCGGACAAAGGTTCTCTTCTAAATTATGAAAATTAATGAAACAATAAAATCCGAATTCTTGTTCATATAGACAAGCGAATTAGCTCGGGATCCTCTAAAAACGTCGAGTTACGAGTTGTAGGACACAAGGGTATTCTCCAAAAGATATCTGAAACATTCTGCCATAACTACTTATCATACAATCGAGGGATTCCCCAAAAAACATAAACGAAAAGGGTTTCCAACTTGGAAATTTAAAATCGGTAAAAAAAGCGGGAGAATTTCCTTGTATTCTCAGAAATCGTGGAAAAATCGTTAAAGTTCGGTATTTCGGTAGGACAGACCCCATATCGGCAGAAAATCGAAATATCGATAGGTTCGAGACCACTGACACGGTGTAAAATGTGATGGACACGCCCTATCGAGATGTTTACGATGTCAGCAAGCTCGCCTACCTGTCGGCGATCATTTAGTACGCTATTGTGAATTTTTCTCATAATCTCGTCGGTCGTAGAGGTCTTCGGGCGTCTCGAGCATATATCATCTTAAATGGATATACGACCACGTTGAAATTCAGCAGCCTACTTTTTTAATTGTCGAAAACGAAGGGAAAGGAATCATTTAATGTGACATTAACTATTTCTAAACATTCGTTGGAGTTTTAACCGTTAAAACAAGGTATTTTACAATAGCTCGCACTTCAATTTTATCCATTTTTTAGAAAATGTTAAAACTTGTTTATTTACATGCTCGTTATAAAAAGACAACTAAGCACACGTGTCTGAAACTTCACAGCACACCATCTAGTAGATAACACTTAACAAATATTATAATAATTTGGTCATCTTGGCTCCACAACTGTGTGGTATCTTTTAGAACGACTCTCGTATTATGCAAATAAAGTATTATTGTTATTAATAATAATGATCATACCTATTCTTTTTATATTGGGAGATTGCAAAAGTTCGTGCCCGATTTTCATAGATGGCAGAAGCATGCACTTTTTACTGTGCTGATGTTTCTTTTACAACCATATTATTAACTGACAGTTATCTAAATGTGTCGCGAGTTAACATAATTTTTTTAATATAAGTTTATTTAAATTAATTTTTGTGTAAGGTTAATATTCAAAATGGAATATGAAAAGTTACATTTTCGGCATGTTATGCTATATGAATCCGAAAAGGGAGTGAGTGTTTGAACTGCAATAAAAAATATTCAAGACGTTTATTTGGATTGTACTCCTGCTCTTAGGACAGTTAAAAAATGGTTTGGTCGATTTCGAAATGATGATTTCAATCTAAACGATAAACTTCGCTCTGAGCGATCTTCCGGCATTGATAATGACTTTATTCGTGACTTAGTAAATAATAAACCACGGATTACCACTGAAAAGATTGCTCAGAGACTAAAAGTTGACAATTTGGCTGCATTTTGTCATTTAAAGGTATTTGGACTCTCTTCGAAACTCGATATATGAGTTCCGTACGTTTTGACAAAACGGAACAAACTGAACCGTGTTCCCATAGCAATTTCTCTCCTCGCCCGTCAACAAAACGAACCTTTTTTGGTTCAAGCCATAACTGGAGATCAACGATGGTTTGTGTATAACAACATAATAAGAAAAAGAAGTCAGAAGCGTGAAAGTGAAAGAGCAGAATCTGTGGCAAAGTATGAATTGGATCCAATGAAAGTGTTCTTATGTGTCTGGTGGGATTGCAGAGGAATAATTTTTACAAGCTTCTTTCACGTGGCCAAGCAATAACTGCGGAGAAGTACCGTGAGCAACTCACCCAACTCAATGTTGAAATCCAAGGAAAACATCCAAATTTGGCCAATCGAAGAGACATCATCTTTCACCATGACAGGGCTAGACAACATGTTGCTCAACAGACCCTCCAAAAACTTAGGAAGTCAAAATGGGAAATTCTCCAGCACCCGCCGTATTCCCCTGACCTTGTCCCTTCACATTTTCATCTGTTTCGTTATCTGCAAAATAATTTGAATGGCAAAAAATTTGATTCTATGGAAGAAGTCAAAACCTACCTTACGACTTTCTTTGAAGAGAAACCACGCAGTTTCTACAAAGAAGGAATTTAAAAACTTGTAAAACGATGGGAGACAGTTATAGAAAATGATGCAGAGTACATTATTAATTAATAAATACTATTCTTTATGAAAATGTGTTGTATTTAATTTGGTTTCTAATCGGGCACCAACTTTTGCAATCATCCAATAATTTACTCAATTATGAGGTTCTCAAGTAATCAAAAAATCATATTCAAAGAACCGTCACCATTATTTGAGCTAATATTCTCCATTTTCTTTTATAGAGACTTTGATAAAATCCGCAAATGTGTCGGCGAAGTACTAGAACAATGTAAAGACACTACGCCAGCCAACATTGTAGATGCATTTTTCAAATTTTTGAAAAAGCAAATGCCATGTCGCACGGAGGGGGGAGAACGCAGTTGTAAAAACAGCTGCAGCTACTATTGAAACTGGAAATAGTTCTGCTTATAGCGTACTTAACTCTGTACTAGTTACGGTAGGAATGGTGGTTTTAGTTAACTTATATTAGGATTATGCCAAAATAGATTTTTATTACAATTTTTAGTCAGATAAATTTCAGTTTCCTATCGTTTACAGGCAACATAAATAAATAAAGCATAAAAATAAGCAGTGGCAGAAGACGTGCTTTATAACTTAAAGCTGTCAATTTCATTGAATGTTTGAACGCGGGACGGATCAGATTAAAAAACCGTATTAAGGCAAGCCAAGCCAACGCTCATGGTTTAAAGTCATAATGCATGAATTTTGTATATCACGCGTTTAATTACCTCGTTTTTTTTTTAATATGGAAAGCTTTTCAAAACGTTTCATCATCTGACTATAAAGAAAATATGTTTGTCCTTTTTTTAAAAGGGTGTAAATAAGGAAAATACCTATCAGTTAATACCTCGGATTCATTAATATGAAAATAAGTTTTTCCACTTCGATTTTGATCGTCTTTGTATTTATTTTTTATATTTGATTTTGTTGAAATAAAAAGTTTTCTTCTGTACAGAAAAGTTATTATTTTCAATTAAATATGGTTACTTAGATCGTTACTTAATCGCAAGGAAGTCGAAAATCGTTTGCTACCTACTTCAAATTTAACCGACCATTAAAGTTTCAAATTTTAAGTATCTCTAAACCAAAAAGTCATTTTAAGTAGTTCATGTATGTTTCAATAAATGTATATATTACGTCAATAAGAGGTAACAGAAACAATTTTACTCGTAACTGCCTATAACCAATGGAAATAATAAAACAAAGATAGTTTAGTAATTGCTAAAACTATTTTGTTTCTATGCACTGTTGCAAGCTTTCATAAATGGATTTCAAAACCATCTCAATAATCAAAATTAACTGATCACTTTTCGACACGATTTTAATAATAATCGACGTGTTTTCAGTTTTAAAGCATCTCAATCCAGATTCAATAATAAACTTTCATTAAATGGTATAACGTTTTTTGTAGTGATTTCATTAAAACAAAAACACTATGCTAACGTATTAATAATAAATAAATTTTAACCTGTATGCGATACATTACAATTATTGCACACCTACAACTGCAATTTGTTTTTGTATTTTTTTTTTGTTGTGTTTAGTTTGTGGCTGAATGATATCTCAAAATGTGTGTTTATAAATTCTAAATGACTATTTTTTTCAGTATATTTTCAGTATATCAACTTTTAATTTTAGTCCTACCATATGTTACATCCATGTGTCCAGAACTTTTAGTAGAATAAAAAGTGGAATAGCATATAGGGTAGACAATTTAAAATTTGCATATTTACTTTAATTTTTTAGTTTCTACTTAGTATATGCCAAATTATTTTAAATTTATTTGCCTCTAAACGACTTTATGGAATTTAAGGTGTTCTTCATAATGGGACCTGTATTTATTAGAAAGATGATATGTATATACTTTACTTTATTACCGAACAGAAAAGGACCAAATCGGATTAGGAAGTGTGTTGTTTTTAATTCCTTTGAAGTTTCTTTTTAATATTTCATGACAATAGCATTTATTAATCTCAGGGTTAAAGGGTTTTATTTATACCGAAGCACTGCACTTTTTTATAACTTAGAATAAAAAACATTTTTATATTTTTGTAAGTTTCATTTTTCTTATTATGGTCGCACAATAAGTTTATCTCGCGACAGGCAAAGAGCAACTTGAAACTGGTCTTCCATAAATCATTAAGCTCACGGGCGACAGTTGAAGACCGATAGTAAGTAGAACCACCCGTTAGGTGGCAGTGGTGTATTAAATACAATTACTCAAATATTATGAAAGAATAAAATGTACACAGATCTATTAAATTTAAATTTTGAATTTTGTTTTGTAACGATTTTTAACACGCGCTATTGGATAAGAAATACTGTAATATTGCGGTAATCTTAATATATCCTGCTCCTTGTGCCTGGCCCCTGCATAAACATTCTGTAGTAAAGCATTTTCTTTTTATCAAGACAATAAAATTTTCTTCTTCTCCTCCCTCCTCCTCTCCCTGTCACCCAGTTCCTCTCCCTCCCTCCATCTATTTTCTATAATCAGCAAGCTAAGTTTACCTGAGATGCAAATACATCCCACAACAAAAACTTAACAGGTCAACCGGCCTAGAAAGATCAAAGGAGGCTTGCTGAAGACTAATAATACCGTGTAACGGTAGCTCTAAAAGTATTATCGCTCTTGGGCCACCGCTTGTAATTTTGCTCATCTAAATGATTTATGGAAGTTTATTTACATTTTCATTCTTTTTTGCTGTGTTATACTTGTACGACTGTACCAATACCAATATAGACAAATAAATTTGTACTTATTGTTTCGTCTATATTACCAACGTCAAAAGCCATTTAAATAAGAATTACGACAATAGAAAAGAACACAAAATATTTGTCATTAGTGTCATATCAGGTTGAGTAGCTCGAAAATCAAGTCGAACAGCAGACCTTGTTAAGTATTATGAATTAGTTGGGTTCGATTACGAATACGATCGACTCTTATTTTTGACTTGGTTTGACGTGATCTTAGCTTGAAAATCGAATCAATTTGAAAATCTTTCTTCAATGTACGGACATGTTCATAAAAGTGTGGTTTAAATGCCAAAATATATAATTAGATATTTCGTTTTGTGTGGATATTTTGTGGAAATTTTTTTATTACTATAACAAGTAATTTTGCAAGGAAATAAATATTTTTTTTTGATATTTGAGCCATATTTATATGAACAAGTTTGCACATTTTCGTAATTGATCATATGAAGTGTACTTTTTTTATTGTTATTTTTCTTAAAGATGTATAAGTTAGGGACTTACAAATTCTATTTTTTACTATTTTATTGTGACTAAAATTATTATTAGGTACAATCTATTGCATTATATTTTGGTTGTTTAGGTGTATATATTATTATAATCTATAAATGCAAGGTGTGCTTGCAAGTTATTTGGAATTCGTACATTTTCAAAAAAAAATTATGTGTCGATCCATAATCTTGAGAAAAACCGGATAGAAAACTGACATTTTTAAACGTACATCTTTTTAACACCTTGTATGCGGTACACATTTTTTTTTTGTGATATTAGCTGTAGTACATTTAGGGAGGAATTTCTAATTGCAAAGATTTATAATAAAATAAATATATCTACTTAAAACTTTTTTTTTATATCCATATGTCTCAATATTCCTTTTCCTTTTATGCGATAAATTTGAAAGACGGAACGAAGTCTATCACGGCTTTAGATAGGTGAAAAAGAATGAATCTTAAAATATACAAAATACCCGCAGGGATCTTTTCTCTTCGAGACTAGAGAACCCTGCGTCACGATTTAATGAAGATCAGTCTGGTATCGTGCATCTATGGGCTTATTCACTACTTTAATCTAGAAAAATAAAGATCCCAGATGGTGCATTTGCAGATGAAACTTCTGAAAGCCACTTGAATTGGACACCGTCTAATCCCAAAAACCACGATTTCTAATCGGAGAAAGGGTTAGAGATATTTTTCAGATTTACACTGTATATATTTATTTGGTAAAACCTTTCTTTTGGAATAATTTTTACAAAAAATATCTAAGAGAAAACAGTGAGGGTTATAACTTATTAAGGGCCTGATACAGTAAAGCATTAACCAATTTACTTATTTTTATTAACTTGGTGGTTATTATGGTACAAACAGATCTCGAAATCTAAACAGGACCTTGGATCTTATATATTTAAGAAGGGTAACCATTTAATATAAAATTATTAAAACTTATAGACTAAGAGGGCGACACGAAATTTTGACCTGTCGACTAACCGTCTACCTAGTTGTTCATTCTATTGAGCGAGTCGAATAAAAATCCTTTACCGTTGATTTTGCGGCCCATGTGCCCTGGAATGCCCAGATAAGGCCCAAAATGCTACATCCAAAAATGGACTGTCGTTTAACCACTTGAATCAAGTATCATAACTTTTGTTTACAGTACAAAAAGTGGAGCGCCCCAAAGGGCAGACCACCAAGATCGGACCCAGCCTTAGGGCCCAAAAAACGTCGATCCAAAAATGGACTGTCATTTAAGCATATAAAATCAATAAATTTAGTTTGTTCTTAATAAAATAAGAGGGAACCTGCAAAAGGCAGACGCCGCCAATACTGGAGGACGAAGCTGGACCCGTTTTTTCCAAATAAAAACGGTCCTTTTTCTAGTTTTTGAATAAATAAGTTTTGGGTCCTACGCGTCTGCTTTAATTAATAAAAGACGCCTCGCTTGTACCCGAACAAGCCAAGGCATTTTCAAAGTTCAAAAAAAATATGGAAATTCTGTTAGTATAGACTATAAACGCTATTATAGGTCTTTCTTATATGGTGTGTTATATAAGTAGGTATACTGCCTGTTTTATCCTCATTAGGCCTCTTCCGATGTGGACGTCCAGCGTTCCTTCCGCCTTTTCGGAGGTCTGCCCCTAGTTCTTCTACCGCATTGAGTTTGGCCCTTTTTACCAGTTTGTTGTCGTCCATTCGATCTACGTGTTTATTCCATTGTTTTCTTCTAGTTCTGGTCCATTTGGATATTTCATGGATCTTACTTAGTTCTTGCAGATCTTTGTTGCGGATTCTTTCGTGGATAGTTTTTCCATGTACGTCCCTAATCACCCTCATTTCTGTTGTCTTCATCATTGGTGCTGTTTTACATCTGTCAGCTCTTATTTCTACAGCATATGTGTCTGTTGTCTTGTATATTCATATTTTACTTTCCACTGTGAGGTATTTATTTTTCCATACTATATCCGTCAAACAACTTGCTATTAATGATGCCTACATAGACTGTCGTTTTACTTCTCTGTTTAAGTCTCCGTAGCTTGTTATCATTGTTCCCAGGTATTTAAAATTATTAACCTGTTCAATAATACTTCCTTGGATCTCTAGTTTGCATCTTAATAATTCTTTTGAAGCTACCATACATTGGTTGTGTTGATAATCATGTTTATTTTTCTCGCTTCCAAATTGAAGACATGAAAGATCTTCTGAAGGTTATCCTCAGAATCGGAAATGAGGACTACGGCGTTTATTTTTACTTCCTTGCTCATTAGATGTCTCACTTTTATATTTGTTCTACATTCTGTGTTAATGTCATGTATGATTTTTATTAGCTTCTGGTTTGTCTTCTTTTCCTGTAATAATTTTGTAATATCTGTCTCTATCGAAGGCTTAAGTCATGTCGACGAAACACATACACGCATGTTTGTTAAATTCTTTAGCTTTTTCCATTATCTGCCTCACGATAAATATGGCATCTATGGTCGATCTATTTTTGCGGAATCCCTGTTGTTCCTCTCTTATTTGAATATCCTTGCTCATTTCTTCCAGGATGATTTTTGTTAATACTTTTAAGGTAGTATTTAGGAGCGTTATTCCGCAGTAGTTTTCGAGTGACGTCTTTTGTCATTTTTTGAATATTGGGATTGTTATGCTAGTTTTCCAATCTGTAGGTATTTGTTCATGTTTTACTATGTTTGTAAAGAGCTGTGCTAGTTGTTATAGGTTTTCTCCTCCATATTTTAACATCTCATTTATAATGACGTCTGGTCCTGTGGCTTTTCTATTTTTAAGACTTCTTATAATTCTTTCTGTCTGTTCTAAAGTTACTTCTAGATTTACTTCTTCCACTTCTTCAAGTATGGTTTCATTATTTTCTTCTTCTTTATATAATTTCTCAAAGTATGTTTGCCATTCTTGAATTAAAATTTTATTAGTTTGTACCGTGTCTCTTATATTAAGTTTGTTCCGTCTTAACATTTTCCAGACTTTTTTTTGAGCGCCATATAGATCACTTTAGTAAATGTCTACCAATATTCTTTAATTTGTTTTCTTCTTCTATTCATTAAGTTTCTTTCTGCGATAAATGCGTTCCAGTTGTCTTGGGTTTTGTCGTGTATCTAATGTATATATGCCCCCTTTTTCTTCTTTGCCAGCTCCATTATTTCTGGTGTGAGCCAAGGTATTTTATTTGTTTTGTTGATGTTTACTCGTCTCTGGCCTAAGGTTTCCTTTTGCCACGTTAATAATGTTTTGTTTTAAGGATGCCCACTGTTGCTTTCTTGTTTGCTGATTGGGTGTAGAGTTATTTTTTGTCTCAAGCGATCCTCATCTAATTGTTTTGTGCTTTCGGCGTCGAAGGATTCGATGTTATATTTGTTAACGTATACAGGGTTACAGGGAAAGTCGTCCTAGATAATTAAGGACGTTATAGTTTAGGTCGTTTCTGACCGATTTGATTCTATGATATGATGTCCTAAACTTAACCGTTTTCGAGATATTGAAGTTTAAAGATTTTCTAAAAAAAAACATGTTTTTTTTGCCTTTATATCGATTTCTTTTATTAGAGGTTCTCGAGTGCGATTTTTTACTTATTTTTAGTTAGTCTGTATGTCAAGTATCAAAATCATCAAAAAAATTTGAACTAGTTACTAACAGTTTTAAATGGCGGCTTGTTAATGTTTTTAAATTACGAATTTTTACCAAGTGTTTCCTACTTTAATTCAATAAAGAGAAAAAAAATGTATGGAAGTTATTCTGCAAATTATTTTAAAAACTTTTACGTCTTTTTAGCTATCTAAAACGGTATAATATCTACTGGATCTATTGAAAATTCTAAGAAAATGAGATTTCAATAGGCCCAAATGTAGAGTAACATAATAATAGAATTTAGATACTACCAATTACCGGTTTACTACCTGCACCTTCAAACAATAAAAAGGGTTGGGTAAGCATTTTTTCCGGTCGGGGGTACTCTCTGTGCGAATGACATTTTCTGTTCACTAAACATTATTGAATGATTTTTAGTCTGCTCATGCGATTCGTCCGTGGTAGATGTGCTATACCGTGCTTTTCAAAAATATCTGTGTTTCATCTTTTGACTGTGTGAATTGGCTCGTAACTGGATTTTGATCTCTGCTTGTGAATATGGCAACGTATACCAACGAGGAATGTGTTACGGATTTTGCGAAGGAGTGTCGTCGCGTGCACGTGATGAATACATACTGCGATATCCTACTCGTCGTGTACCTGATGTTAGCGTATTTGATGGAACTTATCGAAGACTACGAGAAACTGGTTCCGTACAAAGACGGCGCACTGACATGGGACGACCACGTATCTTAGACGAAGACGAAGAAAACGAAATACGACGTCTCTTTGAGGTGGACCCAACCACATCTACAAATGTTGTCGCACAACAGCTTGGTATTTCGCAGTGGTAGGTTATGGTTTTGTAATGCATACTGTTGGGCAACACCCTTACCACTATACGCCTGTGCAAGTCATTGAAGAAGGGGATCCGTTGCGACGATTAGAATTCTGCAGATTTATGCTCAATACCGATGTCGAAGATGCATCTTTTTTTAAAGAAAATACTATGGACTGACGAGTCGAAATTCGACAAAGACGGTCTTACAAACTACCACAATGCCCACTATTGGGCTTCTAAAGAGGAAGGCAAACCAAACAAAAAAAAAACGAAAGGATCACAAACAAGATTCAGCTTAAATGTGTGGATGGGTATAATTTCAAATTATTTGGTTGGGCCATTCTTCCTGCCAGATAATTTGAATGGCGAGGAATACGTCAATTTTTTGCGGAACGATTTACCTAATTTGATGCAAGACCTACCTATTGGTTTGAGACAAAACATGTACTTTCAACACGATGGCTGCCCAGCTCACTACAGAGGAAGTGTTCGTGCATGGCTCAATGACAATTATCCCAACAAATGGATTGGAAGAGGCGGACCCCATACCTTGACCGGCGAGAAGCCCAGACCTAACACCGATGGATTTTTATGTGTGGGGTCACATGAAAAGTCTCGTATACGACCAGATGACTCCTATCGAAAACGTGGATGTCCTAAGACAAAAAATAATTGATGCGGCTGACGAAATGAGGCGGCACCTCACAACCAGCGTTGTGAAAAGTAATTTAAGAAAAAGAATGAGAATTTGTGTTAGAAATAGGGGCGACCATATAGAACATGAATTATAATTAATAAAAAATATTAAATTGCAAGGTTTTTTTTTTGTTTTATTTGTGTATTTTTCGTATTTTCACCTAGAACTAAAAATTTACCTTTTGCTACCCGAGCCCGCTTTAGGTGTCATTCTGTGTACAGTTTTCCTATTAAACTCCTAGTATTATACCTTTTTTGATAGCTAAAAAGACGTAAAAGTTTTTAAAATAATTTGCAGAATAACTTCCATACATTTTTTTTTCTCTTTATTGATTTAAAGTAGGAAACACTTGGTAAAAATTCGTAATTTAGAAAACATTAACAAGCCGCCATTTGAAACTGTTAGTAACTAGTTCAAATTTTTTTGATGATTTTTGATACTTGACATACAGACTAACTAAAAATAACCAAAAAATCGCACTCGAGAACCTCTAATAAAAAAAAAAATGGATATAAAAGCAAAAAAACATGTTTTTTTTAAAAAATCTTTAAACTTCAATATCTCGAAAACGGTTTAAGTTTAGGACATCATGTCATAGAGTCAAATCGGTCAGAAACGACCTAAACTATAACGTCCTTAATTATCTAGGACGACTTTCCCTGTAACCCTGTATAGGTTTTAGTTTCGATCGGGTTTTTATTTTAAGTCTAAGTTTACATAGGAGCAATTTGTGATCGCTATCTATATTAGCCGAATTAGGTATTATAGGTTCTACATAAAATTCGTACCGGATGACTGAAATTGTTATTATTAGGCTACACTGTTAAAAAAAACTAGATGAATTTTAAAGTATTTACTTAAAATTAAGTCTTTTTTCAATTTATATTATAATTTAAAAGCATTTTATCTTAAATTTTTAGCAAACGCTTCAAAAATCTAGCAAATACTTAATTTCAAATAAATATTTTAAAATTCGTCTAAAGTTTTTTTAGCTGTTGTAAAATAATAATAATTTTAGTTATCCGGTACGAATTTTATGTAGAACCTATATATGCCTTGGCTTGTTCGGGTACAAGTGGGGCGTCTGCCCTCAAGATATTTTATTAATTAAGACTTAAATCTTTTAAAAATACTTGAGCAGACGCGTAGAACAAAGAACTTGGGATTCAAAAATTCGAAAAACGACCGTTTTTGGCTGAAAAAAGCGGGTCCAGCTTCGTCCTTCGGTATTGACGGCGGCTGCCATTTGCAGGTTCCCTTTTATTTTATCAAGAACAAACTAAATTTATTGATTTTATATGGTCTATTTTCGGATCGACATTTTTGGGTCCTAAAGTTGGGTCTGGCCTCCGTGGCGGCTGCCCTTAGGTGCGCTTGTGTGTCAACAAATGTTATGGTACCTGATTCAAGTGGTTAAACGACAGTCCATTTTTGGATGTAACGTTTTGGGCCTGATCTAGGCATTCCAGGGTACGGGGGTCGCAAAATCAACGTTAAAGGCTCGCTCGATAGAATGAACAACTAGGCAGACGATTAGTCGATAGGTCAAAATTTCAAGTCGCCCTCTTGGTTTATTACTTAATGCAGGGAACAAAAAAAAGGGTTCACGACGTCTGTTGGTCAATAAGGTAACGATAACTTTAAAAAAATGGTGAATGTGCTACTGCATAAGAGCCTTAAACAATGGTAATATACTAGGAATGATAGAATTCGATGTTTGGATTAAAAAATAATATTTAAATAGTGGGATAAATAAATACATTTTTAAATGATAGAGATATTTTGCAACGCTCATTTTCAACATGCCTTTATAGTTATCGTTAAAAAAGACCTTGTTGCAGTGTGAGCATTCACTTCTTTAAATTTTGATTAATTTCTTCATTATTATAAAAAGCAATCCAAGTAAATAGCCCTCCGAAGAACTTGGCAATTTATTGTTTGTTAAAAAGGTTCAAAAACTTTGTTAGATATGAAATCGTGGCCTTGAGATTAGATCGTGTTAATTTAGAGTAACTTTTCAGCTTTTTGCCTACGATTGCACGAGATATCTTCAGGGATCTTTACCCTTCGAGATTAAGACACTGAATGAGCTCGAAGAAGCACAAGTCAAAACTTGATACCTGATCGGTGTTTACCGAATCATTACCAGTGTAATGATCGTTCTCCATGTGTGATACCGAGTCCTGCAGATGTCTTATACAATCCTAGATGAAACAGGAAAATTATTCCAAATTGACATGGTTCAATCTCAAGAAATCCGATTTCTCATCGTCTAATTATTAAAGTGGCTGCAAAAAACAAAATACGCCAACTTTGTAGGCTTTATTAATTTAATCGGTACTAACGAAATTAATTAAAAAATAAAAAGTGGATGAGTTACTGCATCAGATCTTTTTTTTTTACATAAAAATTACACAAAATTTTATACGCTCTGGTATCAAAAATGAGTATTTCTGATTCCGGCACTTGCTTTTGGTTATTTAATCCAAATGAGGATTTTTTTTGTAAAACAACCTTGATACGGTTAGCGAGAAAAACGCTTGAAATTATTTTTCTGCAAATACTATCGGCGGCGAAGTAAAATGTTTTTTTTTAATGATGGTTGTAATCGTGCAGAAGATAAAAAGTAAATATATTATTAGAAATATAATATTTGATATGAAAACGGTTGAACATAGTTGAACATGGTTGAACTTTCAACCTTAGGTTTATAATTGAACATTGATTAAATAGGCACATGTACTTACTTACTTATTTGACATTTTAAAGCTGAATATATCTTTTTGTAGGCTAAACATTTTTAGAATAATCTATTATTTTTCAAATTACTTTAACAATTTAGTATGTGTAGTGCGATACAAAAGTTGCCGAACTAATGCTATATAGCCAGGACGCGACATAGTATCGACTAGTAGAGATAGGCGGCGGTAGGTACATCTCCAGCAACGCTGCACGACAAGTTTCAACCTGTTAGCTTGTTTAATTTGTTTGTATAAAAGTCTAATTCTGTCTCTCTGCGATTCTTGCAATGAATACGTAAAAAGAGCAGCGGGTGTATGTATGCCATGCGGTGGAAGATGATAAACGTTCCGGCAGACCTTCGACCGCAACAATGCCTGAAATCATCGTCAAATTTGAGCAAATCATTTGTGAAGACCGCCATCGGAAGATTCGGAGTATCTCAACAGTTCGTTCTGTACGCAACAGTTTTTGGGGAAGAATTCTGTTACTGTCATCCCCTTCCCCTTATTTGCCTGATTTGGCACTCGGGCTGTTTCTCCATATGAAGATGAAGTTAAAGGGTCGCCGCTTCAAGACGGTAGAGCTGATACAACGCGAACTGTAGGCGATACTGGAGGCAGTGACAACAAAAACGGTGGGACTAGTGCATTCGGTTGCCGGAGGACTACTCTGAAGGTGTTGGGAGTCACGAAACCTAAAAGAAACTTATTCAGATTTTATAGCGCTATTTCGGGAACTTTCGGATCAAACCACGTATATGATTATAGTACAAGAGATAGTAACAGTTTGTTTGCATGATTTTCTAGCACTTCGTGATTTTGAAACCATAACCATCAGGAGCGATGATTAACTAGTCAATCGTCGTGTGAGGGCTTAGATTTTAGTGTTGCAGTGTTGTTATATAAACGTTTCATACTCCCTGGCCTACATTTACTGATGAGATCATGTAGATCGAAAAGTGTCCTAGATTGGCATTTGGTTAGTTAGGCTCTGTCACTACCTCTGGAACTATAATAAAAAGGGCACAAAATTATATAAAATAATAGAAGATACAAAACTATAACTTCAGTGAACCAAAAAAACTTGGTAAATTAAAGTCTGTAGTACGCGGTGGAATCGAAATTTAATACTGACCAGTTTTCTTATTTCTGCATGTATCTTCTTATTTTACTTGGTATACTTTTCACTTAAAACTAATCTACAATTACGCCCTAGTGGTAATCTATGTTAATGTGAGAGAAACATAAAGAAAATGTACGTAAATTTACTTACGAAAACGGTGGAAAAACCAATACTTAATTCACGACATGGCTAAAATTGAGTCAATTGAAAATTCTGTGACATAATTGTAGATTACACAGGCCAACATTTATCAAACCCTGTGATCAGACTATACTTTTTCGAAAGTTTTTGGTGCACTAAATCCAAATCCGACCTCAGAATGCTTCATCACATTAGGTTCTCGACATAGACATAGAGAATGAACTGAGCGTTCCGTATCCCACTGTGAAGTAAATACGGACGCAAAATTGTGAGAGAGACAAAGCGAATATACCAGTAGTTGTCTCTTTCTTGCCTTGAATTCCGTCTCGTTATTACAGGTCTACAGACACAGGTACTGGCCGCACAGTCACTTTGTCTCTTTCTAGAGAGTGGTCAATTTTGTGAGGCTAATGCTTAGTCCATTCTCTATGTCTATAGGTTTTCGAGATATCCTAACCTAAAAATGCAAAAAACACGGTTTTCCGCTATATTCGGGATTATAGTACACCGCGAATTAATTTTTCTGTATAAAACTGCGGCATCTGAAAGTACTACTCTTCCCCTTCAAAATGCATTTTGAATTTTTCAAATAATTTATTTTTTTTTGGAAGAAATCGTCCGTTGAAATTAATTAGTTTGGCGTTTTCGTTACAACCATACCAAAAAAAGGTGATCCGGCAGGAGAGAGTAGTGTAATTACTTGATTTTTGAGATGCTGAATCCGAATTCGTTGTCGGGCTAACCCCATCGAGTCATGATTTGTTCCTAACCTTAAGAAATTCAAAATGGCGGATCCGATATGACTGGTCGGAATTCTGAAGAGTGTAAATTACTATAAAACTTACGTTTGCCTTTCTGTTGTGTTAAATTTTGATTCTTATAAGATTTGAGAATGTAATATCTTTTATCAATTTTCACTCGACGCCTGAGGTTATTTTAGGTTCATTTGCCTTTATGCTTATTTGGGGATTAAGAGCGTAATGTCTTTTATCAATGAAGTATTGAAGAACGGAATATTATCGAGAAAAAATGTTCGAACAAAAGTTGTGTATTTTTAATGCCGTCATAAAAAACATGGGTTCCCATTTAAATAATCAAAGTTGACCTTGGAATGCCCTTCAAAATGATTTTTCCAAGGTCATTAAAAATTTTATCATTTTATTGCCCCTTCAAAACTCTTCAACTTTTATCTAAAACTTTTTTTACTAAAAGTTGCCATAAAAAATTACTAGAAAGATGATTTCTCCGAGAAAAAATAAGATATCTGAAAAATTCAAATGTATTTTGATGGGGAAGAGTAATACTTTCATATGCCGCAACGAGTTTTGTGGAGAATCCCGAATATAGCGAAAAACCATGTTTTTTGCATTTTTAAGTTAGGATATCTCGAAAACCTGATGTGATGGAGCAATTCTGAAGTCGGATTCGGATTGAGTGCATCAAAAACCTTTGGAAAGTATACTCTGGTCGCAGGGTATGGAGTTTCGCACAATTTTATCGGCCTGTGTTATTATTAGAAAATCTTGTATTTTTTACATGCTAAATGCTTTACACCAAAAAAAATAAAATAAAATTACAGTAATATATTGTTAATACACCGAAAACATCTAAACATAGTATTTATTTTTGCAAATTATTGCCAAATTTTTTATCTCACAAAATAAATGCTAATGCTATGCCCTACGCCGGCGGCTGACATGAACAACATGAATGACACGACTAAAGTGACAGAAGTCATTTTTTTGTTCTAATCCAGCCACCATACGAGACAATTAAGAAAAAAAACACCTACTTTAACGAGTTATCTTGAGTTTATCGCTTTAGTTGTGTCGCTCGCATCACAATCATGGCAGCCGTTCACACAGACACTGCCTAAGTATCACAAACCATGTTTTACAAACTATTAGTCTAATACTGCTTTTTTGTGTATATATTATAATCTACTTTCAATTATATAATTTTAGTGGCCCACTCTAACGAACCTAACTATAAAATTAAAGCATTTTTACAATAGGATTAAGCTCAGTGAAAGAAAAAACCTTTTTTTAAGGAATTACGTGCTTTAAAAGGTAAAAAAGGCAGTCTTGTGTTGGTATGACTTGAGGATTTGAGATCTGTTTTGCTGAAATTATAAATATCGACAATTTTTGATTGTATGACTTATATGTGGCGATTGTGCCTGTCTGTCCACTGCAGTTTCTTTGCTTATTGTGCTTCCCTCTCAAAGTTACATGAACATGATAATTTATCGCTATGATGTAAATCTCCAAACAGTTTATGTCTCTTCCGAGTTAAAACCGTACATTCATATAGGATGTATGTAAAAGTGTCTTCCTCTCCACCACATAGTCTACATGTCATGGGACCATTGTGGATACCCATTTTCTGTAAATGTTTCCTCAGGTGATAGTGGCTGGCGATCAGTCACATCACTAATTTGGTCTGGGCCCTTATTAAACGAAGGGCATCAGTTGTTAATTTCTGTGAGGGACCTTCAATTATGTCCCTCGCATGTTTTTGGCCAGATGCTGCGAGCTAACGATCTAGATGTTGCTAATATGATCATCTGTTGACTTTGGTGTTTACTACCTGTTTTGGTATACCAAACGCTAGTTTTGGAGCCCTATATGGGTTTATACCTCCGAATCTTATTAATTCGTCCGCTTTTTCATTGCCTTTTGTCCCCAAATGTCTTGAAACCAACAACAGTTCAACTATGTTGTTTCTGGAGGATTATTCTAACAGGTCACATTTACAATGTGTCGTATTCTAAAGCGTTTAGAGTACCTGACTATTTGAGAAAATATATTTCTGGGTGGCGCTACTCCGTCTAATATTTTCGTGAACACATGTTTTTATTGTGCGAATTTCTTCCTGGAATATTATTGCACTTGTCCCAAGCTCTACTTGGGCATATATGCCAGCGCGCGGACTCCACTCGAAGTTTTCGATCCGTTGCCTTTGTCGGAGTCTCCACCTCTTCCATAAATTTGGATCGCAGCCAATTCCCTGCAAGTAGTTACGATTTTTGTTTGTGTTCTAAAATTCCCAAAACCTAAAGTAATACTGGCATAGCAAATATTGTTAAAGTGTTAAATAAAATATAAGCGCCAAAAATTTATATTTTTACCAATTAATGGAAAAAAAAATGCACAAGGTTGTGTTATGATTAATTGTCAAACCAACATAAAAGTGACAACCACTGCCAAGTGGTAACATTTCTCACGAATACTCGAAGCAGTAATCGCTTAGTATTCGTCCATCAAATCTGTTTAGCATTATTCTGAGTAGTATCTATCTTCCTTGTGTCGAGCAAGTTAGTTACATTGCATTACGCGGAAATTATCCGGTCATTATACAATAGAAGATGAGACTAGCTCAACTTAAGTTACAAAAAAATCTATTTAGCTTGCTGCCAAAGGAGGTCAGCACTGATAAGAAAATTATGAAAAGTCTGCTCAACAAATTATCGCATAGCTAGTTTCTTTTCAGATATATGTCTCAACGGCATTGATAATGTATTGGTTCTATATATATATGGGTGGGAGATTTGCTACTCTCAGTTTATTTCACTGTGTTACTTAATCCTTTGCTTTATTTAATATGATATTATATTTCCTCTATCTAGTTTACGTATTTACAAATATTCTTCAAAAATTGGTAATTTTACTATTGTCAATTTATCAATGGTACTATAGAATTTTGCTAATCCATAAAAAAATGTAGCAAGTTTAAATATTTGTTTTATTCTTAAAAAACTTCTACCGCATAATATTCAATTATCTTTTTAGGCAGCATAACTTTAAATATAGGTATAGTCGTACAACAGCGTCAAGTTACAATAAATAACCGGTCAAGTGCAAGTTGAATTTGCACAATTAGTGTTCCGTACGTTGATTGCTTTTAAAATAAAAAAAAATTGTTACGGTGGTATAAAATGATCAGTGATTTCACAAAACACACCCCAAATGAATTTTCAACAAAGTTTGTATCCGATTTTTAATGAAAACGGATGACCTCGAAATTTTTGTTTTTTTTTATATACCAGATAAATTATTAAAGGTAATGCACTCGTGATAATTTTCGTTCAATCTACATCCCCTGGAGAATATTCCAGAATTTGTTCAACATTTTTTGATCAGTACTTTTCAAGATAAGGTGGAGGGACAGCGATTTTTCGCGATTCTTTAAAAATAATACAAAGAAAAGTGTGCGCAAGTATTACATTTTATATATATTATATATATATATATATATATATATATATATATATATATATATATATATATATGTATATATATATATATATATATATATATATATATATATATATATATATATATATATATAAATATATATATATATATATATATATATATATATATATATATATATATATATATATGCTTGTGTTTTCAGAAGATTCATTGGACACCACACTTGATGATCTAGTAAAAAAAAAATTTTTTTCACTTCCGATTTCACCCCCCAAAACTAACCCCTTAAGTCAAAATTTAACTTTCAAAACTACACGGCTCTGATGAGGTCATCAATTCCTATATTAGTACCAAATTTCAACTTTCTATGTCAAATAGTTTCGGAGAAAATCGGGTGTGACAGACACCGAAGTGATCTTATAAGTGTTCCGTACGGAACACTAAAAAGGAGCAAATCTAAACAGAATTGTCATAAATTATGTAGGTAGGCGAGATCCAAGACCGCGGTCAAAGACTAACCGCACCGTCTAGACTACATTATCACTATTCGGTGATCTCACTTACCTAAATGGTTTATGGAATATCTATTTCATGTTTGTTTTTCTGTCGTTCAACGTAGTTGTGTGACTATAAATAATATGTAAGAAAATATCTGATGGATTAGCAAATGTTTCTAAAAATTAGGCTATTTTAAATATGACCTTTAGACCATTATGAAAGGTATAAATCGAAAAAAAAAACAACTAAGTACTATACGTATAAAAGAATCTTGTTCAACGTTTCACATTACTGAAAATTATTCCACAGGTTTTTAAATTATGTTGCATATTTATTATTTGTAGATGCCCAAACAAAAGTATTGTGCCAATTTCACACAGATTTAGATTTTTCTTATCTATGTTTTATATTTATCTATATTACATTTATCATTACACTCTAGTTTCTTTGGTAAATAGCATATATTGGTTCTTATACGCTCATCCATTCTTTTTTTTTATAGTATGTCTATTCTATATAAGGTTATTTTAAATTATTTTATATAAAATTCACTCACTTGCGCAATTAAAATCTCTATATTTATATTTCTACAAGCTCTTTTTTGCTAAACAAAGGCTATATCAACTTACTCTTCATCTATACTGTAGATATCAAATCACTATTGTTCACATATTTTGACTATTTACAATCTTTTAGTCAGACATAACGGGAGGAGCAACGGAGTGCTTCCCCAGGACCCAACCCAGAGCGACCCGATGCTTATCTAGAAAACCGGAACTTTTAATGTTGGCAAAATTTGGTTATAAAAGAAGTATTTTTTTGAAAATATCTTCACAGTTTTTTTTTGTCAAAAACCCTTTTCCCGTCATCACTTAAAGAAGGTAGTAATATTTAGAGCAAAAGAGAGCTCTCTTTTTTATAAGTGATGATACTTTTATGTGAAAATCCCTCTTCGGTCAAAATTTGGTAAAAGTGGTGAGATTTTAGTTTATATTATGGGAACGGCTCTGTTGTTTGTAAAAAAGGACTCTTTTTTCGACGTATGTTTCCGTGGTCATCAATTTTCAGCTACAAAAGAGTCTTTTTTGGAAAAGTTCGTTCCCCGATCATCCTCTCTAAGTGCCACTCCAAGAAAAAGTTTTTTTTAGAAGGGTTCCGTAAATTTAAAGGGACTCTAACCGTTTCCGCTTGGCGCCCCGTCTGGAAATCCCGACTTCTTTCTCAACTCGATTGCCTAAAAACTATTTCATAGATTCTAACAACTTTTTTTTAGTTCAAGTTAGTTCGGGCTAACACCGGTGCCTTTAAAAAATTTCAATTTTCAAGCTCGTGCTAACCTAGGAAACATGACTGTAAAAGGGATGTGAAAATCATCACATAATGTTCCTTTTCTAGAATTCTACTGCTCCACTTCTTTTTTCTAGTTATTTCTCGATTTTTAAGAAACAATCTGAGTGTGGTAGATTTTTAAAATTTTACTTTGTCGAATTACAGCTAATTCTAATTTTTTTCCCTTTTGATAATTTTTTTTTTGAATTTCTTGACTTACGGAAAAATCTATTACTAAAAAAAATCGTAACTATACCTACTACGATAGCTGAAAAAAGGAACACTGTGTTTAAAAAAAATGACTTTGTTTCTTAGTTCTCTGTTCTCGTATAGAGTTCAGAACAGTAGAAAAAGTATCTTTTATATTTTTACAGTGACTATACCCAACTATTCCAAGAAATAAGTTTTTATATGGCTTGTGTGTACTTACTACGTGTCCATCTATTGATATCTAAACCTGACCTCGTTTGTTTGCTACGCTTTTCTTCTAGTTCCAGTGTAGTTAAAGTTTTTAAAAAACAGAGGGGGATTCTGTCATAAAAACGAAGAATCTTTATCAAAGCCAGAGACAGAGGGCCCGCTCCTCAGTTTCCAGTAATGAGATCCACGATTCTTGTTCTTCGATTTCTGTTAGTGTCTCCGGAACTTTACTATTATAATAGTGTTCCAATAAAAATGATATCGTCGATTATTCACTAATAAACAATATTGTGGCTAAGTGGAAGCATGTTTTAGCAAAACTCTTGAACTCCAGTCCTGTAATAAAAGGTAATGGAGTGCCTGATGTAGTAATCAAACCGAGTTAGAAAAACTGCCACGACAATTTTTTTTTGTAGTAGTCAGATCGATTTAAAATTTACACCATTTGATGGAAAATTGGGTATAGTTTAATAAAAAAAAATAGTTAGAATTTCCTTAAGCCCCTCGGGTCTGGATTTTCTTTCCATCATACTTCATTCCAAAATCCCATTGTTAAATCATTTGAATATTTTTTTATACCTTATGTAGAAATGGAAATTTGTTTGATTAAAAGGCAGGTCAAAAGGTTTACACGATCAAACAATTTTTAGAAACATTCAGATAATTTGGCAGTTTTTAAACATGAGCACATGCTCCTAACTTTACTTTTCCACTCTTACAATCACCAATCTTGTTTGGTTAGTCTAAAACCTATAAATTTTGGCGATGTATTTTTTATATTGTTTTTACTAGCCTGAAATTCAATTTAAGCATTTACCTTATAATAGTTTTCGTAGAAATAACAGTTTGTTATTTTGAAAGGTGACCATTTCTTTGTATTGTTTCTCTTTCTTCCTAATTTTCGCTATTGTAGAATAAATAAAAATATTCGTCTCAGATCATACTTTGATATTAGTTCGTCATATCATTAACTTAACAATCAGTCATCACTTTTGCCATATGGAATAGAAAGGAGTTCTATCTATCTAACAGGCTTATTATCGCAATGTAACTTGTTAATTTTTTTTGTCACAACATATATTTCATTACTGTTCATCCAAACCAAAACTTTAAATATCAATTTTCGGTCTATACTGCAAAGTCAAAGGCGGATTCTGAAACCTCCACCTCGTAACCAACACAAACTTCAACGTATGATCTTTCCCCAACAACTCCTCGTTACAAAGAATATCAATTTCTCTATATTTCTCCATACCATTCAAAATCTTCATCGCAATGAACTTCTTCAAATGGAGGATAGTGGCTTGAGCAGAACAACGTATAAATCTTCTCTTCAAGGCCTTTAAATTTGAGGAGATACACTCCAAACATACGTTTACTTGCTCATCTTGTCGATGATAATCAGTTGCTGCGTGAGGATCATTTTGATCTTCACTGTTCAAGTCTAAGTTTTGTAAAGGTATATCCTTAGGGTTAGGTAACCCTCTAACCTTATAAAAATCCCTCTCTCTTATCGTTTCATTATCGAGTAAATCAGGAACTAACTTATATACTATATCTTGCATGGTTCTATCAAAACTAATATACTGCAGGGGATGTGACTGGTGTATAACAATGGTGCAAGTGGGACAAGTGTTGTTTTCTTCTAAGTGTTTCACTAAACAACTTTTACAAAACGTATGTAGGCATTCCGTGACTGTAGTGGCATCTATAAGGTAACCCTTGCAGATTTTGCAAGTGATGTGACTATTTATAGATCTTAGTTTGATTCTTCTTTCTACTAGAGCCGACATGTTTTAAAAAGAGTCTTTGAAATGTATCATAACCTAATCTTTTAAAATTATATAATTCGAAGGGGATTGTCAGGTTATAAATTTGACTATTCTACTACGATTAATAAAGAGAAATAAGTAATAAATCTATATCTTTATGGGTAATAAATATAGCTTAAAGCAATAACAGCTTTAACAGCTGTTTCTAGTATTGGTACTTGATTCTTGTGAACTTTTTTTATTTACAATTTGTCCCTGCGTTAAAATTTTACTGTTTGTACAGACAGTAAAAACGAATTCACTAAATTATAGTCAGTGATGAAAGATGCACAATTTTTTTAAATGTTATCCCTTTTTCTAAATTATATGGCTAACAGTTTTTAACTTACAATGGCAGTCATATTAAAGAGACACCATTTTGTTCAAGTTATAAGTCTTTATCATGTTTTATTATTTAAAAAAGCGCATTTTTTCAGTAGCTGCAAGGAGGACACTGATGCTGTGCTGACTGTTGACTCTGTTCTCTAACGTAGTCTTGTACATTGAATCTCTGAGGGTCTCTTTGACCGTTTTGTCTGAATTTCAATTCCCTTGAAAAAAGAAATAAATAAATACGCTGTAAAAATTGAACATAATTTTTAGTCAGAAAACTAAGAGAAAGAATCACTAATGCAGTTTAAATTTAAAACCAAGACCTAATGCAATTTTCTTTACCGGCATAAAACAGATTTTGCATTTTGTAGTTCTTATTTTGCCTGATTTTCTTTTCAAACCTATACTATAGGACACATTCAGAACTAGGTTTTCATGGGCGTGAGGAATATAATTCCAATTTGGCGGTGGAACTGCGATGTAGACGGAACCGGGAACCCACCACAGTATTAACATCCCATGAACAATGCCACGATGATTAGTGTCATCGGCAGTTATGACACCTTGGTTTTGATTGAGGAGAATATATATATATATATATATATATATATATATATATATATATATATATATATATATATATATATATATATATATATATATTCTTTATAATTTTCTTGGGTTTAATGTTAATGAAATTAAAGTATATCATAGTATACATTTGTGGCAAAACGTTTCGACCATACATTCTGGTCTTCATCAGTTGTTTAATCTGTTATTCATTGTAAAATACTGTACACATATAAATTAAAAATAAATCAAAACAATATATGAGAACATTACGTGGAAAATTTTACATGGACATTTGAATTTGGTATTAGCTTGGTCTCTCTCTCTATACAGTCCAAAACATCTCCATACACCACCTGCTTTCTATACTACTTTTCTGTTATGTTTAACTAATTACCATAATTGGAACTATGAGAAAACATGTTTAAATTCATATTTGAAACTTAACCAACGACGATTAGTATTAAAAACAACTACGGAATATTTTATTTAGAAGTTACATCATTGTTATAAAAATGTAAACAAAATTAGTGTCAAAAAAGTCTCTATACATTCAAGAACGCATTGAAAAAAACACAACATTTTATGACCGTTCACTCCTTGCAAAGTGTAACGGAACGGAGTCAGAAAAATTTGGTCAGGGTTTGGGAGTTCCTCAGGGCTCTATTTTCGGGCTCTTTCTATTCCTCGTATACAATTATACTTTACATATAAGTAAGGTCCAATATAATCTGGTAAATACGATTTACTAGATTATATTGGAGATAGTGGCGTTACGGCATATGCTGACGACATATCCATAACAGTATCTGCTTAGGGCTCCACTGTGAAAAATAACATGTGTGATGTCAGTCCAAAAAGTATCCATACACCACCTGCTTTCTATACTATTTTTCTGTTATGTTTAACTAATTGGAACTATGAGAAAACATGTTTAAATTAATATTTGAAACTTAACCAACGAGGATTAGTATTAAAAACAACTACGGAACATTTTATTTAGAAGTTACATCATTGTTATAAACATGTAAACAAAATTAATGTCTCCATACACTCAAGAACTGCATTGAAAAAATACGTTATAATCAGCCACATTTTATCAAGCTATCTATTGCTCGCTAAACTGAAAACAAATGAATAATTTTCGGGCATACTTTATAATCTGTCACTTGTTGCTAGTAATTTTGCAATGGGTTTTCAAAGTAGTATTAAAAATGAGCGAGAGAAATTGTAAAATTTCATTTCAAGATCGAAAGATCATAACTGGTTTGTGGAAAGATGGAAAATCGTACAGACATTTAGGAAAAATTGTTAAAAAGTCGCATGCTACTGTTCAGTACATTGTAAACCAGTATAAATCAACGGGTTCCTATAAAATTCGACCACGCTCCGGTCGTCCCCAAAAAACTGACTCCACGTGAAGAGGCCAGTATTGTTAGACAAATAAATATAGATCCCAAGAAAAGTGCACCAAAATTAAAAGAAGTACAGGAATTATTTTCGAAAAATGTTCACAAACAGTTAGAAATTGTTTACACAGGGCAGAATACAAGGGGTGTGCAGCCAGGAAGAAGCCGTTAATTTCGAAAGCTAATCGCGAAAAGCGGTTAGCTTTTGTTAGGGAATACGTTACTAAACCTCCTAAATTTTGGGAATACGTAATCTTTAGTGATGAAACTAAAATTAATCTTTTTGGGTCTGATAGCAGAGTTAAAGTTTGGAGAAAGAAGAATACCGCATTCGATATTAAAAACATTTGTTCCACGATGAGACAAGGGGGTGGCAGTGTTCTGCTATGGGGATGCATGTCCGCTGGAGGGGTTGGAAATTTATATTTTATTAATAGTATCATGGATCAGCATATTTATCTAAACATTTTGAGAGTCAATTTAAGAGAAAGTGTCCAAAAATCGGCACTCGAAAAAAGACACATTTTCCAACAGGACAATGATCCGAAACATACCGCAAACTTGGTGCCAGAATGGATGATCCATAATGTGTAATAGCAGCTTCATACACATCCTCAATTAGCCGATGTTAACATCGAGCATTTATAGGAGGAACTTAAACGGCGCGTTCGCAAACATAATTTTTCAAATAGAGAAGAATTAAAAAACAGAATATTGAACGAATGTCAGCAGACGTTACTAGAAAACTGGTTAGAATCACGACAAAAAGGTTACAGGAGATTATCAAGGGTAACGGCGGCCCCACTAAAAATTAGTTTAAACGAAGTTGTTATTTTCCATTAAATTCCGTCAAACTATTATTGGTGATTAATGTATGGAGACTTTTTTGACCTTAATTTTGTTTACATTTTTATAACAATGATGTAACTTCTAAATAAAATGTTCTGTAGTTGTTTTTAATACTAATTCTCGTTGGTTAAGTTTCAAATATTAATTTCAACATGTTTTCTCATAGTTTCAATTAATTAGTTAAACATAAGAGAAAAATAGTATAGAAAGGAGGTAATGTATGAGGACTTTTTGGACTAACTGTACATATGTCAGAGTAATAGTGGCTTACAGCGCTTGTTAGCCCTATGGAATATGTTTAACCACTCCCTAACGAATAAAGAGAAGGAAAATGAAGTCTCGTCTTTATAACACAGATAAACTAAAAGATTATATTTTTGTGAAAACTAATTGTTAGAGATGTCCGAACATGTGTTGCTGTAACACAGGGAAGTTTCAAATAATAAATAATGGTTTTGACATCTTCCCGATCACATAGAATAACGGCCAAAAAAATAACAATTTATGGCACAATACAATTTAAAATGTCGATACAACTTCAAAAGGAACACAAATTAAAGCCGTATTTTCTTTGTAAGCTGTTAACAGCAGCTGTAAGCGTTTTACTTTCGTGATAAATTAATGACATCAATTTTACAGCAGTTCAGAGCGCTTGTTACCGGCCTCGGAAGTCTAATCACTTCCGAACAAATGAACAAGGGGGAAATGACTTGTGCTGTGCCGATTTTAAAATGTTTTTATGAAGACTTATTATTTAACACGTTAGGATTTTGGAATCTTTGTCACAACGATAAAGAGTCTGCAGGTGTTCGTAAATTTTGTTTTTTTTATTTAATGGGCATAGCACACGTGTTGCAGGGAACTCCCTAAAGCACTACAGAAGCAATGCGTGTACGGGAAAAGCTATTCACGTTGGTCTTGAATCGCTGTAAATTGTACTCAATGGGAAAAACAGTAGTGGACAAATCATTCCAAAGGAATGAGGTTTCTCCATATAAAAGACTGCTGGAAAAGGGTTGTACGGGGAGTGACAAAGTGAACCTCATATCGATGTCATGTATTAGCGCGACGTGTATTCTTAGCATGAACCGCTCTAACAGGAATTTAGCCGGCTACATGCATCAAACAATCGTTCTTCGATGTTCCAAGGAATCAAGGTTGCTGGCTATTTCTGGGTCTTCAATCAGGCGAACAGCTTTCTTCCAAACAGAATCCAACAAATTACCAAAAAATCTATATGATTTTTAGGCAGTTCTAACCTTCAAACGATATGTGTCAAAACTTCATGACATTTCGGCGATTAGTTTACAATTTACAGTGGTTTTAGTGACGCAATTTTTTATATTTTCAAATCAATGGAAAAAATCGAAATTCGTGTGTTTAATTAAACACTGTTTTTTTGATGGGAAAAATTGATAAGTGTTACGGGGATTCTGCCCGTCGAGTATCATTCATCATTTACTGGTATACTGAATTTAAACGCGGTCGTAGAGACACAAATGATGCTGAACGCTTTGGACGCCCAAATGAGGTAGTTGCACCGGAAAACACGAAAAAACTCCACAGAATTGTTCTGGATGACCGTAAAGTGAAATTGCCTGAGATAGCTGACACCCTAAAGATATCAAAAGAACGTGTTGCTCATATTATGCATGAATATTTGGGCATGAAAAAGCTCTGTTCGAAATGGGTACCGCGTTACCTCATAGTGGACCAGAAACAACAACGTGTTGATGACTCTGAGCGCTGTTTGGACCTCTTTAACTAAGCGCAATAAAAAGGATTTTTTCACGCGATATGTGACAATGGATGAAACATGGATGCACCACTACACACCGGAATCAAATCGGCAGTCAGCTGAGTGGACAGCAGCCGGTGAAAGCCGCCCGAAGGGACCAAAGACGCAACAGTCGCCTGGGATGATTTTGGCCTCTGTATTTCGGGATGCGCATGGAATAATTTTCAGCGAATATTATATAAAGTTATTGGTGCGTTTGAAGGTAGAAATCGCAAAGAAACGGCCCCAAATGAACAAGAAAAAAGTGCTCTTTCATTGAGACAATGCACCGTGTCAAGCTAATGGTTATAGTGGTAAAATTACATCAACTGAAGTTCGAATTGCTTCTTCATCCACCTTATTCTCCAGATTTGGCCCCCAGCGACTAGTATCTATTCGCAGACCTCAAAATAATGCTCGCGGGAAAGAGATTTGGCACCAGTAAAGAAGTTATCGCCGAAACTGAGGCCTATTTTGAAGGCAAAGACAAATCCTTCTACAAGAAAGGTATAGAAATGTTAGAAAAGCGTTGGACTGATTATATTGCTCTTGAAGGAGACTATGTTGATGCATAAAGTCGAATTTTGCAAAACAAAATTTGTTTTAGGAAGCTCAAACATGAGAGCAGTATTCCGTCATTGGTCGAATTTGAGCTTTGTACAGAATTAACACCTGTTGTGGAGAGTAAAACTTTCTAATTCAAAATAATATTCCCAGCTTGCAACATGTTAGTGCCATATTTGCTCCCAAATTAACGCCCAGCAAACTGAGTGACGATGCTAGAGGAATGGAATGCCTCGCAACTATGTCCGGGTTCAGCAACGTTAATTTTTTTACAAAAAACTGCCGCCTGGGTTTTTGTAACGTTAAATTCTACTTGGTTACTGTCCCCCAAGATAGAATTTCTTCCAGGTCTTTGTTAAGTTTGCATGAGTAGCCAATGTGCGAGCGTTCAAAGGGAATAAAAAAATAAGCGTACTGTCATCTGTAAAGCTGTAGATTCGATTCCTGGTCCTTTCCAGCAGATCGTTAATGTAAATCAGAAAGAGAGTAGGAGACAGTACGGAGCCTTGGTATACAGGTGTTGATAGTGAATGTGCTAGAAAGAAATCCGTCGACTACGACTCGTAAAGCGCTCTCTAAGGAAACACGAGAGCTATAAACAAAACTTTTCAGGCATACCATAAGATCGCAATTTAGCCAACAATTCATCGTGCCAAACACGGTCGAATGCCTTGGATATATCAAGTACAACTGCTTGAGAATCTCCAGTGTTTAGTTGCGTTTTAATATATTTAATTTACTTTACAATTTACTGAAATCAAATTTTGAAAAGCTCTTTAATTTATAATCCCGAACTATTTTAATATAATAAAATATACAAAATACATCAATTTAACGGTGGATTGACGTTCGATGTTATTTATTTTAAACCGAATAACAAAATTAATAATAACTAAATTCTGGGAATTATTCAACACAATATTTTAGTTATAAATACAACAGAACTTTGTGAGCAACTCATTGTACTGTCCGTCAAATAGGAACGTGACCGCGCGTATTCTTGTAAAAATGTGTTTCGAGAATATTTTTTACCATCAATGTATTCCTTGGTGTGCTAACAAAGGCGCGATTACCTTAATAAGTTGCCCAATCATCTCCTGCATCAATAATCGCCTGGCACCTTCGAGGCATGCCGTCGACAAGATTTTCTGCATACCCTGCAAATTTTACGAATCTCGCGAGACAACTGGGTCAGAGTCCTCAGAGTCTTTCCTCGGAGCTTTCTCTTTACAAGGGACGAAACGTTTTCAATAGGGATGGCATCCAGCGATTATGAGGGCTACTCTACTATCTTATCGTGGGCCCAAGCGAGCCGCTTCGCGATGTGATTTTCGCCCTGCAAGGGTTTCTCCAACGTGCTTCGGAATTTAACATCACGAGCAAGAAGATGTTGTCGAATGATCTCATGGGATACATTTAAACCCGATTTTCTTAATTTTGCGCTCCTTAACGCAGCGTCAACTTCAGGACCCGTGAAAACAAAGACACGATTCGTTTTTGGACTTTCGGAATGACTTTGCTTACCGAGCCACGTTTTGGCAAGTCGTCGATATTTTTCGTCTCGTTAAAACGATTTACCCACTTCCTCAGAAACGATACCGACTTTTTAATATATTTAGTGGTCGGGGAATACGCCATTTTAGGCCCTTTTAGACGGGAACAAAGAAAGACTGCCTCGAACCGATGCGCAAACAGTGAGTCATTTCGATTTCAGGTGATTTCGACGAAAGTTCGGAATCGACTGATACTTTTACTAAAATGCGTCGTAGACAAAGGTTCCCTCTACCGATTTTTTGTTGAATCGCTAGAATCGCACCTACCAAAAATGAATTATAGCGGACACGTTCTTACTTGACAGACTGTATTATGTATAAAATGGAATTGTGCTTCGATTTCATGTCATTCAAACCTATTTGTTAATTATTAATTCAGAAGGTTAGGTATTGTTTTCGTTATAAATAGTCTCAATTCTCAACATACACTAATAATATAGTTCAAAGGTCAATACAGAGAAGTTGATGGACACGAACTAGTATTTTTCTTTTTTTTTTATACGTTAGGTTCGATATCTATCAAATATCTTCTTCTTGAAGTGCCATATCCGATACGGACGTAGGCGACTCTCTCGCCTTTGCCTGTGGTTGGTGCCTTTTCAAGTGTTCTACAGACACACAGTTTAATGCCATCCCCAACGGGCAAAGTGAAAGGGCTTTACTAGGCATGATATTGCGGGTGGTTTGCCATTGTCTTCCCGAGAGAAACGAGCGTCACGTTGTAAATTTTTATTTTATTTTTTTTTATTATTTTCCGAGCCGAGATGCGAACTCGGCCTAGAAAGCAGACACCTATCAAATATAGGATACAACAAATACTTCGTCAGAGGTCCATATATATTCACCGGGTATCCGATAAAAGGGAGCCTTTCTGCGGTTTTGTGCGATGCATTGATAGGCCTTCTCCTGTAACTGTTGGCATTTGATGGACGATTACTTAATCTTTAATATATTTATCACATGACACAAATGGAAACCATTCTACAAGACGGCACCTACAAGCCAGTTACTAGGGACCCTACAACATATCTGGAAAAAAACTACAAAGGCCAAAATAAAAGCGGCAAATTTGGAACCAGAGGTTGAAAGACTCATAATTCCAAGAGAGCAATCAAGCCGATGCCCAAAGTTGTATGGCCTACCAAAGATGCCCATCTCCACGTCCCCCTTAGACCCATTGTTAGCGCGGTGGCCTCACTTACACAAAACTTAGAAAAATATCTCTCAAAGATCATGCAACCTGATTCACACATCAAAAACTCCGAACACTTTACAAACATAAACACAGAGGAAATGACATTCTGGTAAGTCTAGATATTGTTTTACTTTATCCCAGTATTCCAGTGGATGAAGCACTAGACAAAATAGCAATGAACAAGGATTTTCCAGCTCATGATGTAGAACTATCGGAACACTGTTTAAAAAATACCTATTTTGTCTTCAACAGTCAGATATAAACAAACGCGCCCATGGGATCTTTCCTTTCACCAGTAATAGCCAACCTTTACCACTTAAACCGAAACTTTGGAAGCGATATGTTGATGACATCTTTATAATTTGAGCCCATGGACTAAACGAATTAAACACCTTCCTAACCTATTTAAACAGAACCACCACAGTTCACTTTGGAAGTAGGAAAGGAAAAAGCCTCCCTTTCTTTGAAGCACTCACTAGGAACAATGATGTAGTACGCCTATTGTATCCATGGCGTAGGTTTTTCAACCATGGCGTTCTTCGTCTCCTAGATATCCTTCTACTTTCGTTCTTCCCTATATTACTGGCTTTCGTAAGCAAGATTAACAGGAGATCTTCTAACTTATGTAACACATATTTTCGAAACGACGCAATTGAACATTTTGAAGAGCGGTTACACTTGCACTTGCACTGGAACGCCTTGGACATCTAAGGCGTTCGACCATTTTTGGCATGACGGATTATTGGCTAAGTTACACTCTTATGGTATGTCTGAAAGGTTTTGTCTATGGCTCTCGGGTTTTCTCAGAGAGAGTTCTTTACCAGCGGCAGTCGACGGATTTCCATCTAATACCTTGTAGGTCTTCTAGATTAGCGGTAATCCGAAGTGTGCCATCCGCATAGTTATGCTATTAATGACCTTGCTTTTTAGGATGATTACCTCGTTGGTATCTTTTAAAATCTCTAAGAAAATAGCTTCAGCATAAACATTAACCAACAAGAGGCGAGAATACACAGCTCATCCTCAACCCTCTCGATATTTCTACATAGGACGAAAGCTGACCTCTGATATTGGCCACTTGTTGCCAATATAAATTCTTGAGTATAGTGAGGTCTCGGCTATTTAGTCCCACGTTGGGAAATATCTGTATGAGCTTATGATGTATGTTATCAGAGGATTTATTGTAGTCAAGAAAGCGTTAAAGTTAGGAAAAAAGTACTGAGACGCAATCCTAATTTAGCCATTGCCGAGTCAAAACAAAGTTAATTTTGCCACAAATATTTTTTTTGGGAGTTTTTGTTCTACTTACTTTGCTATAGCATGAAAAGCCAACTCTACATTTTGTCCACTTTTCGCTGAAGTTTCCATAAACGTTACATTATACTCTCTAGCTAATCTTTCACCTTCTTCACGTCTTACTGCTCTGTCACTTCCGCAATCTGCTTTATTTCCTAAAAAATATAAAAATATATGTTTCTTTACAGTTTGTCCAGTAAAAACGTGTCCGCGATAAATCATTTTTGGTAGGTGCGATTCTAGCAACGCAACAAAAAATTGGTAGAGGGAACCTTTGTCTACGATGCATGTTAATAAAAGTATCAGTCAATTCCGAACTTTCATCGAAATCACGTAAAATTCAAAATGAGTCGCTTGTTTTTCGCGCGTCGGCTCGAAGCAGTCTTTCTTTGTTTCCATCCAAAGGGGCCTAAAATGACACATTCTGCGGCCGTTGAATATATTAAAAAGTCGGTAGCGTTTGTGAAGAAGTGGATAAATCATTCAAACGAGACGAAAAATGTCGACGACTTACCAAAAACGTGGTTCGGTAAGCAAAGCCACTTAGAAAATCGAAAAACGAATCGTATCTTTGTTTCCACGGGACCCAAAATTGACGCTGCATAAAGGAGCGACAATATTAAGAAAATCGGGTTTGAATGTGTCCCATGAGACCATTCGACAACATCTTCGTGCTCATGATGTCAAATTCCGAAGCACGCTGAAGAAACCTGTGCTGGGCGAAAATCACGTCGCGAAGCGGCTCGCATGGGCCCACGATAAGATACTAGAGTGGCCCTCACAATCACCGGACGCCAACCCTATTGAAAACGTTTGGTCCCTTGTAAAGAGAAAGCTCAGAGGAAAGACTCTGAGGAATTTGACTCAGTTATCTCGTGAGATTCGAAAAATTTGCAGAGTATGCAGAAAATCTTGTCAACAGCATGCTTCGAAAGTGCCAGGCGATTATTGATGCAGGAGGCGAATGCCCAACTTACTAAGGTAATTGCGCCGTTGTTACCACACCAAAGAATACATTGACGGCAAAAAAACTGTTCTCGAAACACATTTTTTCAAGAGTACGAGTGGTCACATTCTTACTTGGCAGACTGTATATGTATCCATTAGACAATTTTTTTTCTTCCTTATGGCGTTTGACAAGAGAAAGCAAATAATAGCTATTACCTAACAATTTTATAAGTGATAAGAGTGTGATTTAATTTGGTCTAAAGTGTTTACATTATAATAATAGTTTGGCCACCTATACGAATTTCACCGGCAGTTTCCAGGTATGAATTCGTCTTAGGAGTCCTGTTAAACGTCGATCTCTCTGGCTGAAAACTATAGCCAGAGACTATTGTCATAGCTGTTGCGAGACGGAAACTACCTAGACATTTCCATAGAATTTAAAAATGTAAAACGCAGGGTATTCCCTTCAAAAAGGGCCACGTTTCCCGTTAAATCGGAAGTTCATTATTTTTCTGTACCAAGGTGAATTTCTCCACCTAAAACTTTTAATTGTGATGCCATGGATAGTAACTTCATGGCCACACGGTATACCAATATGAAAGTACCAGGTGTACAAGTATGAAATGCGGATTTCAGATAACAGATGGTGCACCAATGCAGTTTGTACTATAAAGATTTGAGACTGCGCCATTTTGTTGTGTCATCAACAAGTGTCAGATGCGCACGAGTGATAAATTGGAAAAGTGTGTGCATAGTGTTGTGTTGTTGTATTCAATATACCGAACAAAGAGCATTCGCGGACAGCAATCATTTTTTGTTTTCATTTGAAGAAAACTGCTGTTGAATCATACCGATTACTTCGAGAAGCTTATGGTGAACATGCTCCATCGCAAGATACGTGTGATCGATGGTTTCGGCGTTTCAAAAGTGGTGACTTCGATGTTGCAAACAAGGAACGTGGAAAACCGCCAAAAAATATGAAGATGATTCGCCAACACAAAAACAACTCGCCCAGCAATTGGGCGTTAGTCAACAAGCTGTTTCCAATCGGCTACGAGAGCTGGGAAAGATTCAGAAGTCGGTAGATGGGTACCACATGAGTTGGCAGACAGGCAAATGGAAAAGCGCAAAAACAGGTGTGACATTTTGCTCGCTCGGTACAAAAGGAAGTCGTTTTTGCATCGTATAGTTACAGGGGATGAGATACATGATTTTGAGAATCCCAAGCGCAAAAACTCCTGGGTAGACCCAGGCGCACCAACCACATCGACCGCAAGACCGAATCGCTTTGGCAGAAAGACGATGCTCTGTGGTTGGTGGGACCAGAGGGGTGTGGTCTATTATGAGCTAGTAAAACCTGGGGAAGCGGTTAATACTAAACGTTACCAACAACAATTGACCGATTTGAACCGCTCGCTGCTTGAGAAAAGGCCAAAATACCGAAAGAGGCAATACAAAGTCATTTTTCTTCATGACAATGCTCCATCACATACGGCAAAACCAGTTCGCGACACGTTGGAAGCACTCAGCTGGCAAGTTCTACCCCATGCGGCTTACTCACCAGACTTGGCTCCTTCCGATTACCACTTGTTTGCATCGATGGGTCACGCACTTGCTGAGCAGCGCTTTGGTTCGTACGAAAATGTGAAAAAATGGCTCGATGAATGGTTCGCAGCAAAAGGGGAAGATTTTTACTGGCGTGGTATTCACAAATTGCCCAAAAGATGGGAAAATGTATAACAAGCCCTGGAGCACACTTTGAATAAAGCACTTTTTATCATTCTTCCGAATTTAACAAGTTTTTTAAAAAAAAAAATCGCACTTCATACTTGTACACCTTTTAGTATATTTCCTTTTATCAATAAATACTTCATATATACCATGAAATTCTATAAATAACGGTGCTCTATCTTTTGTTTATTTTGAAATTTTTATGTCCTCCAGTTGATTATCGTAATAAAACCAAATATCACCAAATTTGTATTATTTTATATTTTTCTAGGTTTTTTTTCCTAGATTCAGTAGCAGGCAAAAAGTGGACGAGGTATGGAATTTCTTTTTATTACTAAATTAACAAACCGACCTAGTGGAAGTAGGACTTACGCACTTAGTGTTCCGTACAGTGCACAATGAGCAGAAAAAAAACATTACCGTTCAAAAATCCCTCCCCCCAGACCTCAAATTTCATCGGATCACCATATATATGTTTTTTAAAATCATCGTAAGAAAATTTAGAACAGAACTGTAGAGCCATATTTTGGAAATATATATTTTAAATCTCCATTTTACGTAAATGTTGCAATAAAAAATTGATCAATCCGAGAAAAAAAAGTACTATCGACTTTACTATTGATTCACTATTGACCAGACATACGTTTCCTACGTATTTTTGGTCACTGAATCCAAATATGAGATATCCGATTTGATAATGAACCTATTGAATTCGAGTAATGGTCCAAAAACGGCCTCAAAATGGTTAAAAGTCGCCAAGTTAACAATAATAACGAGACTTACATATTCCGATGTACTTTTAGGCACTAAATCCAAATATGATATCTAATTTGCTCGTACACCTCTTGATTTGGAATTAAGGTCCAGAAATTGCCTCACAATGGTGGAAAGTGGTTAAGTCAGGAAACTTATTTTAATGCGTTTTCGGCCACTGAATCCAAATGTTATAAAAACAGCCAGATATGTTATATTGATCACTAAATTCAAATCTAACGTCTGATTTGCTCATGTATCTATACGATTTCAAGGTCATAAGGGAGCAGAATCAAATATATAACGAGCCTTACGCCTAACATAACCTAAGTGATTCAATCATAAAAAAAAAACGGAGAGACTTTTTACATTTGGTTGTCACATAAATCTTTATTGTAGGTAAAGAATATGAATTAGTAAAGTAAAAATTTTTAAGACATGTAATCGATTTAAATTTTCTCTAAGAATTCAAATTTAATATTGTTTTTTGAAAATTTCAGTAAAAAAAGTGAAAAATTGAAAGAAAAAAATTATAACTTGCGTAAGAATGAATAATTTGTATAACAGTTTTCTCTCGCAATCAAGACGTCCATGACAATATATAAGCAATATACAAGTGATAACGCGAAATGATACCAGGTGTACAAGTATAAATGCGGATTTTTTTTCTGAAAAAACATGTTAAATTCGGAAGAATGATAAAAAGTACTTTATTCAAAGTATGCTCCATCGCTTGTTATACATTTTTCCCATCTTTCGGGCAATTTGTGAATACCACGCCAGTAAAAATCTTCCCCTTTTGTTGCGAACCATTCATCGAGCCATTTTTTCACATCTTCGTACGAACTTTGGCGTTGCTCAGCAAGTGCGTGACCCATCGATGCAAACAAGTGGTAATAGGAAGAAGCCAAGTCTGGTGAGTAAGCCGCGTGGGGTAGAACTTCCCAGCTGAGTGCTTCCAACGTGTCGCGAACTGGTTTTGCCGTATGTGAGGAAGCACTGTCATGAAGAAAAATGACCTTGTGTTACCTCTTTCGGTATTTTGGCCTTTTTTTCAAGCAGCGAATGGTTCAAATCGGTCAATTGTTGTTGGTAACGTTTAGTATTAACCGTTCCGTTCCCCAGGTTTTAACAGCTCATAATAGACCACGTTCCTCTGGTCCCACCAAACACAGAGCATCGTCTTTCTGCCAAAGCGATTCGGTCTTGTGGTCGATGTGGATAGTGCGCCTGAGTCTACCCATGATTTTTTGCGCTTGGGATTCTCAAAATAAATCCACTTTTCATCCCCTATAACTATACGATGCAAAAAACGACTTCCTTTTTTACTGAGCGAGCAAAATGTCACACGTGTTTTTGCGCTTTTCCATTTGCCTGTCGTTCAACTCATGTAGTACCCATCTACCGGTCTTCTGAATCTTTCCCACCTCTCGTAGCCGATTGGAAACAGCTTGTTGACTAACGTCCAATTGCTCGGCGAGTTGTTTTTGTGTTTTTGCGAATCATCTTCGTCCAACAATGCTTGCAATTCCACATCTTCGGATTTTTTTGGCGGTTTTCCATGTTCCTTGTCTGCAACATCGAAGTCACCACTTTTGAAACGCCAAAACCATCGTTCACACGTATCTTGCGATGGAACATGTTCACCATAAGCTTCTCGAAGTAATCGGTATGATTCAACAGTAGTTTTCTTCAAATGAAAACAAAAAATTAATGCTGTCCGCGAATGCTCTTTGTTCGGTATAAATTTCGACATATTTAACACAACAACAAAACACTATCCACATACTTTTCCAATTTATCACCCGTGCGCGTCTGACATTTGTTGATGACACAACAAAATGGCGCAGTGTCAAATCTTTATAGCACAAACTGCATTGGTGCACCATCTGTTGTCTGAAATTCACATTTCATACTTGTACACCTGGTATTTTAAATTTTTTAAGTCATCTTTCTTCAGAAATTTTTATTAGTGTACATTTATGGAGATTTTAATTTTTCAGTTCATATAGGCTAAGTGAGTTGTTTTACTGACCTTCAAAGTTTTATTTTAATAACTAAAAAATTTACTTAAACTTGTTTTTTACTCATTACAATTGTATCAATCTCATAAAAATATTCTTCATCGTTTTTTACACTCCAAGCTGTGAGAGGCAAAGAACTCACGTTATTCAAGCAGCCCAAGCCGTGAGTGGCAAGGGGACTCACGTTAATCAAACACCCCGAGTCGTGAGAGGCAAGGGGACTCACGTTAATCAAGCACCCCGAGCCGTGAGCCGTAAGGGGACTCACGTTAATCAAGCACCCTGAGTCGTAAGAGGCAAGGGGACTCACGGTTACTAAGCACTGTCATTGGAGGTAAGGGGGCTCACGTTAACTAAATCCTTCAAGTTGAAAAAAAGCAATATTCCATAAATTGAAAGCATGACTGCAAGATAGATAAAATGCACTTTTTGCCGTTTTGAGCCCATTTCTGGACGCTAACTGAATTCAATAGATATATGAGAAAATCAGATATCATATTTGGATTCAGTGACTAAAAATACCTCGGAATATGTATGTCTCGTTATTATTGTTAACTTGGCCAATTTTGACCATTTTGAAGTCATTTTTGGACCTTAATTCGAAATCAATCGGTTCACGAGCAAATCAGGTATCATATTTAGATTCAGTGACTATATTTTTAGTCACTGAATCTAAATATGATATCTGATTTTCTCATATATCTATTGAATTCAAATTAGATATCATATTTGGATTTAGTGCCTAAAAGTACATCGGAATATGTATGTCTCGTTATTATTGTTAACTTGACGACTTTTGACCACTTTGAGACCGTTTTTGGACCATTACTTGAATTCAGTAGGTTTGTTAGCAAATCGGATACCATATTTGGATTCAGTGACCAAAAATACATAAGAATACATATGTCTGGTCTCTGGATTAACCGAGCCAATCTAAGAACCTGATTATCCGAGGTACGCGCGTCTATGTTGCGTATTAACCGAGCTTCTAAAATATGTATGTACATATTTCCATTTAAAATCGTTCGGGGAATCCCCCTGGCTCGTGTGAGGGGTTCCCCTATTTATGTTTTTGGACTCTTTCAGCATGTAAATTTGCGTGAATGCAGTGCGTTTTAGCGTTTACTACGGAGAAGTACGAGTATACTCACATTTATTTGGTTGGAGTTCTGGTAATTAAGTGTAATTAATACGAACTGCTTTGTTTGAATTTTGTGTTTGTCGTATTATAATGGAACAAAACAAGCTTAAAAGAATCGTCGTTCCTATTGAACAAAAATTAAAAGCCATCAGAAGAATTGAAGCAGGAGAGACAATTAAAGTTGTTGCACGAGATTATGGAGTGGGTGAGGTAACAGTTGGAGATTGGAAAAGAAACCGCACAAAAATAGAAGAGTGGTGTATAAATCAAGCCTCCTCGTCCTCAGGAAGAAAATCAATGAAACCCGCCTACTATGAAAAGGTTAACGAAGTGTGGTTTAACCCAACAGAGATCAAAGGGTGTGCCTCTGTCAGGTCCAATTTTACAACAGAAAGCAATAATGATTAGTAGGCAATTCCCAGAGATAGATCAGTTTACCGCCAGTTCTGGATGGCTTGACCGCTGGAAAAAACGGTACGGTGTACGACAACTGACTGTATGTGGCGAAAAACTTTCTGCTTATGTGTCATCAATTGAAAAGTTTAAGCAGAACCTTAAAAAGCAAATCAAAGATTGTGGATACACATGTGATCAAATTTACAACTGTGACGAAACTGGTCTGAATTATAAAATGCTTTCATCAAAAACATTGGCATCTCAACAGGAAAAATCAGCTCCTGGGTACAAACGAAGTAAGGAAAGATTAACTATAATGGTATGTTCCAATGCATCTGGCAAGCACAAAATCCCACTGATGGTGATTGGCAAGTTTGCACATCCAAGAGCTTTAAAAGACATCTCACCTAAAGCTCTACCAGTCTATTACAAAAGTCAGAAGAGCGCATGGATGGATGCGACCTTATTTACTAAGTGGTTTGAAGAAGAGTTCGTGCCATCTGTGACTAAATTTTTGAACAGAAACCGTCTTCCTATTAAAGCAATTTTGTTAATGGATAATGCCCCCCTCTCACCCTGGAGAAGGGCTTCATGTGGGCGAAATTGTTGTAAAATTTTTTCCTACAAATATAACAAGCATAATGCAACCAATGGATCAAGACATCCTCGAAAACATTAAAGAAAATTTTAGGCGTTTAAATCTTGAACATCTGTTAGAATACACAGAAAATGAGGATTTTATCAATGGGATGAGAAAGGTTACACTGAAAAATGTTATTTACTGGGTAAGTCAAGCTTGGGATTCTGTGCGTACTACCACTATTCAAAAATCTTGGTCAAAAGTTATTGATTTTGAGGACTATAATGACAGTGAAGATGATACTCCATTAAATGAATTAGCTTTGAAATTGGAAAGCCATGGAGAAATGTCCTATTCAAATTTTGACAGCGAGATAGAAGAAAAAGAAAAAAGTTTATTTGAATTAATGCAAAAATTAAAAGGTTGCGAAAATGTGACAAGAGAAGATGTTGTTGAATGGATTACAGCAGATGATTTAGAAGAAAAAATGAGTATTGAAGAAATAACGAATGTCTTTCAGGAAACCGAAAAATCAGATGACGATGACGATGACGAAGCGGCGGTGGATGAACAGTCTCCCACTAAGATCTCTCATCAAGAAGGTTATGCTTCTTTGGAAAAAGCTTTGAGGTATATCGAACAACAAGCAGAGGCAACTCCCAGCGGATTTGCTTCTTCTTAATAGATGGAGAAACATTGCAGCGAGAAAAAGAAGATGCAATATGAAACAGAAGCGCATAGATACCTATTTCACTGTTTTATAATGTATGTACCTATTTATATGTTAAAAAACGTTAATACATTGGTTTAAAGTATAGGTGTTTATTTTTTGAATGAATAAAAAACAAATATATATATATATATATATATATATATATATATATATATATATATATATATATATATATATATATATATGTATATATATATATATATATATAAATATATATATATATATATATATATATATATATATATATATATATATAATATATATATATATATATATATATATATATATATATATATATATATATATATATATATATATATATATATTATGATCCGATGAAATTTGAGGTCTGTAGGGATTTTTGAACGGTAATGTTTTTTTTCTACCCACTGTGAGGTGGTTGCCTTTAAATCAAAATAAAATCTTCACCTAGACTACGTTAATTAGACCCCTGGCATGTATATATCTTAAGATTCAATATGCATTTTCACTTTTTTTGACTCAATAATGTATAATAGTGTTACCAGCTACCTAATAACCAATAAGTCAATCCAGCTCAATATAGAATCTAGTAATAAAAGTGTAAAAGAAATATTGACTACCTAAATATTTGTTTAATTAATGTAATATACTGAAAAATATATTAAAAAAATCTCCAGCATATTGTCATGACACATAGTTGTCTTTTTATACTAGATAAATCATCAAATGTAATGCACTCGTGATAATTTTCGCTTAATCGATACTGTAGACTGTTCTAGAATTTTTTCAAAATTTCTTGATAAGAAGCTACGGTTGGGGGACAGCGATTTTTGGCCATTTTTTAAAAATAATACAAAGAAAAGTGTGCCCAAGTATTACATCATATACAGTCAGTCCAGAAAGTCTCCATACACCACTTGCTTTCTATACTATTTTTCTGTTATGTTTAACTAATTAATAGGACCTATGAGAAAACATGTTTAAATTAATATTTGAAACGAGGATTAGTAATAAAAATAACTGTGGAACATTTTATTTAGAAGTTACATCATTATTGTAAAAATGTAAACAAAATTAATATCAAAAAAGTCTCCATACACTCAAGAACTGCATTGAAAAAAACACGTTATAACCAGCCGTATTTTATCAAGCTATCTGTTGCTCGCTAAACTAAAAATAAATGAATATTTTTCGGCCATACTTTATAATCTGTCACTTGTTGCTAGTAATTTTGTAGTGGGTTTTCAAAGTAGTATTGAAAATGAGAGAGAAATTGTGAAATTCCATTTCAAGTTCAAAAGATCATAATTGATTTATGGAAAGATGGAAAATCGTACAGAAATATAGGAAAAATTGTTAAAAAGTCGCATGCTAGTGTTCAGTACATTGTAAACTAGTAAAATTGACGGGTTCCTATAAAATTCGACCACGCTCCAGTCGTCCCAAGAAACGACTCCACGTGAAAAGGTCAGTAGTAGACAAATAATTACAGATATTTTCGAAAAATATTTGTTCACAAACAGTGAGAAATTGTTACACACGGCAGGCTATAAGAAGTGTGCAGCCAGAAGGCAGCCGGTAATTTCGGAAGCTAATCGCAAAAAGCAGTTGTTAGGGAATACATTACTAAACCTCCTGAATTTTGGGAATTCGTAAGCTTTAGTGATGAAACGAAAATTAACCTTTTTAGATTGAGTATTTATGGGAGGAACTTAAACGGCGCGTTCGCAAATACAATGTTTCAAATAGAGAAGAATTAAAAAACAAAATATTAAACCAATGGGAGAACATGCCAGCAGAAGTTACTAGAAAGCTGGTTGCAAGCATGTTAAAAAGGTTACAGGAGATTATGAAGGCCAACGGCGGTCTCACTAAATATTAGTTTCAACGAAGTTGTTATTTTCCGTTAAACTCCGTCAAACTCTTACTGGTAATTGTTAAGTGTATGGAGACCTTTTTGTCATTAATTCTGTTTACATTTATATAACAATGATGTAGCTTCTCGATAAAATGTTCCGTGATAGTTTTTAATACTAATCCTCGTTGGTTAAGTTTCAAATATTAATTTAAACATGCTTTCTCATAGTTCCCAGTAATTAGTTAAACATAACAGACGAATAGTATAGAAAGCAGGTGGTGTATGGAGACATTTTAGACTGACTGGGTATTTTTGAACTCGTATTTTTACAAGCTTTCATTAGACACTCTACTCGATGACGTGATAAAAGATTTTTTTTTCACTTCCAATTTTACCCCCAAAACTAACCCCTTAAGTCAAAATTTAAATTTCAAAACTAGACGGCTGTAATCAAGTCCTATATTTGTACCAAATTTCAACTTTCTATGTCAAATAGTTTCGGAGAAAATCAGGTGTGAGACAACCGGCCACCAATCTAAAATTTTGCATACTACCATAAAATAAAATTCCAATCATTTTTTCTAAAGAATGTTTTTGATATTTTAATAGAGTGATTTTTGGACTTTAAACTTTAGAAAAATCAGATTTCTCGGTAAACGACAAATGATAATCGACACTGCAAAATCATTTTTTGAGTTTCAAGTGAGGCAGAATCCACCTATAAGCTCACTTTTCTTCTAATTTTACTAATAAAGAAAAATTCCATATGCCGCACACTTTCTGCACGTCACTGTGTATTATATATATACTACCGATTGGTGTAATAAACTGGTAATTTTCAATAATTATTTTCTTCGTCACTATGTTAATCCTTCTGAAAAGCAATTACGACGTTATTATACACCCTACATTATACTAAGTATATACTAATACACTTTTAAAAGCAATCATGAGATGCAGATAAAACAATCTTCGACACTTATCACAAAACAGCTGTGACGATCGTATAAAGCGACGGTAAACGATTGTATTACTAATATGCAAACCTGTGCCTGACACGCCATTATAGTGTTTTTGAAATATTTGTAATAATCTCTAATATAGGGTGTTATTGTTCAAACTAATTACTGCATTTACAGTAAAGTATTCCATTTAGTGCAGTAAAAAAAGCATTTGAAATTGCACAGTCTAGATACAGCTATTATGATTTTATCCTCTCTGGGGTATCATTAGGAGTATTGTCCTGAGTTTTGGACCGCGAAAAACTTGTGCTCTTTTGTTTATAAACAATTTAAGTTTTCAAAACGGGCTTTTTGAGTTTAAAATGTGAATAACTCCGGTTATATAAGTCAGATCAAGTCAAAAACTCTTCGTAATGAAATTTCCAACAAATCTTCGTTGGCTTTAAGTCGCTCAAGTGAGTACATAACCTATAAAATCAGTGGTCTCGAACGTCAAAATACGAAATCGGCATAGACATAGAGGATGGACTGAGTATTAACTTCATAAAATTGACCACTCTCTAGAAACAGACAAAGCGATTGTGCGGCCAATGCCTGTCGCTTTTCTGTAGGCCTGTAATAAACAAGGCGCTGTACCCCGAGACGGAATTCAAGACGAGAAAAGCCCCATACCCGATTTTACTTCAAATAGAACACTTAGAAATATTATTTTTAAGAGAGCCGTAGCTTAGCGGCATTCTAAAAAGAGGCAGCTACTGGCCACTCATTCGATTTGTCTCTCTCACACTTTTGCATCTATATTTACTTCACAGCGGGATACGGAATACTCAATCCATCCTCTATGTCTATGGGAAATCGGTAGAGTTGCCCACTAATATCGGTATACTTGTACCCAAAATCGGTATATGAAAAAAAAAGGTAATATTCAATCAAATTTGTTTATTTTAAACTTCTTTACCTTTGTAAAATAATAAGAACTTACAGAATATACTAAGTATACAATTAAAACTAATAAGAGCAATTATTTTGTTTTACAATGTTTTATATGAGTGATACTAGTGAATGCTAGTAAAACATAATGAAATTGAATAACAAAAACATAACAGACTAAGTAATTTGTAATTCGTTTATTACTAAAGATATCTAACATAAAATAATTACACAAACTTAAATCTAATAAATTTTTACGAATTTTAGGATCGTACCAATATTCTTTGTCCATAACCGCAGTCATCTTTGAACTAATTTCCAAGTCATAACAATTGGCGTCATTAAATAGTCGTTTTGTAAGTAATAGATCAGTGATTGACTCAGTAGACGGCTTATTTCGCTGTTTTGTTTTCATAAGATTAATATGCGAGAATATGCGCTCAACATTAGCAAATGAGTGGGACAGTAATAAAATAGTAAAGATGAAAGTAGACAACAAAGGAAACATTTGAGTATCATCACCATACTTTAGTAAACTGACATTATTCCAAAATAATTCTATGTTATCAGGAAATGTTTTGATTTGTTCACAATTTCTTAAAATAAGCCACTCTGTATCAATTTGTTGGAAACCATTGTTCTGAACAATATTGGGAAAGACTCTATTGACAGGAATTATCGAAGCAGTTTTGCCATTTTTAACATTTGTTGGTTCAATTATGTCTAATGGTAGTTGGATTATTTTCCAATGGAAACCGAGCAATTATTTGCTTGTAAGCTTCGATATAAAAATCTAGGGATGTTCAACTTGGATATCAGGTTTCTGAGTTTTTGTCACAGTAGAGATTGAATATTCTTTGATGATACGAGTGTGCTTGTGAAGAAATTTGTTTCCTAAGAGCCTCTTTCCTTGATGTAATATTAATATCACTATTACAACTTTTACAGTTTGCGCTTTTACAACCTTCTTATTCTTTTCTATAAAATTGTAGGTATTTTTTCTTTTTACACTCGCGTTTGTACTCGATTCTTCATCTGACGACATTTTGACTTAGTGTTATAATAATATTTTTGGTAGGTACTACTAGCAGACGCTATTAGTAACTCGGAGAAAGTTTCTCTTCTAAATAATGAAAATTAATGAAAAAAATCTGAATTCTTGTTTATTAGCGTATTAGCTCGGGGGATCCCCTAAAAACATCGAGTTACGAGTTGTAGGACACAAGGGTATTTCCCAAAAGATATCGGGAATATTCTGCAATAACTACTTATCATACAATCGAGGGATTCCCCATAAAACATAAACGAAAAGGGTTGCCAACTTAGAAATGTAAAATCGGTAAAAAAATCGGGAATCGACTAAGTGAACCGATCGGTTTGAAACTTCCAGAAAAGATGCCTTTTGTTATAGCAAAAATATCCTGAAATTTTGGTACAAAATATTGAACCCAGTTTAAAATTTGAATTGTCCGCCATTTTATTCCATTTGGTCCAAAATGGATATTTTTTTAAAAAAATTAATTTAGGTCTCGACGCCAGTTTTCCGATGCCATTAAAAAAAAAATTGAAGTCATTTTAACTTTTTTTTACATTTATTTATTAATCAAATAACAAAAAATGTGTTTTTTCGGTCAATTTGAAAATTTTTTCTCACATAGATTGTATCACATTGCGAAACCTTTATTACAAAAAAAATCATTTTCGTTAATGTGAAAATGACCGAAAAAAAGCATTTGTTGTTATTTGATTAATAAACAAATGTAAAAAAAAAACCTTAAAATAACTCCGAAAATTTTTTTTTATGGCATTGGAAAGCTGGCGTCGAGACCTAAATTTTGAAATAAAAAGATCCATTTTGTACCAAATGGCATAGAATGGCGGGCAATTCAATTTTACATAAGAAATTCAATTATGCCACTGGTTCAATATTTTTGTACCAAAATTTCAGGGTATTTTTGCTATAACAGAAGGCATATTTCCTAAAAGTTTCAAGTCGATCGGTTCGCTTGGTCGACATGTACCATAAAAAAAGTTTTTTGCCTTTTTTTTTTTTAATTTTACAAGTTATGTACGCACTTGACCGTACTTGAAATTTCATTACGAGTAGTTTGGTTTTTTTGTCTCGATCTAACTTATATAACGGGAGTTATTCACATTTGAAGCTCAAAAAGCGCGCTTCGAAAACTTAAATTGTTCATAAACAAAAGAGCACAAGTTTTCCGAGGTCCAAAACTTAGGACAGTACTCCTGGTGACACCCCAGAGAGGGTAAAATCATAATATTGCTGTATCTAAACTATGCCTATCTCGTCATTACTTTAATCTTTTTTTACTGCACTAATTATATTGCGTAGAAAATTGTGTAAAAATTTTCTTACCTAGTAACATAATAACGACATCATCTTGGGCATATTCTCTTATTTCTCCAAGCCAAGCTCTAATATTGTCAAAACTATTTTTATTTGTCACATCATATAGCAGTAATAAAGCTAAAAAAAAAATATCGATAAAATAATGTAAAAACAAGTCCATCAACAATTTTTACTTTTTTTGCTTAAGAAAAAAATTGTGTTAGTGAAAAAATCACATTACGAGATTTTTACGTTTCTTCACGTTTTAAGGGTTCTTAGATCATGAAAAACATTTTCACCCATTTCCTTTGGTCTTTATGTCGAACGAAATGAGATATCCATTTTAAACTTGGTACATACAGGGTGCCCCATATGTGTGGAATAATGATTCCACAGCATTTATTAATCAGTGTATCAAAAAAATGTTTAAATAAAAGATATAGGGTGTTATACGGCGCACATGCTGACATTAACAATAAAATGTCAATTCGAAGAAATTACGCCATCTTGATTTTTTTTTAAATGGAAAGCCAGGTATATTATTTTATTTTTGAATCCTACTAAAAATTTTAGATATTATTTGTCTAACACACACCATATGTCTAAACTGAACTATTTTGGAATTATTGATATTTGATATTAAGGAGATCAAATTATTATTATTTTTTTTTAAGTTGGCTTGTGTCAAACATCTACTGTCAAATAATGATTTACTGACGAAAATGTTTATTACTGCATTTTGTGAAACTGCAATTCGAGCGTAATATCTTAATGGTACACTTAACAGAAACTGTTTGTTATTGTTAATGATGGTTGGTTACGGAAAAAAGAAACACTTTGTTAATGATGGTTGGTTAGGGAGACCGCACACACCTCCTGTTGTTTTCTTCTACGGTCTCCGTAACCACCCATCATTAACAAAGTGATGCTTTCAGTTTCTGTTAAATGTACCATTATGATATTACGCTCAAATTGCAGTTTCACAAAATGCAGCAATAAACATTTTCGTCAGTAAAACATTTTTTGACGCGTTAAGTCGTTACCTGACAGTAAATGTTTGACACAAGCCAGCTTAATTTTTTTTTTTAATTTGATCTCTTTAATTTCAAATATCAATAATTCCAAAACAGTTCAATTTACACATATGGTACGTAAGACAAATGATATCTAGAATTTTTAGTAGGTCTCAAAAATAAAATAATATAAGATGGCGTAATTTCTTCGAACTGAGAGTTCAAAACATTTTATTGTCAACGTCAGCACATCCTATAACTTTTATTTAAACATTTTTTTGAAACACTGATTAATAAATGCTGTGGAATTATTATTTCTTACATATGGGGCATCTGACAAGGAGGGCCTATAGTTTTTGAACGATATCGCTTAGGCCGAGGGGGTGGGGGTCGATAAATTTTAAAAGGTTTATTATAGAAATACGGAAATTCTTCCAGGTTTTTTGTTGAATAACAAACAAATTTTATACATAAATATTTATAGTAAAACATAGGCGAAGGGGGGGGGGGAGGAGATTAAAGGGGGTTGCTTTCTACATATCGTGTTATGTATCTTTTTCTGGGTTTCTGAAGTCTAGAAACCCAGAAATATGGTTATTGGGGTGGCTTCCGATATATGGTGTTATAGCTCTTTTTCGGGGTTTGTGGGAACGGGAGTTAGAAGGGTGATTTCGTATTGATTGTGCTATAAACATTATTCAGAATTCTTTGAGTTCAAATAATGAAACACACACAACAAATGTGGACTCTTTGGCACAAATTACTCAGTATATATCACCACTACACCCAGCACTTTATTTTTGCACTCGACGCGCGTTTCGCTAACCATGTTAGCTTCATGAGGAGCGACGAATGACTAAAGTTAAACTACAAATCTACCTTATTTATACTTAGGCTAACATCTGAATCACTCAAGCGGTACTAATTACATGAGATAGGCCGTCAGTACTGGCCAAGTAACTACTTTTACATTTTATAATTTTCATACTTTCGTATGCGTTCAGCAATCTCCTATCAGATACATCTTTAATTAATCTTAGATTATCTAATGTTACAGTATGATCAACTTCCAGGGCATGTTCGGCAATGCTAGACTTTTCTGTTCTACCGCATTTTAAATGGCCTAAATGTTCTTTAAGTCGTGTTCTAATTGACCTTCTAGTTTGCCTAACATACTTTTTGTCGAAATTATTACAATTAATTTCATGAATGCCACTTTTCTTGCAATAAGGAATCTTGTCTTTGGGATTTCCTCAGATATTCCTCAAATTGTCTGATGACTTATAGACTAAGGTGAGGCCTAGCTTATTAAATACCTTATTGAGTCCCTGCTATATTTCGGATTATATGGTAAGGAGACATACTTGGTCTTGTTTGCTACACGTGTAAAAAAAGGTGGAATTCTGAATACTTAACCTGAACTTATTTCTATTTATTAATTTGTTTATTAAGTCATCATCATAACCATTAACTCTAGTTCTATTCCTAATATGATTCCTTTCATTACTGAAGTTTACTCCATTATGATGAAAAGTGACCAAACAATGAACTAAAAAATGTAATGCAGCTAATTTATGTTGTTTGTAATGGAATGACTTTTTAGGAATATATCTATCTGTTACTGTGTCTTTTCTATAGATGCCAAGTTCTAACTAATTATTAAAAATAATAAGTGGTGATATATACTGAGTAATGTAAGATTATATTATTTTTTTTGCTATTTGCAATCTTAATAGGACTGGAAGGTGAAAGGGGTGGGAATCATTGTTTCGTTTCAATATTATTATAAGAATTTTGCATGTTTTGGTATTTCAAAAAATTTTAGTTTATCATTTCATCAGGTATAGCATGTAGAAGGAATCGAGATCTGGTTACAGAGTAACCTAAAAAATATTAAGTTAATTATAGAAAAAGTTTTAGAAATACAAACTGTTAAATTGGCCCAAACTTACCTACCTCTAGTGCAGTGTAGTAAATTATTGTTTTTAGGTCCCTTGCTAAAAGGGAAGAATTACTCCATGCAATTTTTGCTTTTCTTTACGTTTTAGTGTTCTTAGATGGCGAAAAATAGATACTCCCATTTCCATCGGTTTGTCTATCCGGCAGTCAGACTGTCGGTCTGTATAATATTTGAAATAGGGATGAAACCTATAGTTTTTGAGCGACATCGTTTCAAGAAAAGAGGGTGAAAGAGGTGGATGTGGATATGTTGTATGATTCATATTATGGAAATTTACTTTCTACTTGAGCAAGTAAAATTCTGTACTTATTTTAGAACTATATGTTTGCAAGGAAAGTACTGGGTTAAATCACTTTACTGATTTTTTTTTAGATAAAATTAAAAAAACATACCGTGAGCATCCCTGTAATATGCGTGAGTTACACTCCTGAATCTTTCTTGACCAGCTGTATCCCAAATTTGCAACTTTACCTTTGTCTCGTCGACTTCTACAACTTTTGTCTAAAATATAATGAAATAATTTTCATTTATATCTTTTCTAATAAGACAATTTCCTATTAAAAAATAGTATTGTTCAGCGCTTCCCAGTCGACAGTAAAACCGCAACATATACTGTCAAATTATTAAAACAATTTAATAAAATAGGGTTAACTTCAACTTTTTTCGCTTCATTTTTATAAAACCGACGCTAGTTTTTGGGCAAAGTTCATTAAAATTATCAGAAATCATAGTCCGGCTGTGCCTTGACAAACTGCGTCTAAATTACCACAATTATACCACAAAAATATAAGCAACGTGCAATATTTTTAATAGGCCAGATTTTCCTTAATTTTAATTTATAATTTAAGGTCATACAAACTGCATTGGTTAAAAAATTGTTACTTTATATATATATATATATATATATATATATATATATATATATATATATATATATATATATAAATATATATATATATAAATATATATATATATATATATATATATATATATATATATATATATATATATATATATATATATATATATACAGTAATACCCCGCTTTACGCGAGGGATACGTTCCGAAAAAAATCGCGTTAACTGAAATTCGCGTATATCGAGGTTTATGATTAAACATAGTCAAAATTTAATACAAAAAAATACAAATCATTTTAATCACACTTTAAACACTTTATGCAATACATACTCTTATTTTTTACGGAAAAATACATCTATTGTCTTTTGGGTAACGTTTTGTTTACGTTCTTGTAAAATACGTTCATAACACCCAACACTGTTTTTAATTGTTTGACACACGGTCAAGACACGGTCATCATTATTGTCTATACTCTGCAATATGTCCAAACCTGAATAAATTTTTGAAAGTGCATTTTGTATTTCCCCTGAAGATAAAACTTTCTCTTCTACTTGTTCTTCCTCATCGTAGATAGGATTATTCTGTAACTCGATCAGATCTTCATTGCTAATAGGATCGTCGTGCGTTGCTACAAGTTCTACGAGATCTTCTACCGTGACATCTTCAAGTTCAGACCCCTCAATCATTGCAGCAATGTCTTCAAGCACTTGTCTCTGCATCTGGACAATTCTTCTAGGTGCTTCCACTACATCTGGCCAAAGATTACGCCACACCCCATTCATACAACTCATTTTAACTTCCTTCCAAGCCTCTTCTATGTTGTGAATAGACTTCATAATGTTGTATGACTTCCACCACTCTCGCATAGACTGTCTTCCTTCCCCGTCAGTTTCATGAATTAGTTGGCTAAAAGTGCGGCGATGGTAATAAGCTTTGAAGTTTGCTATTGCTCCCTGGTCCATAGGTTGTAATATTGACGTAGTGTTTGGTGGAAGGAACTTTACGTACACTTTTAAGTCTCTGGGCGTATCAAGTGAGGTTGGATGTCCTGGGGCATTGTCTAAGAGTAATATAACTTTAGGTTCAAGCCCATTTCTGTCACAGTATGATTTGACTGATGGGCAAAAACTATTAGAATACCATTCTTGAAAAATTTCCCGTGTAACCCACGCCTTTCTGTTTGATCGCCACACAACTGGTAGACTTGTCTTGTCTGTGCCTCGCATTGCACGGGGTGTTTCTGAATGGTACACTAGTAAAGGTTTCAGTTTGAAATCACCAGTGGCATTACCACCCAGCAGAAGTGTTAGTCGATCTTTCGCAGCTTTGAAACCACTGGCTTGACGTTCTTCCTTAGAAATAAATGTTCGAGATGGCATTTTTTTCCAGTAAAGTGCGGTCTCATCAACATTGAAGATGAGACAAGCAGGAATTTTCTCTCGTCTAACGAAGTCTTGAAACTTGTCTGGAAACTCAGCTGCAGCTTGAATGTCCGCGCTGGCCGCCTCGCCTGTTATGTGGATATTGTGAAGATTAGAACGCTGCTTGAACCGATGGAACCAGCCTCTGCTGGCAGCAAAAGTCGGAGTGGCACTCCCTTCTCCTTCTTTTGTTTTCAGCATCTCATACAAAGATTTTGCTTTTGTGCATATAAGATCTTGACTTAGTGGTGTGTTCTTCTTATTCAAATCTTCGATCCAGACTGACAGTAATTTCTCCATTCTTTCTAAGATAGATGATCTCGAACGAGAAAGTTTTGTTGCACTTATAGGTGTTGAACCTTCGCTGGAGATTTTAATTTTTTCCCGATTTTTATAAATCGTTCTCACAGTCGATTCTGAGAGTCCAAAATCTCTCCCAACAATTGTTGCTTTGCCTCCATTTTCCATTCTTCTTAACACTTTCATCTTCAATTCCAAAGTGACGCTTTTACGCTCTTTTTTCTTTACAGGCGGCATTTTTAACGTAGGGTTAAATTATGTATGTATGTATCTCCAATAAATATTAAAACAAAACTGCCAGCCGACCGAACTAACATTACGGAACAAATGAACACACGAAACGAACGAGGAAATCCCCATAGAACAAAGTCGAAGGACAGGGAATTCCCAATTCATCAAAGAGAATATTCAGAGAAAGCGGGGATCCCCCCGCGACCATAGAGAAGTTAATGACTACATGAGCGCGAAATTTGAAATTCGCGTTATAGTGAAACCGCGCGTAACGGGGTCGCGCTAAGCGGGGTATTACTGTATATATATATATATATATATATATATATATATATATATATATATATATATATATATAAAGGAATATTAATAGACGGTCAACGATTAAATCACTTAAGGTTCGTAGATGTCACTCTGATCGCCAACACAAAAGAAGAAACTTCACCAAAAGTAAATATTCGAACAACGAAATTGAAGATAACAGCCAGGAACTGTTAATAAAAGGTGAAAGAATAGGAAAGGTATAAACATTCATATATTTAGGACAAAAAATCAAAATATCAAACAATAATTTAAAGGCTAACTTGGATAGAAGAGTCTCGTTAGCTTAGTCTGCGTTCGGAAGGTTACAATCCACATTTAAATTGGACATCTCAAATACAATAAAAGTCAGTGTTCGATTAATATATATTGCCGGTATTAACATACGCAATGAAGAGAGGGCTTTATATAAGTATAATATATAAACTCCAGGTAATTCAAAGAGCAGTAGAGAGGAGAATGCTAAATATTAGACTCCAAGATCGTATTCCTAAGAGCGAAATACGAAGAAGATCAAAAGTGACAGATGTAATACAACGTATATATATATATATATATATATATATATATATATATATATATATATATATATATACGTAATACAGCTATAGCCGTCTATCCGTTCTCAAACACCAAGTTGCTCTATCCGTCTATGGTCTGTCAAAGCTCTGGAGTTCATGGCTTAACGTATTCCTTCATTCCATGATCTTCTTGGTCTGCCGCGTTTTCTGTTCCCTGGTGCTGTCCATTTTAATAATTTATATGGCCATCCGGTTTCATCCATTCTCATGAGGTTGCCAAATCATTTTAAACATCTAATCTCTATCCTGTCTGTTATTGTTTCTTGTGCCTCCATTGTTCTTTTCATTTCTTCGTTACGTACCGTTTCCATTTTTGATACCCCCATACTTCTTCTAAGGTAGTCCATTTCGAGAGCATTCACTCTGCGTTTCATTTCTGCATTTAAACTACAGATCTCGCATCGATGTAATGTAATGGATTCTACGATGGATTTTTCAATATGTTTTTTTTGTATTTTTTGAAATATTTTTACTCCACCATATACTGTTTAAGGCACCTAAAGCTTTCGTTCCTTGTTCTATTCTATATTTAATATTTTTAGTAGTTATGCCATCAGTGGTTGTTACAGAGGTTCCTAGATATTTGTATTCTTCTATCTGTTCGATTTCATCTTGATCATTGATTAGTATGTTGAATTTTGCCGGTGAATTCATTGACATATTCGGTATTTTTTATGTTAATTTTTAGACTACTCAGTTCATAGCAGTCGTAGAGTTTCCTAAGCATATATTCTAGGTCAAAAGCATCTTGTGCGCATATGATTTCGTCGTCCGCAAAATTCAAAGTGTATAAGTGGCACTCTCCTATTGGTATTCTCATTCCTTTACTTTTTCTTTTCCACTCCTGTAATGTGCCCTTCAAGTATATACTAAATAGTGTTGGAGATAAAGGGCATCTCTGTCTTAAGCCCTTCGTTGTTTCTATTGCCTTGGATAATTGTGAGCCTTGTTTTATATAGGTTTTATTTTTGGAGTACATTGTTTTTATTAAGTTAATGGTGTTACAATTTATTCCTAATGTTTTCATTTTTTCCATAGCTCAATTCGGGGTACTGAATCGTATAAATCGTAATAAATGCTAAATGTGTTTCTAGCCCTCTTTAAGTTCTTTTATACATATATATATATATATATATATATATATATATATATATATATATATATATATATATATATATATACATATATATTAGGGAGGAACTGAGCGGGTCATATCGTAAGAATGAATGTTAACAGATGAACATGGCATATGCTTGAACGGAGGCCTCGAGAACATAAAAGATGCAGAGGTAGACAGACAAGAGGGACGGATGACATAAAAAAATTAACGGGACACGATTAGATGCAAAAGGCAAATAGAGCTCAGTGGAGACAACTTGGGGAGGCTTACTCCGACCATATGTTAGCTTTAATTGCCTTCTCGACGTCTAAGCTACGAAGCTTTATGTTTTTTTTTATTAACATTCCTTAGGCTAAGTTAGGTTAAGCTGAGTTAGGTTAATTTCGATTAAACTGCCTTAAGTTAGGTTAGAATCTACTACATTAGGTTAAATTAGGTTAAGGTATCTTTCTGCTTTGTAAGTTATGACGCCTAAAATTTTATTATGTTAATTTTCCTTTCTGTTGTATGATGTATTAAGTTTTGTTAGGTTAAGTTGCCTTTCTCTGGAGTAGGTTGGGCTTGGTTAGGTTAGGCAGCGATAGTGTTCTGGTAAGAAAAAGTGCTATCTCACTGCGAAATCTCCATAATTGCTCATTTTTTGTGTAATTTTCGGTTTTAGGCGCCATATTGGATCCGCTATGTTGGTATTACATAAAATTATGTTGGTCACTCTAATTATTACATCAATATTACTTAATACTCAATACTCAATACTCAATATTAACTTAATTCCGCCTAAAAATCATCATTTGTTTGTATTTGATTCTGATTTTTTTGTTTCTAGCCGCCATCGCCATATTAAGCCGTAATCCTGTTTTTTTTCAAAAGGGGTTACATTTGAAAGCTTACGAAATTGACACTCTTGAATTTTTTTTGTCGTTAATTCTATTTTTGGGTATGGGAGTGGCCCCGTTGATATACACTACTACATATATATATATATATATATATATATATATATATATATATATATATATATATATATATATATATATATATAGTAGTAGTGTACTCCTGAAGTGCAGATCTTTCGATTTGCCTTTAGTTGCTTCACCAATGCCATCTATGCATTCGAGCGGGAAGCTGGAGAAGGAGCGCTTCTGCAATTAAGTGCCAGCCGTGGACTGGCCGCTTTGTTTGGAAAGACTTTAAATAAGTCACCGACAGAGTGCAGTACAAGCATCTATTTTGTCATATATATATATATATATATATATATATATATATATATATATATATATATATATATATATATATATATATATGTATGTATGTATATATATATATATATATATATATATATATATATATATATATATATATATATATATATATATATATATATATATATATATATATATATATATATATATATATATATATATATATATATATATATATATATATATATATATATATGTGTGTGTGTGTGTGTGTGTGTAGCAGTGGTTTTTTTTTTCGGGTATTCCGTGTTAGCTTAAAGCCCCTTGATGGTCGGTTTCGCTGACGTTTCAACGACGATATCGCCAAAAGATCGTCTAGTGATCCACGCTTTGAAAAATATGGATGAGATTCCATCGAAACCGTCCATCAAGGGACTTTAAGTGTTAACGGGATACCCGAAAAACCACTACTACATTTCACACCTATGAGAAAATCCGTCTATATATATATATATATATATATATATATATATATATATATATATATATATATATATATATATATATATATACAGGCAGTCCTCAAGTTACGACTTAGGTCGTTTCAAGTTAGGTCTAACAATATTTTGACACCACTCCTCAATCTAGCGTCAATTATTTTGAGTTACGTCACGGGCTAATTAACTGATCCAGCGATCGTCCGGATTGGAAAGCCCACCCAAAAGCATGGGTGACAGAAGCACTTTTTGAAAATTGGTTTACCCAGCAATTCATACCTGAAGTAAAGCAGTATTATTTGAACAATAATTTGCCCTATAAAGCATTACTTTTTCTGGAAAATGCTCCCGGCGATTCTCTGCATATTGCTGACGTTGTGATGTATTTTTGCCACCAAACACTACCTCTTTGCTGCAACTGGATCAAGGAGTCATCGCGTCATTTAAGGCCTACTCTCTTAGGAGAACCTTTTCACAGGCAGTGAAAGTTAATAAAGAAAATAGAACGGAATTGAGGGAATTCTGGAAAAGTTACAACATCCTGCAAGGTATAAAAAATATTGCTGCATCGTGAAGAGGTGAAACCCAGTAATTTGAAAGGAGTGTGAAAAAAGTTATATCCGCCTGAATGTCCATCAGCCACAGAGCAGCCGAAATTTCAACTGAAATTGTTAATTTAGCCAACAACTTGATCTATATTGAAGTTGCTACAGAAAGAAACAACAGTGTGAAAAAATTATCACAAACCTTTGCAAGTTTGCAGAATGCAATTTTTTTGAAGAAAATGATCCAAATTTTGAAAGAAGTCAATATTATTGCTGCCTATCAGTGCAATCGAGACAGGTATGAGAACAACAAAAAAGAAGCGAAATAAACTCGAATTGCGTTTTTTCAAACCAAATGTTTAGTTTTTATTAAGTTTTTATTTTTGTTATTTTTTCACTTTGCAATAATTATCAAATACATATAATGAATACATATTAATAAAGCATGATTATTTAATATTTAAATGTAGCTTTATTTAATTTAAAAGCCCTTGGAAAACCTAAGTTCTTCATTTTATATGGAAATGTATGTTTAAAAATTTTTCGAATTACGTCGATTCGATTTACGTCGCATATTTCCAGAACCTTACATGCCGTAAGTACGAGGACTGCCTGTATATACACTGACTGTATTCCGTTTTCAGTTTCTCTATTTCTTCTTTCATAATAATAGAAATTCTAATGTTTAAAAAAGAGAAAAAAATGGCGGGATAGAGTGTCTAAAAGCGTATGTCAAAGTTTATGTTCTTCGTCTCGCACTCGGTTTATTTCGCGCATCTTAGTGTACGCATTTGCGAGACACGCCGAGTGCACTTTTTGGATGTCGTAATGTTTCAAAATGCGTTATATCAAAGTTCCGTGAAGTGAAGACGTAAACACGTCAAATATTTAAAACAAAAATACACTTACATGTCGATCAAACAGGCCGAAATCCCGTACGCACACAAAAGAAAATCTAAACTTTTGACAGTTTCTCGTTCTGTTGTATATATTTCGCTAACTTTTAACGCTTAAACCTCTCGTTCTATATTGGTTTTTAAAATCCTCTTCTTTTGTAAGCTCAGAATTTGTACCTGCTTCAGGCGTAAAAGGTCAAAAAAAAGAAAGAAAAAGTCAGTCGGGGACAAGTGATTTATTATTGTCGAAGTTATAAAAGGCAGAAGAGAGTTTTATGAAAAGCCGCTTTGGGCTCTCGGATAAGCCTTTTAGAGTATTGGGATTCGCTTTTTATAAAATTCACGATCAGCTGTGAATGACGCACATAACATTGTATGTTTTTCAATAATTTTGCTTTCATTAGAAATTCCATTCGACATGCGAAGGTTTCACCATTCCCAGAAAATAAAAAGTGTTGGTTTTCTATTTATGATTCTATTATCTAATTAGCCCTTAATCTACTGTACTAGTACTATCTATAGGAAAATATTTCATCCTAATTAGCACGGAATTAATTAGGTCGTATCTATGTAGCGTGAAATATCTCGAGAATCGGCCAATATAAATATTAAAAAAATATATACAGTCAGTCCAGAAAGTCTCCATATACCACCTGCTTTCTATACTGTTTTTCTGTTATGTTTAACTAATGAATTGGAACTATAAGAAAACATGTTTAAATTAATATTTACAACTTAACCAACGAGCACTAGTATTAAAAACAACTACGGAACATTTTATTTAGAAGTTACATCATTGTTATAAAAATATAAACAAAATAATATTAAAAAGTCTCCATACATAGTTTGACGGAGTTTAACGGAAAATAAAAACTTCCGGGACCGCCGTTGGCCTTCATAATTTCCTGTAACCTTTTTGTCATGCTTGCAACCAGCTTTCTAGTAACTGGTTGCTAGCATGTTCTCTCATTCGTTCAATATTCTGTTTTTTTTTTAATCTTCTCTATTTGAAACATTATGTTTGCGAACGCGCCGTTTAAGTTCCTCCCATAAATGCTCGATGGGGTTAACTGCTGTCGCACATTATGGATCATCGATTCTCGCACCAAGTTTGCGGTATGTTTCGGATCATTATCCTATTGGAAAATGTATCTTTTTTCGAGTGCTAATTTTTGGACACTTTCTCTTAAATTGCCTTTCAAAATGTTCGGATAAACATGCTGATCCATGGTATCATTAATAAAATGTAAATTTCCAACCCTTTCAGCGGACATGCATTCCTAAAGCATAACACTGCCACCCCTTTGTCTCACCGTGGAACAAATGTTTTTAAAATCGATTGCGGTATTCTTCTTTCTCCAAACTTTATTTCTGCTATCAGATCCAAAAAGTTAATTTTAGTTTTATCACTAAAGATTACTGACTCCCAAAATTCAAGAGGTTTAGTTACGTATTCCTTAGCAACAGCTAACCTCTTTTTGCGATTAACTTCCAAAATTAACGGCTTCTTCCTGGCTGCACACCCCTTATAGCCCGCCCTGTGTAAACGATTTCTCACTGTCTGTGAACAAACATTTTTCGAAAATAGTTCGTGTACTTCTTCCTTTAATTTTGGTGCACTTTTCTTGGGATCTATAATTATTTGTCTAACAATACTGGCCTCTTCACGTGGAGTCAGTTTCTTGGGACGACCGGAGCGTGGTCGAATTTTATACAAACCCGTTGGTTTATACTGGTTTACAATGTACTGAACAGTAGCATGCGACTTTTTAACAATTTTTCCTATATTCCTGTACGATTTTCCATCTTTCCACAAATCAGTTATGATCTTTCGAACTTCAAATGGAATTTCACAATTTCTCTCGCTCATTTTTAATACTATTTTGAAAACCCACTGCAAAATTACTAGCAACAAGTGACAGATTATAAAGTATGACCGAAAATTATTCATTTGTTTTCAGTTTAACGAGTAATAGATAGCGGCTGATTATAAGCTGTTTTTTTCAGTGCAGTTCTTGAGTGTATGAAGATCTTTTTGCCATTAATTTTGTTTACAGTTTTATAACAATGATGTAACTTCTAAATAAAATGTTCCGTCGTTGTTTTTAATACTACTCCTCGTTGGTTAAGTTCCAAATATTATTTTAAACATGTTTTCTCATAGTTCCAATTAATTAGTTAAACATAACAGAAAAATAGTATAGAAAGCAAGTGGTGTATGGAGACTTTTTGGACTGACTGTATATGTAGGGGTATCACTGGAAATTTAAAATGTATATTGCGCTTCTTTTCTGAGCACAACACACGTGTTGCAGGTAAATTCCAAAAGCGCTATAGGAGCGACGTGTGTACGGAAAAAGCGATTCACGTTGGTCTTGAATCGCTGTAAATTGTACCTGGGAGGATCAATCATTCCCAAGGGATGAGGTTCTCCCTATAAAAGACTCCTTGAAAATGTTTGCACGAGGAGTGACAAGCTGAACTTCATACGGATGTGAAGTATTAGCGCGACGTGTATTCCTAGCGTGTACCGCTCTGAGAGGAATTAAGCTGGCTACATCCATCGAACACTCGCCATGAAAATACTTGTAGAATAGACTAAAGTCGCCAACTGTTTTTCGATGTATCAAGGAATTAAGGTTGCTGGTGAGTTCTGGGTCTACAGTCAGCTCTCTTCTGAATAGAATCCAACAAATGCAGAGTATGTTTGAGAGGAGCCTTTCATCGTTGGTCGAATTTGAGTTTTGTACGGAATTAATTGCTGTTGTGGAGTGTAAAGCTTTCTACGAGGGCTGTCTGAAAAGTTTTCGGCTTAACAATGAAAAAAAAATTCTTGACGTGAAATATGTTTTATTTTTCAATATAATCTCCTGAAACTTCAGTACATTTATTCTGACGTTTTTCCAATAATTCAATACCATCATTAAAGTCTGCAAAATATCCATTCATGGCTGCACGAATTTTTGCATCCAACTGATCAAAAAGGTTATAATAATAATCAGAGTTAATTGTTTTACCTTTCTGAAGATAATCGATTAACAAAACTACAAAACTGTTGTCATAACCATCCCTGCTGGTGGAAGCGTCTTTGCAACATCATTAAAGTGTGATTTCGGAAGGTCTGCAGAATATCCAACCACGTCTGCAATAGCTTCGTCATTTGGTGTAAAACGCTTTCCAGCCAGGAATTTTTTCAGGTTTGAAAACAGATAATAGTCAGAGGGAGCCAAATCTAGTGAATACACTGAATGGTCAAGCAATTCGTACTTTAATTCCTTGAATTTTGTCATCGTCAAAACACTTGTGTGGACACGTGTATTGTTATGATGAAAAATGATTCTTTTCTTCTCTAAAGCACGTCTTTTCTCACGAATTTTTGCATCCAACTGATCGAAAACGGTACAATAATATTCAGAATTAATTATTTTACCTTTTTGAAGATAATCGATCAACAAAACCCCTTTTTAATCTCAAAAAATTATTGCCATAACCTTCCCTACTAATGGAACCGTCTTTGCCTTCTTTGGTGCACATTCACCGACTTTAATCCTTTGTTTCGACTGTTCTTTTCACTATGGTGTATAGTGGTGGATCCAAATTTCATCAACAGTTATGAAACGACGCCTGAAATCCATTTTATTTTGCTTAAAACGATAAAACATGCTTGAGAAATACGCATTCGAATGTGTTTCGGTCAATTGGCAGCAAATGCGGCAACCATCTTGCGCAAAGCTTTTTCATATGTAATTCTTCATGCAAAATATTTCCAATTCGTCCTTTTCAGATCATCATCTAACAGATATGGACTTGTTGAATGATTTATGGTGATGTAGCAGTTTTTGGACGACCTTCGCGTGGATCATCTTTGATGCTTGTACGACCAGATTTAAAAAGAGCAGCTCATTTTTTCACAGTGGAAAGTGAAGGTGGTGCATCCTTATACGCTTTTAATAATTTCAGATAAATTTCTGTTGGTGTTAAACCATCCAAAACAAACAATTTAATCACTGCATGATATTCCATTTTTTCCATTTTCAAAACATCAGTGACACGTCAACATTAAATAGCTGCTACTACTCGAATGAATTGACAAATCGAAATAAAATTTTACACATGTTTATATAAAGGATGGAACTTTCCAAACAATTATGGTTTCACAGTTTCTCACCCCATCTAGGTGTCAAACCGAGAACTTTTCGGACAGTCCTCGTAGTTCGAAATAATATTCCCAACTTTTGAGAAGCTGCCTTGGGTAAGCATGCAACATGTTGATGCTAAGACATATATGCTCCTAAATTAACTTTCAGCAAATTAAATGACAATGTTAGAGGAATAGAGTATTCCGACATAACTAACAACACTATTTTTCTTTTAGAAAAAACTGCACCTCGAGATAGAATTTCTTCCAAGTATTTGTTAAGCTGAACGACTTCCTGCTGTCTGAGAATCTTTGAATGAGTAGCCGATGTTCGAGTATTCAAAGTGAATGAAGAAATAAGCGTAGTGTCATGATCAAGCTGTAGATTGGATTCCTGATCCTTCCCCGATTGTTAATGCAAATCAAAAAGAGAGTAGGAGAGAGTATGAAAGCCTTAGGGCACTTCGGCGTTGATAGTGCAGGTCTTAGAAAGAAATCTGTCGACTGTCACTCGTAAAGAACATTCTCTGAGGAGGCACAAGAGTCATAAACAAAAATTTTCATACATACCATAAGAGCGTAGCTTAGCCAACAATCTGTCATGCTAAACACGGTTGAACGCCTTGGACATATCAAGTGTAACTACTCGAGATTCTTCAAAGTATTCAGTTGCATTGTACCAGACATGGGTTAAAATAGAAAAAAAGACTTCCGTGGCTAGCTGCGCGATTAGACTATTTCAACAAGTTTTGTTGTAAACATAAGCTCATTAAAGTCATTCCGTGAGTTACACAACTCTTCACGACCATAAAAATAACCGAGTTCTATGTTTGATACCGTACAGTATTTTAGAGTTCTTTTAAAACTTGTAGACACTTTCTCAGTGAGATATGACGAATATTTTATATAATATCAATAAAATAAAATTAGTCTAAGTATTATAGACGTAGCAACATTTTACCGCAATCAATTATTGTACAAATAAATTTTATATCGGGCACTGGGTATGTTATACCAAAAGCTATAAGTTCATCAATTAAATTAGGGCTATCGATAGCATACATAAATAATGGCAACGTTAAACCACAACGCAATCTAGAACGCTTCGATCTAAATATAGACATACAAAACAAATCTATTAAAGTTTAATTCGCTCACCCTAAAATCCACCCCGACGGTCGAAATAAAGTTTCCAGATAGAAAGAGGCCATCCCTGAATCTCATCAGCATGCAGGTCTTTCCCACGCCAGAATCGCCGAGTAACATGACCTAGGTTCAAATTGAATCTGTCAAATATGTATTAAGTGAGATTATTTTTGGGGCATATCCTTTTATTAAGACGTGGATGTGAGTAGAAAATTCTTTTATCTTTTGGAAATTTACTTTTCTTGCTAAAGGGAAGTTTTGTATTTGTGAATTTGTATTCGTGAGAAGAATACCCTTAGATATTACTACATTTCTACATGTTTTAGAGTTTGTAAATCGCATAGTCTCCCATTTCCGTCTGTCTGTCTGCCTGTCGGTTGATCTGTCTGTCTGTCGGTTAGTCTGTCTATTTCTTTGTCTGTCTGCTTGCCTGTCTGGTACAATAACCTTCAGGGCCGACTTTAAACGAAATGGCATCCAGGGTGCATATGAAAAAAGCGCCCTTAATACACTACATATCTATACATATATATATATATATATATATATATATATATATATATATATATATATATATATATTAGGGTGGCCGCAAAAAATCGATGTCGGAATTTTGTTCGTCTGGACCCCACAAAACGATTCCCCTTTCCAGATATTGAGATAGCCGAAATTTGAGCTCGATTAAACGACGTTAACCCTTGCCGCTCGACGCTCAAAGTTTGAAAAAATCCAAATTTTTGGCCAAAAAGCTGACATATGGAGCCATAACTCCAGAACGGTAAATAATAGAAACACGCTTAATATCTCAAAAGAAAGCTAATGTTGCTCTTCAAAATTTATATTCTATACATAATTGTTGTTATTTTAAGTCAAACCGAGTTACAACAGCCTTTAGCCCTAAAAACGTGACCTGGTACCAGTACGAGCCAGTTTGGGAGTATTCTAAGAATTTTACGGGTTTTTACATAATGTGTCTCGGAATTAACATTTTTTTGTTAAAAAGTATTTTGGAACTCAATTTTCAAACATAAAGAGCCTTTTGTTCAAATTTAATCTTTTATTATATGGGGATTACCTGACTAGTTTACCAAAGAAAGACCCGTTTGACAGGTAAAAAGGAGGTAAAATCTAATTTCCATTTTAGGGATGGTGATTTTACTTCAGCGTACCACCGACCTTTTATTTATTCAGTTTAGTTTCTAAAGTGCCTTTGAGCTGGTTAGATCGAACAATTATCTAGTGAAGATATTTTAACGTTTTCTTTTTTAATTTTCCAAGTGTGTGTGTTATTGTTTTTATAACTATTATAGTATTATTTTAAAAGACATTTGAAAACATTTTACTGAAATTAAAGTTTGCAATATATTTTGTTTCATTTTCCAAGTTCACTGTTATTTACCTATTGGCCTCTGAAATGGCATCCACATCAGGTGTACAAGGCCGGACCAAGGATAAAATATTTCTTGTGGGCTATCCCATTCACCAGATCACCGGTTGTAAACTACCCTCAAATCGTCAAGTTTTGTGTGCTTTATTTTATAATTTACGTACTGTGAAATTAACTGTAAGAGAATCAGCAAAACTTACAATACGAGAAGTGTTCATTTTTTGGGAGAAAGCTCGAATCCCGACTAAACATGAGCAAGATGCAATTACTAAGCTGGAAAAAACTTCACGCCGAGTGGAGAACTCTTCAAAAAGACCGGAAGAAAACATCGAAAACGGCCAAGAACAAATTTAAAACAGTTTGTTGAAAAGTTGGATGATCTCTTTGATATTGCTCAACAAGATGCCTTGGCTCTGATGAAATCGGAAGAAGATAAGGCGTTTCTCGTGAAACAGAGGCAGAAGGGCCCCCCAGGTTCCATGACTGGAGTGGATCTCAAGTTGTCTCGAGCTGAAGAAATCAAGGTGCAAAAGGAACTTGCAAAAATGAACCGACAAATCCAAGAAGCAACTTTTGATATTGGTGAGTTTTTTTTTTTATTATTAGTATTCTAAAAAATAGATAAACAAATAAGTAAATAGTTTCATTATAATTGAAAGAAAATTGTACATGAGAGCATGATTTGGCATCTTTATGATTGAGTTTATATTTTTTAAATAATACCTTTTGATAATTAGAAGTAGGTAATTTAGTACCTATGTATTATTACTATTCTGCTAAAACGACAAGTTTTTATAGTCTTTTTTTTTCTCTTTCTTTTGTTGCTTCTTAGAGACGGATGATGAAGACAAGTTCGAAGAAGGACAAGAAGACACTGAAGAGGACAGCATCTACCAGGAACTTGAGAGCTTGTAAGAAATGGACAACCCTGAAGAAGCTGCAGAAGATCCAGGACCATCTGAGAGCAAGAGGATGAAAGTTTCATTTGCAGGGGCGTTAAAGAGATTTTAAACATGAAATTGTCCATTTTATTAGATCGATGTAAGGTATCCGACAGAAATGCCACGCGAATTTTAATAGCTACTCTAGAAGCACTAAACCTTGACCCTCTTGAGTACAAAGTCTCGAAAACTTTATTACATGATAGAAGGCAAATGTTCAGAGAACAATATAATAAAAAATTTTTTGATAAAGTAAACATTCCTGAAAAAGAGCCCGTGGTTGTCCATTGGGACGGTAAACTTTTACCGGGTGTTTTAAAAAATGAACAATGTGAGCGAATAGCTATAGCTATTTCATATGGCGAAAAGGAACAGCTACTGGGAGTTCCTGTAACAGCAAACAGCTCTGGAGAGGAGCAAGCCGTAGCCGTATATGAATGCCTACATGAATGGGGTCTTCTCAACACCGTCAAGGCGATGTGCTTCGACACTACAGCATTCAACACCGGAAGACTCAAAGGAGCATGCGTCAAATTGGAGCAAATGTTAGGAAGAGAATTGTTATACCTAGCTTGCCGTCACCATATTTTGGAAATTCTGTTAAGAGGCGTATTCGACACAAAAATGGGATCAACCACTGGACCTCATACAGACATTTTCAAGAGATTCCTCACTGCGTAGCCTAAGACAGACAAAGAAAAATACGACACAGGTATCAGTGACAATCTAATACAAAAGCAGCTAACTCCAGAAGTAATTGCAAATGTTACTGCTGAATTCGAGACCAAATTAACTGAGAGCCACCCCAGAGATGATTACAAGGAGCTATTGCAGTTGGTTCTCGTATTTGTTGGATCACTAGACGGCAATGTTGTGGGTTTTAGAACTCCAGGAGCCATTCATCACGCTAGGTGGATGGCAAAGGCTATTTACTGCTTAAAAATGTTCATTTTTCGTCGTCGATTTAAGATGTCTAAAGAAGAAGAAAGTTCTGTGCGTACCATTTCTGTTTTCCTAGTTAAAATTTATTGTAAAACTTGGTTCAATGCTCCAAAAGCTCATCTTGCATCAAAGCAAGATTTAGGTATTTTGCATAGTCTGTTAGACTATAAAGAATGTGACAACGACATTGCAGAAATAGCCCTGACCAAATTTTCGAACCATTTGTGGTATTTGAATGCAAAGTTGGTGGGATTATCGTTTTTTGATCCCACCATTACAGACGATGAAAAGTTGTTAATGGCTAATAAATTGCTCAGTAGCACAGATGAACCATCACAGCACGCTAGGGTTGTAAATCCAAAAGTTAGGAAAGAAAACTTAAAAGAGGTAGTTGATGGAGGATTGGTAAATTTACTTACCAAAGAAACGTTTACATTCTTTGACCAATTTAATATAAAAACAGATTTCCTAAGACAACATCTAAACACCTGGTCTCAAAATAATGACTTCCAAGAAGGATTGAAAATTGTCAAAACATTAAAAGTAGTTAATGATATGGCTGAGCGTGGTGTTAAATTAATAACCGACTTTAACGACCTTCTGACAAAAGATGAAGACCAAAGGCAATATGTCCTGCAAGTTGTAAGTAAATGCCGAGCATTATATCCTGACGTTTCAAAAACTACTTTAACAAAAGCTCTAGAATAGATTAGATAACTATGTAAAATTATCAACTCATGTAGGTACTACGTCTGTATCTTTTCTGTGTCTGTTTTGTATGTATTATATACCTAATTTTTATATTTTAAAATAAAAAATGTCATTAGACTTATCAGTATTACTTGTTTTTTTATTATATTTCTACTTTAAACTCAAAAATATACCAAAAAAAAGCAAAATTTATCACTTAACAAAATATACGAAGTATGCTCCTAGTGGTCCCAGGTCACGTTTTTAGGGCTAAAGGCTGTTGTAACTCGGTTTGACTTAAAATAACAACAATTATGTATAGAATATAAATTTTGAAGAACAACATTAGCTTTCTTTTGAGATATTAAGCGTGTTTCTATTATTTACCGTTCTGGAGTTATGGCTTTTTGGCCAAAAATTTGGATTTTTTCAAACTTTGAGCGACGAGCGGCACGGGTTAACGTCGTTTAGTCGAGCTCAAATTTCGGCTATCTCAATATCTGGAAAGGGGAATCGTTTTGTGGGGTCCAGACGAACAAGATTCCGACATTTTTTTTTTCCCCCCTCTATGAGATCCGGTCACTCTAATAATATATATATATATATATATATATATATATATATATATATATATATATATATATATATATATATATATATATATATATCTATATATATATATATATATATATATATATATATATATATATATATATATATATATATATATATCTATATATATATATATATATATATATATATATATATATATATATACATATATATATATATATATATATATATATATATATATATATATATATATATATATATATATATATATATATATATATATACATATATATATATATATATATATATATATATATATATATATATATATATATATATATATATATATATGTATATACATATATATATATATATATATATATATATATATATATATATATATATATATATATATATATATATATATATATACATATATATATATATATATATATATATATATATATATACATATATATATATATATATATATATATATATATATATATATATATATATATATATATATATATACATATATATATATATATATATATATATATATATATATATATATATATATATATATATATATATATATATACATATATATATATATATATATATATATATATATATATATATATGTATGTATATATATATATATATATATATATATATATATATATATATATGTATATATGTATATATATATATATATATATATATATATATATATATATATATATATATATATATATATATATATATATATATATATGTATATATATATATATATATATATATATATATATATATATATATATATATATTATATATGTATATATATATGTATATATATATATATATATATATATATATATATATATATATATATATATATATATATATATAGATATATATATATATATATATATATATATATATATATATATATATATATATGGTAAATTTTATTAGATATTTTTATTATTTTTTACATTTTTACAAATTTAGCGCCCTTAAAATTGTGGCGCCCAGGGCGACTGCCCCGCTCGCCCCACCCTAAAGCCGACCCTGATAACTTTCGAACAAGATGAGATATCGATTTCAAATATGGTGCACATATATCAGTTGAAGAAGGAATGAAACCTATAGTTTTTAAAATATATGGTTTTTAGTGAAGAGAGTGAAAGGGACGGAGGTTGAGATTTCTCTTCAGAGTCGAACAAGGGTCAAAGGGATAGGATAGAGTGTTAGTAGTGTTGCTTCGTATATATAGAGTTATATGTCCTATGTTGAGTCAGTCTAGGAATTTGAACACTGAATTATTTTTTCATTATTTTCAATTATTGATGGCCAAATATATCAGATCAGGCTTTAATGAAGTGGGCGGGGGGCTTAGAGGGGTTCCTTCGTAAATAATAAAAATATTAAATAATAAAAAATTGTCTTATTATTTCCTTATTTTCAATTAACTATGGTAAAATATATAAGAAAATAAAGGAATAGCGGGTGGCGTCTGAAGGGTTGCGAGGTATATATCGTGGTATACATACTTTTCAGGGTTTTTGGGGTTAAGGAATCTAAAAATTGTGTTACGATTACATTATTATCATTTATTTATGGCCAAACATCTCTAAGTCTTAGGAGCGAAACGTGTTATGGAAAGGGTTGCCTCGTCTCTTCAAATCTGAAAATTGTGTTATTTTTACATTATTTTCAATTATCTATGGCCAAACTTATCTGAGTTGGGGGAAGGAGTTATAAGTCCCGTTGAGGGTTCTTATTTGCGATTAATATCTTACCATAAAGTAATTATCATTTAAAATATCGACTTATAATTAATCTTTAGTGTGAGGAAATTAAATTTAGTCCTTATATCAGAACTACGTATTTGCCAGGAAAGTACCTTACTTTTTTTTATACTACATGGGGTGACGTCCCGAGGCTTATGAAGAAAAAACAATGTTTATGCAAAAAATCTATTTTATCCTTCGATATAGCTTCCTTCATGAGTCATATACACTTATTCCAGGGATCGTCCAACGTGTGGATATCTTACATATTTGTCGAGCATTTGAGCCAATTGGAATCACCTTTTTAAATTTTGAAAGAGGTAAAACCGCTGGGAATCGCCATTATTTTTATGGATTTGTGAGCTGGTGCATTATCTTGGTGAAACTACACTTTTTCCTTCGCTAAATGCGGCCTGTTTTCTTGATATCACTATTCAAATGGTCTTCTCTCAAGATAGTCGATCCCATGCGCATTTTAAAAAATACTTGCCAAAAACTTTTACATCTAATGTGTGTGCTTGTGCTTCGGTCGGCTTTAATACGGTTCCAGCCACTCTACGGACTGCCTGTTGGACTCAAGCGTGTATTGGTGGATCCTTGTTTCGTCCACTGTTACGAATTGATGCAAAAATTCCTTTGGATTACCCTGAAACAATGCTAAACAGCGTTCTGAATCTTCAACACGTTGCTGTTTTTGATCAACCGTGAGAGTGCGCGGTACCCATCAGGTACACAGCTTTTTCATATGCAAATATTCATATAAATATGCCTCACGCGTTCACGATGTCAGCTATCTCTTTTATTTTCACTTTGCAGTCATTTAGAACATAGGTTCCCAACGGGGGCGGTACCGCCCCTTAGTGGGCGCTGGAACCTTCTATGGGGGCGGTAGCGGGTTCAGAGATGGGGTGGGGGCGTTAAGGCAGTCAAGGGTGCGGCCGTGGCGTACCTACCTATTTAAGAAATTAATATAATAAAATAAATTAATATTTTATCTAGCTATCTAAAATTTTTATCTTATTGTTATCGCGTAAATAAACATTAAAAAATTTAAATTAGCATTACGTATACATATACCTAATTCGGTTTAGTATTGTCGGTGACAAGTCTGCAAGTTGGTAAACAAAGACGCGATTTACGCAATCAAGCATGTTTCAACAAAAATGCATTTCCACATGGGGCTTGTAATGACTTCTTTACAGAGCAAGTGTACCGGCATCGCAAACAAGCAAAGGCATACAAGTTGATATGTGCACGAAATCAAATCTATAAAAGGCAGGGATAGCTCTAGGAATGTTTTATTATTTTTGTGCATTTTGCCAATAATCCATATTCGTGAGTGAAAGTGATAGAAGTCATTGTAGCCATTATTTTTATAACTCTCTATACATCTGTTGAAAAGTTAATTTATTTAAACCGTGCCAAACTTTGTATTTCTAAATGTCTGAATATAAGAAGAAATGCCGGCAGTACAGTACTGAGTATTTAAAATATGGATATACGCACTCTCCTACAAACCAATCATTACTGATGTGTTTTAATTCGCCAAAAAGTTTTTTCAAATGAAGCCATGAAGCCTTCTAGGCTACAAGAGCATTTGAATAAAACGCATGCTGATAAAAAGGACAAAGATTTATCCTATTTTCAAAGACTGAAAAAGAAATATTTAAAACAGCTCACTATATCAAACCTTTTTGCGTCGTCTTCTAAACAAGAAGATGATGGACTACGAGCCTCATATAATATTTCATTGTGAACCACACACAATTGGCGACGAATTAATCTTGCCAGCAGTCAAAGAGGTAATAAAAACTGCTCTTCATCATAAGACACCGTCAGATATTATCAGACAAATTCCTCTGAGTAATAATTCGATGCAAAGAAGAATAGATGAAATGGCTAAAGACGTTAAAATATCATTATGCGATTACTTAAAAACTCGATGAATCAACTCCAAATCAAATAACGAAGCACTGCTTTTATTATACGTTCGATTCATAAAAGAAGCAAAAATTTGTCAAGAGTTATTATTTGTTACAAATTTGGAAACCGATACAAAGGGAGAATCGATATTTAATACCATGAACAAGTTTTTTCAAGAGAAAGAAATTCATATTCGTAATATTTTGTCAGCTGCTACTGATGGGGCTCCAGCAATGACGGGGCGTCATAAGGGTTTCATAGCGTATTTGAAACAAGCAGTATCAAATGTACTCGCTGTACATTATGTTATTCATCGTCAGCATTTGGTTGCAAAAGATCTGAATGAACGCTTGCATACATCGCTTCATATATTTCGTTATTAGAGCAGTTAATAAGATTAGAAACAATTCATTGCATGGCAGATTATTTGGCCAACTTTGTAGTGAAAATGATGAAGACTACAATAGCTTACTGCTGCACACAGAAGTTCTGTGACTCTCAAAAAGTATTTGTCTGAATCGTTTTTCAATTTATTTGACTCAGTACTGGACTTCCTTGAAAACAGAGACAAAAAACTGCGCGAAAACCTGATTACATCCAAAAATGACATCGCTTATTTAACAGACCTGTTTAAAATATTTAATGAAGTTAATTTACAATGGCAAGATGATGAGTTGAATTTAATTAAAACAATCATCATAGCTGCTCTTCTGTTCAAATGAAATCTAGATAGAGGTGAATACAGGTACTTTCCCACATTATCAACAGTCTTTGCAAAACAGGAAGATTTACTTACTTACTGCCAACACTTGGGCGTTCTTCATGCTGATTTTTGGAGCGATTTCAGGATATTTTAAACAAGAATAGCAAGCTGGGTTTTAGATCTTTTCCAAAATTCAGATACAGAAGAATCATCAAATTTAGAAGAGGAACTCGTAGAACTCATAACTAACGAAGAATTAAAAGTGAAATTCAAAGTTCTGACTTCAAAAATCAATACCAGCTCTCTACCCTGGATCGTGGGCAAAAGTACAGAAATTTTAAATTGCTTTCCCTTCATCGTATTTGGCTGACCGTGGGTTCAGTGCAGTAGCTAATTTACTGTCTAAGAAAAGGAACAGACTGCACATCACTGAACATGACAATTTATGACTGATGTTAACGAAATTGGAAACCGACCTTAACAAATTATTAAAACTTCACCAGCCTCAACCATCATCATTAATTTTTTTATTTCTTACTGGTTTTTATTTTTAAATTTTTAATAAACAATTTTTTACTACATTTTATGGGCGTTTTAATTAATTTTTATTTTGTGATTCTCAATAGATAGATAGACAGATAAGATAGGTATAGATAATATGCAACAATATTTTAATATGTGGTATAACTATTATGGAAGAGAGTTGGAATTTTTTTTCTTGCAAAGGGTGCGGTGATCCAGATAAGGTTGGGAACCTCTGATCTAGAAAAATGTGGGAGATTTTTTTGCTGTGTTTTGAAGAGACTGCCTCCTTTGAACGTTGTGAATGTGACGCATAATCGGTATTTGTACGACCGCATCTAAGTTCACTAAACAATCGACATGTAGTGGCATTTGATGGAGCAGATATGCCATAAGACTCCTCAAGCCATTCGTGGGTTCTGGCTGTGTTTTTTTCCCATCAAAAAGCAATATTTAATCAACATACGAAATTCTTTTTGTTCCATCGTTTTACAAAAATCAAAAGTAGCGACATTCAAACAGCTGTAATTCGCAAAATAATAGACAAAATGTCATAAAAATTTTATACGAATCTTCTGAGAGTTGGCACGAACTGAAAATCATATCGGTTCTTCTTTGTGCTGTGACTTTTCACTCCATGTATTAATGTCATTTTTTATTATACTTTTTTCTATTCGGTCTATTAGCTCAGTTGAACAAGAACTTGTCAGTCAAATAAGAATAATCAACCAATTTGAACGTAGGGAGTCGAATTTTTAGTGTTCCATACGGAACACTTATAAGATCACTTCGGTGTCTGTCTGTCCGTCTGTCACACCCGATTTTCTCCGAAACTATTTGACATAGGAAGGTGAGGTTTTTAACTAATATAGGAATTGATGGCCCCATCAGAGCCGTGTAGTTTTGAAAGTTAAATTTTGATTTAAAGGATTAGTTTTGGGGGGCGAAATCGGAGTGAAAAAAAAATGTTTACCAGGTCATCGAGTGGGTTGTCAAATGAAAGCTTGTGAAACCACGAGTTCAAAAATATATATAATGTAATACTTGCGCACACTTTTCTGTATATTATTTATGAAAAATTGCCAAAAATCGCTGTCCTCCCCTTATCTCGAAAAGTACTAATCAAAAAATTTTAGAATATTCTCCACAGGGTGTGGACTGAACGAAAATTATCTCAATCTTTAATAATTTATCAGGCATATAAATATAAAACAAAAATTTCAAGGTCATCAGTTTTTAACAAAGATCAGAAACAAACCTTGTTGAAAATTCATTTGGGGTGTTTTATGAAGTCATTGATCATTTTATACCTCCGAAATATTTTTTTTTTTTTTTTTAAAAGCAATCAACGTACGGAACACTAATTACGCAAGTCCGACTTGCACTTGGTCGGTTATTTTTAGTAGGATAAGGTATACAGAAACTGAATAATATCGGCCGGGTATTAAAACTTGGTTTGTGTCCCTCGAGGCTCGTTCCGTGTTGCATTTTGATGATACCTCATGTATTCGTAGATTAAACGTCGACAAGTCCCTCAAATTTAACAAAGGATAATCTCGAAAGCCATTTCTAATATTATTTTGATTACTAAAAAACAAACGGGTAATAATTTAAACAAAAATGCGTAGGGCTAATTAATTTACAAATTTTTAGAATCCTTAATATTTTCATTTCTTTGCCTTCCGCTTAATGAAAAAATCCAAAAGATAAAAGGTGATGTTTATAAATGCCGTTAATATAAACAGCTATATAATTTTCTATTTCTAGAATGTTTCTATTGTGATTACAAAATAATTGTTATCAGAAAAAATAATACCATTAACCATATGTTATTACGTTAATAATAGTTCTGTCTAACGAGAACTGTAATTCATTTAATGTTTCGTTCTTTGTTCCTTGAACTTTTTCCTTAATACATATTACATTAAAAGCTGAGAATTTTCTAGGTTAAGAAAATACAAGGGAATATAATTTGACTAAGTAATCAAAATTTTTATTTATAACTTCTTTGTTTTAATGGTTATAAAATTAAAGGAATTATGGGAAAGTCCTGTCGCATCGCCAACTTTAACAAAAGCGAAAATATTTTTTAGAAGAAATACATTTTCTAGATCTAACACGTAGGCTGAAAAGTTTTTGGTCTAGCTACTTAAAACACATTTTTTTGCAAAATTCGACTTTATTCATAACTTCCCTTCCCGCCCTTCAAGAGCGATACAATCAGTCTAACGCTTTTCTAACATTTCTATACCTTTCTTGTAGAATGATTTGTCTTTGCCTTCAAAATAGACCTCTGTTTCGGCGATAACTTCTTCATTGGAGCCAAATTTCTTTCCTGCGAGCATTTTTTTGAGGTCTGCGAATAGATAATAGTCGCTGATGGCCAAATCTGGAGAACACGGTGGATGATAAAGCAATTCGAACTTCAATTCATGCAATTTTACCATCGTACCATTGACTTGTGACACGATGCATTGTCTTGATAAAAAAGCATTTTTTTCTTGTTCATTTGGGGTCGTTTCTTTGCGATTTCTGCCTTCAAATGCCCCAATAACTCTTTATAATATTCGCTATTGATGGTTTTTTCCTTCTCAGCATAGTCAATGATAATTATTCCATGCGCATCCCAAGATACAGAGGTCAAAACCTTTCCAGGCGACTGTTGTGTCTTTGGTCGCTTCGGGCGGCTTTCACCGGCTGCTGTCCACTCAGCTGACTGCCGATTTAACTCCGGTGTGTAGTGGTGGATCCATGTTTCATCCATTGTCATATATTGCATGAAAAATCCTTTTTATTGCGCTTAAATAGGTCCAAATAACGCTCAGAATCATCAACACGTTGTTGTTTTTGGTCCACTGTAAGCAAACGCGGTACCCATTTCTAACAGAGCTTTCTCAACACGTTATTTTGATATCTTTAGAGTGTCAGCTATCTCACGCAATTTCACTTTACGGTCATCCAAAACAATTTCGTGGATTTTTTTGATGTTTGTCGATGAAAGCACCTCGTTTGGGCGTCCAGAGCGTTCAGCATCATTTATATATGTACGACCGTGTTTAAATTCAGCAAACCAGTAAATAATGAGTGACTTTCCAGGGGCAGAGTCCTTGTAACACTTATCAAGCCATTGCTTTGCTTGAACGGTATTTTCTCTCATCAAAAAACAGTGTTTAATCCCACGCGAAATTTGATTTTTTCCATTGTGTTGAAAATATCAAAAATAGCGTCACTAAAACCACTGTAATTTGTAAACTAATGGTCGAAGCGTCCTGAAATTTTGACAAGTATCGTTTGTAAAGGACATATGGATTGTTTGAAAAGGGCGACGTCTATGTGTCAGACCAACAACTTTTCAGCCTACGTGTTAAAGCAGTCAGAAACCGAAATTTTTTTTGACAACCACACTAGTTTAGAAGTATTTTTTCGAAAGTCTGGAATGTTTGGAACATGATGGTGCAAGCTCAAATTGAGGGTATCAAAAAAGCCCGGATATTTTTATATGTTAATGCTCGTAAAACAAAAGTCAAAAATATGTAATAAATCAATATATTTGTTTTTTTTTAATCAGGAGAGCAGCGTAACCATACCGTAAAATGATTTAGTGTTTTTACTGTTCCATATAGAACACTTATGGGATAACTTGGGTGTCTGTCTGTCTGTCTGTCACACCCGATTTTCATCGATCGAGTAAATTTTTTTAGCATCAAGTCATGAGGCACCTAAACATCGAGCTTCTTTTTGTAGCTGGCGTTTTCTAAAGGGTTTAAAACTGTTTAGTAATGAATGTTTAGTTCCTTTGCAGTGTCATGGCTACATATAGGCTAGTTTTGCTCAATTTTTGCCAAAATTTTTTCACTCATCTTTAAGACACTCTAAATTAAGTTTCAATAAACGATTTCCAACAGGCTTTTCACGTCTACTACTGTCAAATATCAGCTTTCAATTGACGCTAAATATGATCCGATGCGACTTACATCATCTGAAAGTATGTCCAAGAGCGCCTGGGAGTAAGCTATACAGAAGTTTATTTCCTTAAAATCTTTACTCAATTATTTTCTTGCAATTTCCCCATTTCATAGCTTAGAAACTAGGATTGCACACGTAGAATACTGATATCATAGCGTCATTCTTGCAAATAGATTCTACCAAGAATAGGGGTCTATAAAAACGAATTTAAAAAAAAAATAGATGTCTCCCTCTTAGCGAACAAAGACGTAAAACAAAATATACAAAATAAGGTTAATGATAAAATCAAGATCCTAAATAAAACCGGTTAAGTGCAAGCCGGACTTGCGCAATTAGTGTTCCGTACGTTCATTGCTTTTGACATAAAAATTTTTGTTATGGAGATATAAAATGACTTCACAAAACACACCCTAAATGAATTTTTAACAAAATTCTTTTCCGATATTTACTGAAAATTGATGATCTTGAAATTTTTGTTTCTGAGGTATAAAATGGTCAATGATTTCATACAACACATTCCAAATGAGTTTTCAATAAAAAAATTTTCCGATCTTTGCTGAAAACTGATGATAAATTTTTGTTTTTTTTTTTATACCAGATAAATTATTAAAGATAATGCACTCGTGATAATTTTCGTTCAATTTACACCCTGTGGAGAACATTCAAGAATTTTTCAAAATTTTTTGATTAGTACCTTTCGAGATAAGCGAGGAGCAGCGATTATTGGTATTTTTTTTTAAAAATAATACAAATAAAAGTGTGCGCAAGGCGCACATTATATATATTTTTGAATCTGTGTTTTTACAAGCTTTCATTTGACACCATCTCGATGTCCTGGTAATTTTTTTTTCCCTTCCGATTTCACCCCCCTAAACTAACCCCTTAAGTCAAAATTCAACTTTCAAAACTACACGGCTCTGATGAGGCCATCAATTCCTATATTAATGTCAAATTCCAACTTTCTATGTCCAATAGTTTCGGATAAAATCGGGTGTGATAGACGGATAGACAGACACTGAAGTGGTCTTATAAGTGTTCCATACGGAACACTAAAAATTCAATTCGCTAGTTCAAATTGGTTGATTGTTCTGATTTGACTGACAAGTTCTTGTTCAACTGATCTAATCGATGAGTGTGAGAGACGAACCGACAGACACAGACAGACGAACAGACACCGAAACGATCTTATAAGTGTTCCGTACGGAACACTAAAAAATACTAAGTAAGAAACTGCAGGAGGTATAAATAGAACATGGAATAACTTTAAGCATACATTAATCGAAACTTACTAGGCGACCTTTATTAAACAAAACACAGAAAGACGGCAGGAATGAATGATTTCAGAAATTTTCCAGTCAGTGAATGAAAATGTAAAAAATAATAACGACGCATACAAAAATATGCAACTAGAAATCTGGTCAAAAATAGAGCATGCAGAGGCAAACAGTTTCAACCGAGACTGAATTCATGATGACCGCAGATCCGAAAGATTGGTTGGGGCAAAAACTCAGAAAACCATGAGGATTGTTGAGGATTTTCTGCCGCCAGATCGATGTATGAGAATTTTAGTACTTGCTTCAGAAGCTGGAGTATCCGAAACTACAGGTTTTGAGATTTTGCTCGAAGGTATAGGAACGAAAAAAGGTTCACACGATGGATTCCAAACTTCTTACATCAGAGAAGAAACTGGTGAGAAAAAAAATGTTTCGAAATTCCTTGCATAAGAACAAAAATAACGATGATATATGGGTATTCTACTGAGATTCCTCTCCAAGTAGGAGTCGATGGAATGAATTCATACGGGCTGGAAAATTGATGACGACCGTTTTTTGGGACTGTAAAGGAATTTTGCTGATTAAATATATGGCAACAAAAAGGTTTACGGAAGGATGATACAAAACCTGTTGCATACCATTAGAGAAGAATATCCGAATTCATAAAGAGCCAAGACTTTACGTTTATACATATCAAGATCAGAAAGTGTTAGTTCAGGTTAGATCGCAAAGTGGTATTTTGCAGGTTATAATCAATGGGAGGCTCGCCATATAAAAGAATTTTTGGAGACGGTGGTACGATGAATGAAAGGCTTAATATTTTTTTCTTACATCAATGGCATAATTAAAAATCGTCTAATAATGACTGAATATGTAGAAAACGGTCCTCAAAAATGATAGTCTTTTATTAATGAAATTAATTAATTAAATTGTGTCCCTGATCCCCCTCTTAACTACGCCGCAGGATATTTGTAAGACCAATTAACTCACCTCAAGAAACCTCTCTATTGTACAAAATAAATTTTCTTCTCGCGTGTTTAATTACATCAAAGACGTGAAATATTCTATAATTCAAATTCATGAGAGTTTCTAAAGATTTACTACATGGCGTGAAAAGTCCCAAGTCTTTTGAAGAAAAAATAATGTTTTTGCCAAAAATTGATTTTATTCTTCAACTCCAAGAGCGATACAATTTCTCTAGCGATCTTCCAACATTTGTATACCTTTCAAACAGTACGATTTATCGAGCTCTCTAAAATAAGCCTCACTTTCCGAATTCTTCATTTGAGCCAAATCTCTTTCTCTGGAGCCACCTTTTGAAATTTGGAAACAGGTAATAATCCCTGGGAGCCAGATCTGGTGAATACGGTGGATGAGGAAGCAATTCATAGACCATTCGGTCCAATTTCACCACCGATTTTATGGAGTTGTGAACTGGTGAATTATCTTGGTGAAAAAACACTTTTTTCATCGCTAAATTCGGCCTTTTTTTTCTTGATTTTACTATTCAAAAGGTCCAATAAACAATCGTAATAGTCAACTATCACCAATCTGGCACGTTTTGTACAATTTCTATCAAGTGTTAACGACAATAAGAGCCAGGTTAATGTGGTTTTACCGACTTCTTTAAAGCTTTTGAGAAAATAGAGCACAAAATCATTCTGGCCAAGTTCAAAGCCTTCGGTTTAGATTTGTGCACTTTTGAAAGTCAGCATGTTATATACGATTATAATGAGTTTAAATCTCCTTCTTGTGGAGCCTCATCTGGAGTACCCCAGGGCCCAATGTGAGGCCCTACGTTTTTTAAAGTTTATGAACGATAACTCTGAGATGTTAATTATCAAATATTTGCCGGTGACTTAAAGCTGTTCGGTAGAGACTTGGGGATTGCAAAAAATTACGAAATGCTCTTAACAGAGTTTATAATTGGTGTGCAGTCAATAAACTGATGCTCAGAGCTAGTAAGTGCCCAATGATGCCGTTAACTAAAAAATTATATCATTTGCTATATGATTCTTATATTGATGGATTTATCTTAGTTAAAGTAGAAAATACACGTAATTGTTCGCCCCTACCCAAGATAGTCGATTAGTATTATTGCATATGCATTCCAAAAAAAAACTACTGGTCAAAACCTGTCCAGCTGATGTTTGTGTTTTTGGACGCTTCGGTCGGCTTTCATGCGGTTCCAGCCACTCTACGGACTGCCTGTTGTACTCAGTCGTGTAGTAGTAGATCCATGTTTCATCTATTGTTAGGAACCGACGTAAAAATGACGCAGAATTTATTTTTGTTCTAACATATTGCAAAACTAAAAAGTAGCGTGACTCAAACAGCTGCAAACTAATAGACAAAATGTTATGAAAAATTTTACACAACGGGTTTTTTTGTTTGTGCTGCCATCTCTCGGAAATTCTCGGGACACCCCATGTAGTAAGTGCTGAAAGTGAATAAGATAAAATCAGCGTTTTGTTATAGCAAATTAAGTGATTTTAGAATTGTTATAACTTAAAGATGGAAAAGGAACAATTCAGCTTAAATGTTGTTTCTACCTACTGTAATGGAGGGAATTTATATAGTCCCTCGAAGTAACTAGCAACGAAAGTTGTATGATAAGTACCTGACCTTGACAAGAAAAAAAACATTTTTATGTTGTTTTATGATACATTAAGTCCTGTCTTTTGTATCCTATCTAAAAGATACGATTTCTCCAATCCTTCAAAATAGGCGTTTGTTTCGGCAATCACCTCGTCCAGCCATTTTTTCATATTTGGAAATAAGAAATAGTAGCTAGGGGCTAAATCTGGCGAATATGGTGGATGCCGAAGCAATTCATATTCTAACTCATGGAATTTTGTCATGGTGATGACACAAATGTGCACGCGTGCCTTGTCTTGAAAGAGAATTTTTTTCTTCGCCAAATGCGAGCGTTTTTTCTTGCATAGCATGGTTAAAACGACCCAATAAGTTGACATAATACTCTCCATTAATCGTTTTGCCCTTTTCAAGGTAATCGATGTGGATTATGCCGTGTGCATCCCAAAATGCTGTCGGCATGACTTTGTTGGCCGATAAAATCACCTTTGGCGCTGGTTCGCCACGGAAAACCCACTGTTTGGACTGTTCTTTGATCCCTGGTGTGCGGTGATGAATCCGTGTTTCGTCAACAGTTATGAATCGACGCCAAAAATCATTCCGATACGCTTTAACATCGTCAAATATTCTTTTGAAGTTGACACACGCGCATGTTTATTGTTAATTGGGAGCAATCGCGGTACCCATCTTAGGAAAAGCTTTCTCATATTCAAATAACTTGTTAAAATGCTTTGTACTGGTTCGGAGATGTTCACAGTCTCCGCAATCTCACGCACTTTCATTCTCCGATCATTTATCACTATATCGTGGATTTTTTCAATCATTATTGATGTGGTGATCTCATTTGGACGATCTGGATGTTCTTTATCAAAAATGCTTGTACAACCGCGTTTGAATTCAGCTGTACAATATTTTATGGTCGATAACGAAGGTACAGAGTCCCTATAAACTTCGCTAAGTTCTGCTTTTTTCTCATCATTCATTTTCTTTTTCAAAAACAAATACTTTATCACCGCTCGATATTCAATTTTTTCCATTGTTGCAAAATCACTCTCCATTAATCGTTTGCCCTCCAATGGCTGTTACTCACAAACTAAATTACGCAGCAGCTTAAAAATCTGACAGGATTCTTGTGAAAGATTATGTTTATGAAAAATTAAATTTTTTAAATCGTAGAAGTACCATCTCTGACCGAGACCAGGTACTATCATACAACCCTCGTATATTGGATTTACGTATAGAGAAATTAATGCTTAAACAGCCAGTAAATCTTGGAATCATAGGCTTTGTATCCTGAGTTATTCTATAGAAATCCAATTCGTGTTGGAAAAATTAATTCAGACAATAGTTATTTCTCATATCTATCGTATTTAATATTTGTTTTAGGCAAAAGACTGGTAACAAATAATTTCTTTTTACGCATGAATTGGTGGGAAAAAATAAAATAAAAATAATACAAAAAACGAGGACGGTATTTTGCCTGTAAAGTTCGCTACCATTGGTTCAATGTTCTACAGAAGAGGTCTAGAGGCCCTATTAGCCTAAGAAGGGTCCACGAGGATAAAATGGCTATATAACACGTAGGCTGAAAAGTTTTTGGTCTAGCTACTTAAAACACATTTTTTTGCAAAATTCATTCATTCATTAATATACTATAGTCTCTCCTTCATTCAAGCCAAATCTCTTTTCTGCGAGCATTTTTTTGAGTTCTGCGAATAGAGTCGCTGGGGGCCAAATCTGGAGAATACGGTGGATGAGAAACTTCAATTCATGCAATTTTGCCATCGTAACCATTGACTTGTTACTCGGAGCATTGTCTTTTTTCTTGTTCATTTGGGGCCGTTTCTTTGAGATTTTTGCCTTCAAATGCACCAATCCATCAATAGCCAATATATAATATTGGCTATTGATGGTTCTCCTTTCTCAGCATAGTCGATAAAAATTATTCCATGCGCATCTGAAAATACAGAGGCCAAAACCTTCTCAACCGACTGTTGTGTCTTGGTCGCTTCGGGCGGTTTTCACCGGCTGCTGTCCACTCAGGTGACTGCCGATTTGATTCCGGTGTGTAGTGGTGGATCCATGTTTAGCATATCGCATGAAAAACCCTTTTTTATTGTGCTTAAACAGGTCCAAACAGTGCTCAGAATCACCAACATGTTGTTTTTGGTCCACTGTGAGCAAACGCGGTACCCATTTCGAACAGAGCTTTCTCATGCCCAAATGTTCATGCAAAAGATGACCAACACGTTCTTTTGATGTTTTTAGGGTGTCAGCTATCTCACGCAGTTTCACTTTACGGTCATCCAAAACAATTTTGTGGATTTTTTTATGTTTTCCGGTGTAACCACCTCATTTGGGCGTCCAGAGCGTTCAGCATCATTTGTATCTGTACGGCCGTGTTTAAATTCAGCATACCAGTAAATGGTGAGTGATTTTGCAGGGGCAGATTCTCCGAAAGACTTATCGAGCCATTACTTTGCTTGAACGGTATTTTTTCCCGTCAAAAAATAATGTTTAATCAACACACGAAATTCATTTTTTCCATTGTTTTGAAAATATCAAAAGTAGCGTCAGTAAAACCATTGTAACGTGTAAAAACTAATCGTCGAAATGTCATGAAATTTTGACACGTATTGTTTCCTAAAAATCATATGGATTTTTTCAAAAGGGGAACATCTATGTGTCAGACTAAAGTCTTTTCAGCCTACGTGTTATTTTAAAACTGCCATTTTCTAGAACGAGTAAGAAAATTTTTCGATAAAGTCATCTTTATAGAAATTTAACTGAGTTTATACGAAACCATACCTTCATTAGCTTTTAAACTATCGTGGTAAATAAGATGTATGTACAAAAAAATGACAGATATTTTACAAACTTTTTAAGTATAAATGTATTTCTATTGAAAAAAATCTATCTACCTTAACATAAATATCGTAGACACTATTTTTCATAGACTCCCGTCTCTTGATAGTATAAGGATCCAATATTTCTTCTACGCACGCTGCTTCTGATACAGCTTGATCCCGTTGATCATTATCGTCATCTTCGTCGTCTTGGTTGTTACGTCTATTGTTTCTTTTTATTGATCTAACACGAACTACACTTTTATGTTGATTTTCTGCACTAATCATGATTTTATACGGTTTTTATATCATCAATTTAACGTTTTTCTATTTACAAAGCGCCACAGAAACATTGTCACTTCTTGTATAATTTGAATTGTATTAAATATTTAATGTAAAAACTTATTTACGATATAACATCAAGACTATTAACAAGCAACTTAGGTCTCAAATTAACAACGGGAATTCAGCTTTAACAATAACCACTAGGGGGCTGTACGTGCCAAGAGGTCCTTTAAATACAAAGGTTTATTATAAGCGCCATAACAATTTTTATTCAAATTTAAATAAGTGTGTACAGTCTGTCAAGTTAGAACGTGTCAGCAATAATTCATTTTTGGTAGATACGACTCTAACGATTCAACAAAAAATCGGTAGAGGGAATCTTTTTCTACGACGCATTTTAGTAAAAGTATCAGTCGATTCTGAACTTTCGTCGAAATTACGTAAAATCTAAAATGAGTTACTTGTTTGCGCGTTGGTTCGAAGCAGTCTTTCTTTGTTCCCATCCAAAGGGGTTTAAAATGACACATTTCGCGGCCGCTAAATAAATATATTAAAAAGTCGGTATCGTTTCTGAAGAAGTGGGTAAATCGTTTTAACGAGACGAAAAATATCTAGTAGCAGAAATTTAACAGAGGAGGTAAGAGAAAGTTGCATCAAGGCAATAAAAATATCTGGTAGTCTGAGAGATGTTATATGGAAAAATAAATATATAAATGCAGAATAAAGTAAGGATATATAAAATCTGTGTGAAACCGATTTTAACGTACGCTGCGGAAACCCGTGCAGAAACCAGTAAAACCAAAAGTATCATGAGAACGACCGAAATGAAAATACTACGTACAATAAATGGGATAACACTAAGAGATCAAATACGCAGCAACGACATAAGAAATGAACTTCAAGTGGAAGACGTGGTTCGATGGATTAGAACCAGAAGACGACAATGGAGGGATCACGTGGACAGGATAACCTCAGATAGGATTGTTAAATGGGGAAAAAAACCACAGACCAAACAACAGACGATTACCTGGCCGACCTCCTAAAAGATGGAAGGAAAGCTGGACGTCGAGATCTCAAGAAATACCATAATAGTACAGGCGAAATCAATCAAGAACAGGACGAGGTCCTAAAAGAAGAAAAAGAAGAGACGAAAAATGTCGACGACTTGCCAAAACGTGACTCGGTAGACAAAAATCACTCCGAAAGTCGAAAAATGAATCGTCTCTTTGTTTTCGCTGGACCCGAAATTGATGCTGCGTCAAGGAGCGGCAAAATTAAGAAAATCGGGTTTGAATGTGTCCCATGAGAGCATTCGATAACATCTTCGTGCCCATGGTGTCATATTCTAAAGCACGTTGGAGAAACCTTTGCTGGGCGAAAATCACCTCATGAAGCGGCTTGCTTGGGCCCATTGAAAATTGTTGATCCCTTGTAAAGAGAAAGCTCAGAGGAAAGATTCTGAGGACTTTGACTCAGTTGTCTTGCGAGATTCGAAAAATTGCATCATTGCCGTAGTATGCAGAAAATTTCGTCGACAGCATGCATCGAAGATGTCAGGCGATTATTGATGCAGGAGGCGATTGGGCAAATTACTAAGGTAATTGCTTCGTTGTTAGCACACGAAAGAATATATTGATGGCAAGAAATGTTCTCGAAACACATTTTTTCAAGAATACGTTTTTACTTGACAGACTGTATATCGTATTTTAATGAATAAAAAACCATTTTATGTATCAATTGAATATTATTCGATTTATGTAAAATGAAATATTGATTGAAATCTTCTGCTTCATAATAGTGATCATAAAAACTAAATACGTTTATCGAAATCAATATCGGTTACTAAAATTTAACAAAGGTTATATTTCAGCAGGTATTTACTGTTCTCTCATCTGTCAATCCATTTCAGGACGCGCTTCTTCGTATCACAAGTCATCACCCGAGCTAGGATCGATAAAGAAGAAAATAAAACTCGAAGTACTAGCGCAAAGAATCTGTAAGATACAGCAATTTGTATCTCTAGCTGCTGTAAGCTTAATTTCGAAGGCACACCTGCCCTTTGTTGGGAATCCTAATAAACTTGGTAACTAACGGTAATCCCACATGAAGTTGATGAACCCTAGTGATTGCTGGAGAAGACATAATCAAATGATGAACTAATTTTCTCTTCTCCAAGTACAATGTGCAACCTGGATCATCTTTGACCCTGGTAACAGTGGGATGCTCATTCAGGTGACAAAATCCTCTGAGGATTTCTGTGATCGACTTGAGGTTCTTTCTCTTTAGTTTCAGTAGGGACCCGTTATACTCAGGTACTCTCGTAAGGCTTTTTGATTGACTCATCCATAGTGTCCTACAGCGTTAAGTTATTTTATTTAGATCCATTAGAGCAAATGTCTCGAGTAGAGTGATTAATAGGAAAATTGCCAGATAATTGTCTCCATCAATCCGAGGATTCGGAAAAATTAACGAATAAAATATTTCAGACATTTTTGAGTTATATTTTCATTTAAAAGTTCCGTCCTGTATATTTATGTATTAGACACTAATCTTAAAATAACACGTAGGCTGAAAAGTTTTTGGTCTGACACATAGATGTCGCTCTTTTCAAAAAATTCATATGATTTTTAGGAAGTACCAACCATCAAACGATAAGTGTCAAAATTTCATGACATTTCGACGATTAATTTACAAGTTACACTGGTTTTAGTGACGCTTCTTTTGATATTTTCAACACAATGGAAAAAAATCGAATTTCGTGTTTGATTAAACCCTGCTTTTTGGGAAAAAATACCGTTCAAGCAAAGCAATGGCTTGATAAGTGTTACGGGACTCTGCGCCTGGAAAATCACTAATCATTTACTGGTATGCTGAATTTAAACGCGGTCGTACAAATACAAATGATGGTGAACGCTCTGGACGTCCAAATGAGGCGGTTATACCGGAAAACATCAAAAAAATCCACAAAATTGTTTTGGATGAGCGTAAAATGAAACTGTGTGAGATAGCTGACACCCTAAAGATATCAAAAGAACGTGTTGGTCATATTTTGTATGAACATTTGAGCATAAGAAACCTCTGTTCAAAATGGGTACCGTGTTTGTTCACAGAGGACCAAAAATAAACAACGTGTTAATTCTGAGCGCTTTTTGGATTTGTTTAAGCGGAATAAAAGAAGTTTTTCGGCAGTCAGCTGAGACGACAGCAACCGGTGAAAGTCGCCCAAAGCGACCAAAGACACAACAGTCGACTGGGAAGGTTTTAGCCTCTATATTTTGGGATGCGCATGAAATAACTTTCATCGACTATACTGAGAAGGAAAAAACCATCAATAGCAAATATTATATAAAGTTAATCGTGCGTTTAAAGGCAGAAATCGCAAAGAAACGGCCCCAAATGAACAAGAAAAAAGTGCTCTTTCATCAAGACAATGCACCGTGTCACAAGTCAATGGTTACGATGGCAAAATTGCATGCTTCCTCATCCACCGTATTCTTCAGATTAGGCCCCTAGCGACTACTATCTATTCGCAGACCTCAAAAAAAAATGTTCGCAGGAAAGAGATTTGGCTCCAGTGAAGAAGTTATTGCCGAAACTGAGGCCTATTTTAAAGGCAAAGACAAATCCTTCTACATGGAAGGTATAGAAATGTTAGAAAAGCGTTGGACTCATTGTATCGCTCTTGAAGGAGACTATGTTGATGAATAAAGTCGAATTTTGCAAAACAAAAATGTGTTTTAAGTAGATAGACCAAAAACTTGTCAGCCTACTTGTTATATAAGTAAATCCGAAAAAAAAGAGTATTTAGAGCAGTCCAAAACGAAATTTTTTTTGACAAGCACACTAGTTTAGTTTTTTTTTTTCGAAAGTCTGGAATGTTTGGAACAGAAATCCCTAGCCCAAATTGAGGGTACCAAAAAAGCACAGATAATTTTTATATGTTTATTGCTCGTAAAACAAAAGTCAAAAATATTTAATAAATCAATATATTTGTTTTTTTTTTATCAGGAGAGCAGCGTAACCATACCCTAAAATGATTTAGTGTTTTTACTGTTCCATACAGAACACTTATGGGATGACTTCGGTGTCTGCCTGTCTGTAACACCCGATTTTCTCCGAGACTATTTGACATAGAAAGTTGAAATTTGGCACAAATATAAGAATTAATGGCCCAATCAGAGCCGTGTAGTTTCGAAAAGTGAAAAAAAATATATCGGGTCATCGAGTAGTGTGTCAAATGAAAGCTCGTGGAAATATGAGGTCAAAAATATATATGATGCACACTTTTCATTGTATTATATTAAAAAAAATGGCCAAACACTCCTGTCTACCCACTTTAACTCGAAAAGTACTGATCAAGAGATTTTGAAAAAATTCTGAAATAGTCTTCATAGAGTGTAGAGTGAGCTAAAATTATCACGAGTGCATTAGGTTTGATAATTTATCTGGTATATAAAAAACAACAAAAATTTAAAGGTCATCAGTCTTCAACAAAGATCGGAAACAAACTTTGATGAAAACTCATTTGATCATTTTATCCCTCCGTAACAAAAATTTTTATTTTAACGGCAATCGCAGTACGGAACGCTAATTGCACAAGTCCAACTTGCACTTGGCCGGTTTTGAATGCTATTATTTTTACTCGATAGATATTAATTAATTATCCAATAACCTTACTTTCTCCACAATCGGTCCAAACGTTTTGACTTTAACAGACATATATTCATTATGAAACCAAACATATATGGAAAATTTGTGCAAAAATAAAAGCCAAAAATTTGCGCGCATACTACATTATATATATTTTTGAACTCATATTTTAACAAGCTTTCATTTGACAACCCACTCGATGACCTGGTATTTCACCCCCCTTTAAGTCAAAATTTAACTTTCAAAACTACACTGTTCTGATTGAGCCGTCAATTCTTATATGTTACTTGTGCCAAATTTCAACTTTCTGTGTCAAATAGGCTCGGAGTAAATCGGATGTGACAGACATACAGACATATCGAAGTGATCCCATAAGTGTTCCGTACGGAACACTAAAAACACTAAATCATTTTAGGGTATGGTTACACTGCTCTCCTGATAAAAAAAAAAAACAAAAATATTGATTTATTAAATATTTTTGACTTTTGTTTTACGAGCAATAACATATAAAAATATCTGAGTTTTTTTGATATCTTCAATTTGGGCTTTCACGATCCTGACATCACGTTCCAAACATTTCAGATTTTCGAAAAAATAGTGCTAAACTAGTGTGCTTGTCAAAAATTTTTTTTTACAGTTTCTGACTGCTCCCTATATTTTAATTTAGACTCAATTTAGTGTAGGAAAATTATTACAAAGGGAACAATATTTCTTAATTACTTTTACAATTACAAGTAAGGATAAAGTCATCCCATTGAAATTAATAAAATTATTATTTATATGGTACATTCAAAATAATTTCACACAGTAACCGACATAAAGCTTGTAACACATTATTAAAACACCTTTCTATTTTCACTAAAGAATGAAATAACTCTCCAAGAATTTTGCATTTTTTTGTTTTTACGGTCTCTAGATCACGAAATAGTTTTGACCGTTTATCTATCGGTTTGTCACCGCGATAACTCCGAACGAAATTGATTATGTGTTATCAAATGACAAGAATATTGTAATTGACACGACAATCCTGAACACGATCAAAACATTGGTAGTGACCATCGGATGCTCAGAGCAAAAATAAGAATAATCTGAAGCAGGAGAGAAAAACAAAGGTAGATTGATAACGCATACAAAGATAAAGTCACCAACAGAAATAACAAAGCAAAACACAGACGAACATATCGACAAGCACTGAAAAATCATATAAAATAAACTACCAAATAGAACTGATGAACTGAAACGCACAAATAACCAACAGCCTACTCATGACTACAAAGCAAATAGCAACATAGAAAAAAGAAAAAAAACACAAAAATTAAGTAAAGAGACACAAAATGTCATGAAACAGAATTGGCAGAAATAGACAAAGAAATAAAGAAAAAGATTAAAGAAGGCGTCAAACAGTACAGAAACTCGGAAATAGAAGAAACTTTGAAAGATTTGAAACATCTAAACAAACGAATAGATGAGATTATCAAATAATAAAACTTATAAATAACGATAACCAAGAGATCGGAAATCAAAGAGACAACTACAGAAAATATTATCAAACACTCACCGCCATTCCGAAAAGAAGAAGGAAATAGAGTGATAGTACGAAATGTGGGATCTGAAGAAATTCCCGATGTAACAACGGATGAAATAATGAACGCCTTTCAACAACAACAACAAAGAATCAGGGGACGGCGAATAAATAAGTATAGAAATGAAAGTATGGAGGGGTATCGATAGTACAATTTTTTCAAGCTCTGTTTAACAGGTGCTTATAGAAATAAAATATCAACACCTTGGTAAACGCCTTGATTGTGCTTATATTTAAAAAGGGGAATAAATTTAAAGAGGAGAATTACAGGCCCATCAGCCTGTTATCGGTACTACTATACAAAATCCTCACTAGAATCATAACATACAGATTAACGAACTTCACAACCACGTGAACAAGCGGGATTTAGGAGGGGATACAGCACTTTGGATCATCTTCAAACAATTAGATTACTAGTGGAAAAAGTAAATGAATATAAATGGTCACTTTGTGGATAGCAATGGTTGACTACAAAAAAGCATTTGATTCGGTAGAGATATGGGCAGTCTTAACGCTTTAAGTAACAGCAGAGTCGGTGAAAGGTACACAATCTAATAATACATATATAAAAATGCCACATCACAAACAATGCTTGAAGAAGAAACAAATAAAATCAAAATTAAAAGAGGAATTAGACAAGGCGATTCGATATCCCCAAAGCTGTTCACTTTGATTTTAGAAGACATGTTCAAATCGTTAAAGCGTTCGCCAACACGAAAGAAGAATTACAAGAAATGCTGATGTAATTAAATAACAAGTCTTGAGAAATAAATCTAAAAATATACTCCACCAAAACTAAATATTTGAACAACGAAAGTGAAGATAACAGCCAGGAACTATTAATAGAAGGTGAAAGAATAGGAAAGGTACAAACATTCATATATTTAGGACAAAAAATCGAAATATCAAAAAATAATTTAAAGGCTGACTTGGATAGAAGAATCTCGTTAGCTTTGTTTGCGTTCGGAAGATTACAGTCTACATTTAAATTGGACATCCCAAATAAAATAAAAGCCCGAGTATTCGATCAATATGTACTGCCAGTATTAACATATGGCAATGAAACGTGGGCTTTAAATAAAAGTATAATAAAGAAACTCCAGGTAACCCAAAGAGTAATGGAGAGGAGAATGCGAAATATTAGACTCCAAGGTCGTATTCTAATATTGAGATACGAAGAAGTTACAGATGCAATACAACGAATATGTATATTAAGGTGGAATTGGGCGGGGCATATCGCAAGGATGAATGATAACAGATGGACACGCCGGTATGGTTAAATGGAGACCTAGAGAATACAAAAGAAGCAGAGGTAGACCACAGACAAGATGGACGGACAACATAAAAAGATTAGCAGGACACGATTGGATGCAAAAAGCAAACAACAAAGCTCATTGGAGACAACCTGGGGAGGCTTACATCCGACTATGGATGGAATAAGCTAACGATGATATATTTACCACTACAGCAAGCACTTTATTTTTGCACTCGACTTCTGATGAAGCTAACATGGTTAGTGAAACGCGGGTCGAGTGCAAAAATAAAGTGTTTGATGTAGTGGTGACATATACTGAATAGTGTCATTATGCCAGAGATTCCCAACATAATAAATAATATGTAGAGAGTGTGCTTCCTTATTTTTAGCTGGAATGAGAAAGGTAAGAGAATTAGAAAAAATAGCGCCAGCTGAACCGGGAAGTGATTAGAGTCATTTTGAAAAGGTTGAATAAATTGTGTTGAGTTTTATAAGAACTTTTTTGGGTTTTTAGTTGAGACAATGAAGATAATGAATTTAAATTATTAGTCGAATATGTAAGAGCTAAATGGAAGGAGAAGGGAGGTAGAGATATGTTTTTGAGTATATCGTGTTACATGGTCCTTTCTGGATTCTTGGTGACGAGCAATCTGAAAATTACGTTACTTTATTCTTCTTTTTAATCTTAACAAAGCTATTATGCATCGAAAAGTGATTATAGAGAGGCTGCAAAAAATATTGACTTTATAACTTGTTTTTGCAATTGAAGTACTACTATATAATTATTCAAACAAATTGTTGCAGGTTTCAAACATATTCGGCCTGACTCACAAAAAACGTAAATGGTTAAAGCTGATCTAATTTAGCAACTAGAGATTTAAAGTAGGATTTTACTAGGGCCCAGTAACCCAACTAAAGTTATGCGGCTGTGCAGCATAAGATCACAAAAATCGTTCTAATTTAAGATTAAACCGATAAATATAAAATTGTAAAAAACTGTTAAATATTCTACCTGTCTTAATTCTCCCCTATTTTAGTCAATTATGTTATAAAATTTGGTGACATTTACAATATAATTTACTACATTTTCAGAGCAAGAGTCAACTGGACCGCTAGAGGTTACAAGTTTCATTGCAACTAGACCGCGTCTAACTTTTAAGAAGCTTTTAGAGAACCTGGCGGATCGGATTTATCTATGATAATAACCAAGAAACGGTAAAAATTGTGCAATCTGAGTATTAGGTGGATAAAATATGTAATAATAAGTCTGAAAGGGTAATAAAGGAAAAAAACCTCCAACTTTTGTACTTATCTAGGTGAGATGCAAAATATACGAAAAAATCCTGTATATTTACGCGATTTTTTACCATAATAATTTCCTTTTTTATTCGTTATCTTTTAAATGTTTTTAAAAGTTTAAACACTTAATAAAAAAACAATCACTCGACACTTATTCATTATCACCAACTCCGGATACAAAAGAAATATTAACAAAACGAAGACGAAAAAAGTTACCACTCATTAAATTGCCCTCCATAAATCACTTTCCCACGAAACTTTCCCGCAAATAACAACATCGAATCTCGCTTTCCAGTGACGTTAAAATTCGTTTTCCCCGAAAAACCTATTTTCGCTATTAAATAGCTTATTCGAAAATGTTGCGCTCACGTCAAACAAGCATCTGGAAAGCCCGGATTCAGCTTCGCTCTGTTTCTATGGATACACACAGCTCCTTACCTGTCCATGGAAGCCAATTTTAGTCATTAGTCTGTAATATAATTGTGTAGTGCAATATTAGGTACACTAGCTTGCTTCTAACTTGACGTCATGAAAATTTGTTACAACTCAATTATATTAACAAGGTGGAAAGTCACAAAGTTATCTCTATATTAATATTATATCTACAGGGTCGGCTTTCACAAATTAATGGAGCTAAAAAAGATATTAATCAAGTTTTTTCTTGGACTCTCATTGTAGCTCTGCTAAAGAGCCGAGAAAGAGAGAGAAATTGAGGAGTAACATTTTGCTAAAAAACTCGAATTTATCTGCCGTCGACTGACAGCAACGGCTTCTGTCTTTGGATGGGGTGGGGGAAGATAGGGCTTCATAGATGATCTATTCCCAGATTGGTGAGAGGTAAAAACTAATGTCACAATTAAGGTTGTTGGAATGTTTCATCTTTATCGTGACAGTGGTTATACTTCTCATCAGTCGGGAACAGATCATACATGGAGCTCCGCCCTCCCCTACTCCGGTCCGCTAGTCTAAAAGATGTGTACAAGCGAAATTAAATCAGTCTTGTGCTACATTCTGAAGAAGTGAGTTCTCGAAAAAAGCTCCGAAACAGCCGGCAGGATGATCGTCGAAACGTCAGCATCACTTTTTCGATCGACACAGGAGAAATTCAGAAGGATACCGATAATCTCTATAACCTGTGTTTCCTATTGAAATTATTCGACCATTTTTGGAAAAATTAAAAACATAATTGTTTGTGTGAAGATCTGCTCCGGACATTATGATGTTTTAAACTTGGACTGTATTGAAAATCTGCTCTTTTCATCTCATTTTTAGATTTACAGGAAACATCTGAAGACTCTAGATTCATTTTGTATCCGTTCCAATGGATAAATATAACTCCTGACCTGCTCGTGGAGGCCAACTTTACTCATCGCTCATCAGTCGGTAACATAATTGTGCATTACAATATTAAGTATACCAACTTGACTTTGCGAAAATTTGTTAGAATTTAATTATGCTAACAAGGTGAAAAGTTACGAAGCTAAATTATATATGTATATGTACAGAGGCAGCTTTTAAAATGTTTATTTTGCTAGAAGCAAAAAAGGGATTTAAATTTAAAAATGATCTAATTGGAACCTAAAAGTTCTAGTGGACTAGTTTTTTGTTTGTATTAGTTCAGTCAATAAGCTTTGAAAGCGACACATATCGAGCATCACTTGAACCAAATATTGAACACCATTTTGAAGCCATATGAAACACCCTAAATTTCAAGTCGATCTGTTAAGTCATTCATTGATTATCCGCTGGTTAAAGTAGACGTGTTTGAATATTTTAAAAATGGAAAAAATCCAATATCGGGCGGTGATAAAATTTTTTGTTTTGAAAGGTTTATCGGTAATTAAAAGCCATGCAAAGTTAGTAAAAGTATTAAAAGAGTCTGCCCCTTCATTTCCAGCTGTTCATAGATGGACTCTAGAGTTTAAACGTGGTCCGTAGAAGCGTTACTGATGATCCACGTTCAGGACATCCAAAAATTGAAGAAACTATTCGTGCAAATACAAGATATGGTAATGGAAGACCGTCGATTAACAGTGGATGATTTAGCTGAAGCTATGGGCATCTCACATGGATCAGTACATGAGATCTTAACTAAGGTTCTGGGTGTGAGAAAGCTATTCACAAGAGTGGTGCTGCATTTGCTAACATCGGAACAAAAACGCACTTGAGAGAAACTTTCTAAACAACATGTGGGTCGTTTGACAACGAATAAAACTGATTTTATGTATCGATTTGTAACCATGGATGAGACTTGGGTTTACCAGTATGATCCTGAACTACGACAACAAATCGCACAATGAACTGAGCCCGGTTGTTCAGCTCCAAAGCAGCCAAGGGGGTAAAAGTCGTTCAAAAACATTATGGCATCAGTTTTCTGGGATCCAAAGGAATTTTGTTAAATGGTTACCTTCAAACTGGTAAAACAATCACAGGAAAGTATCATTGCGACATTTTGGGCCAACTGGATGAGGAAATTCGTGAAAAAAGGCCCAGTTTGCAAAAGAAAAAAATCATCTTTAATCATGACAATGCATCTGCCCACAGAGGTGCTTTCGCAACGACAAACTGGTTGGATTAAAGTACGAATTTTTGGAACATCCACCCTATTCGCCAGATCTGGCTCCGTCTGACTTCCACTGTTCCCAAACCTCATAAGATTTCTACGTGGAAGCGTTTTTCAACAAATGATGAGGTGATAGCATCCGTAGATGGATATTTTGAAGGTCTTCAGAAAAACCACTTCAGAGATAGGGTAAATGAAATGGAAAATCGCTGGAAAAAATGTATCGAGCTTAAGGGAGATTATGCTGAAGAATAAATATATTTCGTCTTATTAATTCATCTTGTTTCATTTCCGCTTCTAAAACTTATTGACTGACCAATATTGTATTCGTGAAAAAAAAACAACGTCCGAGATTTTTGCAATTCCTTACTATTTAAAGCTCCGTTGGAAACATTATTTAGGTTTTATCCCTTAACATTTTCCCTACGTATTTGTTACGTTTCCTTTGTGAACTAAAATAACTAGTACTGACACGTTAAATTCTTGTATAGGACTTTTTCTTCTGCAGTGAGGTTAGACCTCGCTGATTTAATACGTGTTATAATTTTGACCAAATGACATATACCTGGACAGGTAGAAGTCCACGCTTCAACATTGGAAATTATTTTTTCGACTGGAATGTTCTGATCTGATTGATTTTTGGGCTATTTATCACATTGCATCTAATCAAAAACAGATAAACTGACCAGTAATGTAAAAACTGGGATGTAGAGCTAGTTCGCTTCCTCGTAGTGCATCCCGGATAGCGTTAAATGCGTGAACTAAATGTACTAGCACATGCTGGCGACCAGACAATTCTTAGAATCTCCTGGTCACTGAAACATTGTAATGGCTGATCAAGATATTAATGCGAATGGAGCTTCTCAGGACTAACTGACTAGAAGAAAAGACTTTATGTATAGTTAATATTGTAATGTTTCCTGCCGTACTGGCTATTACATTGAGGATATTACATGTTTGTTTAACCGCCGGAGCTCCCAGACAAAATGGTACTACAGACAAAATAGCTAAATTACTTAAAAGATCCAACATTCGCACGATCTTCAACACTTGTAAGAAAATTTGGCAATGCTTGAGATCATCATCAAATTCGGGCAATTTGGAAATCTTTACCCTGAGAATGCGCAGAAAATCAGATAGAAAGTATGCCTCGAAGATGCCAGGCGATCATCGACGCTGATGAGGACTAGACGAACTACTGAATAATTAGCATTTTAATGGCAATTCTTCTATCGAATGCTGCAAAAAACTTTTAAATAAATACATATTTTAACGGATAATGTGCAACGTTCTTACTTGATCGACTGTATAATATCAATTGGTAATTAGCTGCAGCTTAAAACTAAACACTTATTTGAATTATAATTAATAACAGTTTATGTAACATTAACTTTGAGAGTTTTCTTTCTCAAAAACTAGCGTTATTGTTCCATTTTGCATTTTTCGACACAACAATGCCAACATCAAACCCTACACGAAAAAACTTGTCAAAAGTCTAAACCGGACCCACAGTGTCAAAAGTTTTGAAACTTTTCTCCACATAAATTTTATGCTAAAATACACCTTTTACCTAAAATTTCCACTCTATATTTTATATTTACAACAACTTTACTTTTACATACATAAATTACTGCTACCGCCGTTAGAGAAAATACATTTTCACAAAAAAGTTCCGCTTTTTACCCGTCACTCAAGCCATACTGTTTACCAATCACATTTACAGTTTGATTCTTTGCCTTTTTTGAAATTACAATGACTTTTAGCATTACGATGTCTGTCGGTAAAGGTATACGATAAATCTTTCAGCTCTCTTCCACAATGAACCCAAATATACGTTAGAATAAAAGTAAGAGAAGCCGGACTGTCGATTGTGTCGGACTTTGGAAAGTAACCTGTATACCTGACACTTGGCACTTCAAGTCACTTATTAAATGATATGACCGCTGGTCTTACATAGAGCATAATAAGTGTTTCGTACGGAACACTTATAAGATCGCTTCCGTGTCTGTCTGCCCGTCTGACCGTTTGTCACGCCCGATTTTCTCCGAAACTATTTGACAGAGAAAGTTGAAATTTGGCACTAACATAGGAATTGATGGCTCCATCAGAACCGTGTAGTTTTGAAATTTAAATTTTGACTTAAAGGGTTAGTTTTGGGGAGTGAAATCGGAAATGAAAAAAAATACGAGGTCATCGAGTGAGGTGTCAAATGAAAGCTTGTGAAAACACGAGTTCAAAAATATGTATAATGTATAATGTATTGTATTATTTTTAAAAAATTGCGAAAAATCGCTGTTCCCCTCTTATCTCGAAAAGTACGGATTTAAAAATTCTGGAATGTTCTCCACAGCGTGTAGATTGAATGAAAATTATCACAAGTGCTTTACCTTTAATAATTTATCTGATATATAAAAAAAAACAAAAATTTCAAGGTCATCAGTTTTCAGGAAAGGTCGGAAACAATCATTTGGGGTGTGTTTTGTGAAGTCATTGATCATTTTATACTTCTATCGCAAAAATTTTTATTTCAAAAACAATCAACTTACGGCACACTAACTGCGCAGGTCCGACGAAATTAAAAATCTTTAGTTCGTAAGAAAAAAAAGTTTTTCTTTGTACGCCAACTTGAATGAAATCTGAACTTGCGGAAAATTGTAAAAAGAAATATCATAGTTGGTAAGAACCTTCTGTTTACCACTACATATATGGCCAAAAAAAGTCACTGTTATATTATATTCTTAGAATTTTGACTTCAAATTCAAAATTCTAATTTTAAAACTTAAAATTATGACTTTAATTGAGCTTATTGTACATTTTTTTATGACAAAATTATTACCGTTATTTCCCGATATTTTTAATAGTCTCTGTTTTAATCATAACACAAGATAAAAAATGTACCGGCCAAGTGCAAGTCGAACTTACGCAGTTAGTGTTCCATACGGTGATTGCTTTTAAAATAAAATAAAATCCTTACCTAGGCTAAGTTAATTAGGCCCTGACATCTTAAGATCTAATATGTATTATCACGTATGTAATAAGAGTTATAGCATTTTAGCTCCCTAATAGCCAATAAATCAATCTAGCTGAGTCTAGCCGCGCGAGCAGCAATGTACTAAAAAGTATATTAATATAACCTCCACCATATTGTCAAGGTCATGGGTTTTTATACCAGATAAGTTATGAAACGAAATGCACTCGTGATAATTTTAGCTCAATCTATACTTTATGAAGAATATGCCAGAATTTTTTCAAAATTTTTTAATCAGTACTTTTCGAGATAAGGGGGAGGGCAGCAATTTTTGGCCATTTTTTAAAGAGTATTACATTATATATATTTTTGAACTCGTGTTTTTACAAGCTTTCATTTGACACCCCACTCGATGACCTGATAAAAGATTTTTTTTTCACTTCCGATTTTACTCCCCAAAACTAACCCCTAAGTCAAAATTTAACTTTCAAAACTACACAGCCTTTATTGGGCCATAAATTCCTATATTACAACTTTCTACGTCAAATAGGTTTGGAGAAAATCCTTTGTGTCAAACGTACAGACGGACACCGAAGTGATCCCATAAGTCTTCCGTAAAGAACACTAAAAAGGGCAAAAATTAAAAAGTACCTAATTCACTAAAACGACCACTGTAAAACTGACGAAATTGACAAGTGAATCAGTTAAGACAAATAAGTTGTGAAGCTATGCAAGTAAGAAGGCGGCGAACGACGCGCTACCCAAATTCAAGGAATAATTTGAAGGGTTACAGATCTTCGAAAAATTCATATTTTTTTAGAACCTCTGCAACCAATATTTTCAGTTTATTAGCATAAAATTATTTTTTTTAAACTCTACGGAGTCCAGAATTCTTTAAAAATTAAAATTTTTAAAACTAAAAACATACTTAATATTTAGAATATTGAAAATAAGTCTTAAAATCATTTTTTTGGAATTCTAACCCACATTTTAAGTTTACGGAAAACTCACTGGACTATAATGCCATAATATTACATACTAAGTTACCAATAGATATTAAAAACTTTAGTGTGAACCAATTTAAGACTAAAATAAAATACTTTTTGGTAGGCAATGCATACTATTCGATTAATGAATTCATGAAATGACTGAAAATACTAACACACGAATATATCAGGAATACGTTAAAAGGCAGAAATTTGAAGTAAATATAGTTCACTCTAGATCTTAACTTTGTACTGTTTGTATTGTGCAGTTTTTACGTATAGTTTTTGTCTTGTTTCTGTGTATTTACAATCCTTTGTTTTTTGTTTGTCTTTTTATGCTACTGTTATTTCGTTATATTTATTTTTAATTATAAACATAAGTTTTAGAATAATTAATTGAGAGATACAAAGAACTCTTTGCATAACTTTTTTTTATTTTTAATGTTATTTATGTCATTTTGCATAATTTTTATGCAATTATTTTTTACAAGTATAAATATATATAAAGTATATATACGTATATATATATTTATTTATTTAACCAGTTGCTGTATATATAAAAGTATTTAAATTTTTTTATATTTGATTTGCAAAGACTCTTCAATATGTGCGCTTTAAAAGTTTTATCATATGTGCCCAATACGCAAATAACGCCCAGGAAATTAACCGATAAGATAAGAGTTCCGTGAGACTAAATGAAATTTAGTCCCCCGTCTTTATTAAATGCAACTAAAGGTCGGTTCAAACGCTCAATCTTGACCAGTAAGCCTAAAACAAATCTTTTTGATTGAACTACTCCTACTAATCTCCTGTGGAGAAACTACAGTGTAGTGAAACATGCGATGGATATTTTGACCCAATATATAGTAAATTTCGAGTAGAAAATTAAAATAAATCTGTCGACAACCATTACATTATCGAGCGTATGAGGGAGTCTTAACATCAGTAGCAAGAGAGTAGGTTGTGAATTTCACGCCCCTTCATTTGTTTTCCGAAATAATGACGAATGTCTGAGCACGTGAGCACCACAGATATTTTATCCATTTAGGGATATTGACAGAAATATATGTGAATATGAAATGGGGGAACATTTCGATTATTGAAGCGTGTATATTAAATTGAAATGATAACGGTGATGATATTAAATTTAGTAAAGAATCGCAAAATATATGCATACTTTTTCTTTAATTTCAAGAACTCTAGTATGTAGTGTTTCGTTAACATTATTTTTACTGGGAATAAATTTTCTTAATAAAAAAGAATAAATATATATATATATATATATATATATATATATATATATATATATATATATATATATATATATATTCATATATATATATATATATATATATATATATATATATATATATATATATATATATATATATATATATATATATATATATATATATATATATATATATATATATATATATATATATATATATATATATATATATATATATATATATATATATATATATATATATATATATATATGTATATATTATCATATATATATATATATATATATATATATATATATATATATATATATATATACAGGGCGTGATGGAAATCACTGCATATATTGGAACTGGCACCTCCTTGTAGCAAGACCGATTGCAGAATATTCACCTTAAATAGCGTAGCTCAATAATAAAGGAAAAAAATCGACCCTAAATAAAGGATGAAATAAAGATATTGTTTTCGCTCCGCCACTGGTAAACAAAACAACTAAACAATATGACCGATTGTTAACAAGAACGCAACATTTACAGTGTTGGTGAGATTTAACTCAGCACAGGCGCATTGTACGAACAGCAACAATACACCTGTGCTTGAGCTAGTTCGTACAATGGCGGTCTTTCAGTGAAAAAATCCACTTGTGTCATATTTTTTAATTTTTCAAAAATTTTCAAATTAAAAAAAGTATTGAATGTGCTTTTACATGACCTCGCAAGTCACTCGTTTCAATATATGCATGATTTATAACACCCTATATATATATATATATATATATATATATATATATATACATATATATATATATATATATATATATATATATATATATATATATATATATATATATATATGGGGTATTATGGAAGTAAGTGACTTGCGAGGTCTTGTAAAAGCATATATATATACACACACACATACTTGTGTCATATTTTTTAATTTTTCAAAAATTTTCAAATTAAAAAAAGTATTGAATGTGCTTTTATATGACCTCGCAAGTTACTATATAATATATGCAGTGATTTATAACACTCTATATATATATATATATATATATATATATATATATATATATATATATATATATATATATATATATATATATATATATATATATAAAATATAAAATGTAACTCTGTCTCTCTGTCTGTCCATTGGCTGTACGTTAGTGCGCTTATCACTGGAGAACCATTTATCCGATTTACGTGTTTTTTTTTTAAAACATACATATGTTCTCTGGCCAGGTTATAGGCTATATTTTCTTACGATAGGTAGCATAAGGAATGAGCAGTGACGATAATAGTGAGTGAAGTCGGAAAAAAGTTTGCCGCTAGCGCGTTTCCTTGCAATACACAGCCTAAACCATTAAATATGGAACAATATTATGTAGCAGAGAATATCTATAATCTATAATATATATAAAATACAATGTCTCTCTGTCTGTCTGCCTGTCCATTAGTGCGTTTATCACGCGAGAACCACTTATCCGATTTACGTGTCTTTTTTTAAATTCATACATATATTCTTTGGCCAGGTTATATAATAATAATAATAATCTATACCTATAATATATATAAAATGCAACTTCTCTCTGTCTGTCTGTCTGTCCGTTAGTGCGCTTATTCCTCGAGAACCACTTATCCGATTTGCGTGATTTTTTAAATTCATACATATGTTCTCTGACCAGGTTATAGATATATATTTTATTACATCTATAATATATATAAAATGCACCGTATCTCTGTCTGTTTGTCTGTCTGTCTGTCTGTCTGTCCGTTAGTGCGCTTATCACTCGAGAACCACTTATCCGATTTACGTGTTTTTTTAATTCATACATATGTTCTCTGGCCAGGTTATATAATAATAATAATGATCTATATAATATATATAAAACGCAACGTCTCTCTCTCTGTCTGTCTGTCTGTCTGTCTGTCTGTCCGTTAGTGTGCTTATCATTCGAGAACCACTCATCCGATTTGCGTGTTTTTTTTTTAATTCTTGATTTAATATATATCAAAAAAAATCTCTAATATATATAAAACGTAACTTCTCTCTGTCTGTCTGGCCATTAGTGCACTTAGCATATAAGAACCACTTATCCGATTTACATGTTTTTTTTTTTTATAAAATACTAAGGGAATAAACAGAGACACAATGCTAATATGTAGGAAAAAAGATGGAAATTTAGCAGAAAGGCTGAATAGATGGGCGGAATACTTTAAAGAAATATTAAATGGAGATAAAAATGAGGAGTTGAATGAGAAATAGGAAGCAAAATTAACTGAAGGGCAGGAGGGAAAAAATAAGAGAAATACTCAGAACCCAAAAAAAAATAAGGCCCCGGGTGGAAATTGTATAACAGTAGAAATGATAAAAGGTGGAGGAGTAGATCTGGAAAATGAAATATGCTGGTGGGTGCAAGAAATATGGAAAACAGAAAAGATGCCAGTGAGTTAAAAAGAGTCGCTCATTTGTCCAATATACAAAAAAGGAGAAAAAATTATATGTGCTAATTATATACCAATAGCCTTACTGGATGTCGTGTACCAGATACTAGTGGTGACTATCAAAAACAGACTAGAAGAGAAAGCCGAGTCTATTCTGGGAGAGTACCAGTGTGGATTGAGGAAAAATGGTTCGGTTACAGACTAGATATTTTCGATTAAGCAAAACCAAGGTAATACCTTAGAACAAAATTTGGCACTACACTTGGTCTTTGTGGATTTCAGAGAAGCATATGACTCTGTAAATAGAGAAAGACTCTAAAAGATAATAGAAGAACTAAAAATTCCAAGTAAATTGATGCGCATGATGAAAATGACCCTGAATGACGCAGAAAATAGAGTGTTGGTTGACGGCAAAGTATCAGACAAGTTTAAGGTGAAGATAGGATTAAGACAGGGGGATCCCGTATCCACATGTCTATTTAATTTGGTACTAGAGAAGATTATCCGGGAGTCAAAAATAAAAACAAATGGAACGATATACCAACAAACCTGCCAATGCTTGGCCTATGCGGATGATGTAGCAGTGATTGCAAGAGCAAAAGAGAACCTCAAAAAAGCCATAAGTAGGATAGAAGAAAGGGGAAGGATGAGAGGACTAAAGATAAATGAGGAAAAAACAAAATACATGGAAATTACAAAGAAGAAGGATAATAAAAACAACAAAAGTTTAGATATAATAAACAACTTAGGGAAAAGATATATGTTTGAAAAAGTAGACAAATTTCATTATCTGGGAGTAACACTAACAGAGAGTGGACAAGAAAGGACGGAGATACAAGAAAGAATAGCGAAAGGACAGATATGTTTGGGGGAAATGAATCCAATATTGAAATCAAAGAATGTATCAAGAAAAACAAAAGAAAACATATATGGGACAGTTGTCAGACCCACGGTGACATATGAATGCGAAACGTGGAAACTGAATGCAAGAGAAAAGGAGACGTTGGAGGTGTGGGAAAGGAAAGCCTTAAGAAGAATCTATGAAGGAATTAAAAAAGAGGGACTGTGGAGAAAAAGAACAAACTACGAATTAAAATGCCTATATACGTTACCCCTTATAAGCCAAATCATACGAAGCCAGCGATTAAGATGGTTGGGACACGTGGCAAGGATGAAAGAAGAAATACAGGCAAAGCAAGCCCTAATAAGAGGAGTGGTTGGAAGAAGGGGCAAGGGTAGACCTCTATCTACATGGATTGACGCAGTAAAGCAAGATCTGGAGTTGATGGGAATCCCATACTGGAAAAAGCTAACAGGAGACAAAAAGAACTGGAGACGAGTATGCAACCAAGCCATGGGCCTCTAAGGCTTCTCGAGCTATATAATAATATAAACATAACGAATAAGCAGTAACGATAAAGGTAAATCAAGTCCACGCGAGCGGAGCCGCGGGCACGGCTAGTATATATATATATATATATATATATATATATATATATATATATATATATATATAAAGGTAATTTAAACTGGACAAATAATAACAAACCCTCCCCCTGGAGGGGTAAATCTAGAAAGGAACTACCAGATTTCTCAATCAGTTATCCAGAACAGTCCTAACATGGCTCAGTCAAGATGTCAGCTTATCCCTTCTCCGAACTTATTAGTTGCTCAAAATGCAGCTAATAATACCAAGAAAGCCGACAATAGACGGAAGCAGTATAGTTCAGTGACGTCCTTGAAATAATAATGCAACAACAAATCACAAGGTCCACACTTCACTAGCAACCGGAGCACACTGATGAGAAGTTTATCCGTCTCTCCATTTTACTTGAACGTGTGGGCTCAACTTGTATCGTCAAACTTGCATGACAAACTGGTTGGACCAACTTACTTGATCGTCTGTACGCGGTTTAAATTTTTACTCTCTCAACAAAAAACTTAAGCAGATTAAACGACTAATAATGTGGTGTTACAACTAACTACATTTGAATCTTAGGTCTTAATAACAAACACGAAATACTATGCTTCTAGGGTCCATAAGAAAATCTTGTTTTCAGCAGACTCGAATCTAGCAAACAACCAGCCGTTATTAAAACGAAACACTATATTAAAACTCATTAATTGAGATACATTTTTCAAAATTAAATGATTGTTCTCTAATTGTGTTTAAGTCCTAAACACGCACTAGATTGAGTTACTCATCCCTTTAATTTATAAAATTATTTGTGACGAAACGTCAGGTCATTCTAAGGAAGAAATTTATCATCTCTGCGTCAGGCTAGGGTAATAAATAGGAATTTTACCAAAATCTAAGTATGGTTCAATTGAAAAAAAAGTATTGGACCTCGGATCCAAGGAATCACCCATTTCAATATGTAAACTATTTTCATAATACCCTGTATAAATAAAACAAACACCAACATATAAAATTTCATTCCCTTTCCTCCTATGTTGATTTACAACCTAAAATTTCTCTATGCTACTGTTAAACTATAAACTCACTCTATGTTATTTTGCCGCTATTTCCGATGTTATTATACCAGTTTTAATCAAATAAAGCGGAAAACCTGCAGAAGTAATGCACCTAAAGGTAAAACAAAGTGGCGTGAAAATTGGATCTTTCTTTTTCGAGTTACAACTTTTGACGATTCATTTATAAATAAATAAAATTCACCCTCTCGCATATTCTCGACATTTTTAAAAAGTATGATTTTATACTTTGAAACAAACATCTTTACAATATATTTCTTATTTTGTAATATTGCACGTTGCCATATATTTTTTTTAAGTTAATATAAATCTGAGAAAAAAAAAACACTTACCGTAAATCCTATACCTACAGTGGCGGAAAATTTCCCACTTTCAAATTTTCCCGTGTCAAATTTCACTAAAAGGGAGGTTTTTCCCACTCCACTGTCTCCAAGTAAAATGGTCTGAAATCAAATTTTTATTTACTAAAATGACATTTAAAACAATATATTGAGGATGATATCACACTGCTTGAGTTATTGTTAACATTTTAGTGATAAAGAGTTATTTCAAACTCACTTTCACATTTAAAATCAGTCACGCACCTTGAAAGAACTGGAAAATTAACTTAAATCAAGATAAAACTAAAGATATCCACTTTTCTAAATCTAAAATTAGGCGCCTAGAAATAAAGGTAAGAGTCTGAAATAGACAAATTGAGTGCTTTAACGACGTTAAGTATTTTGGCATCCACTTCAATAAGAAAATCATTTGGAACTTAAGCACCAAAAATCTATTAAAATGGAGTAGTGTACAACTTTCGGTAATCTATCCGTTAGTGAAATGCGAAAGTAAGCTCAACATTGAACCTAAAATTATTTTATAGAAACCACTGGAAAGGTCGGTTTTGACATATGGTGCTCAAATTTGGTGACACAGCAGAACTCCAGAAGAACCTATAAGCTCCGTAATGTGTGGAAGTTTTCTATCAAAATTAGTATTTTTCTGATTTAGGTCTATTAGGGTTAGGTTTATTGTTTTGGTAAAGCTGTTCAATGTCTCTTTTTTAAAATTTACACAACTACAAAAAAAATTTTTGTTTTTGTCCTAAAATTTATTTTATGATTTTTCTATTCATTATGCTTCAAAATAAAGGAAAAGTACCTATATTCCATATAAAGTTTGCTTTTGTGGTAGTTATGATAATAATACATTTTTCTGAGTTATCGTAGAAATATTAAATAGTTCTGATATATTTAAAAATACCGCGAAAAATAAACGGGTCGTAACTTTCACACAGTGTCTACAGATGTCACTTAAGTGATAAACAACAATTGACTGTTTTGTAGAAGACTTAAAGAGGTTAAAATGCCGTCGTGTAAATATGATGCTGATGCATTTTGTTCTATATGTGGTATATTTATTAAAGTACGAGATATAAAATTTTATTTAAACGCATGAGAAAAGCTTTGTGAAGCCTACAAAGCCTATTTCAACTGCCCTGTTCGGAATCTAGACAAGCCCTGGGCTCCACATGTTGCTTGTAGTAATTGCAAAAGATGTTTAGAAGGTAAACAATTTTTAGTAAAAAAAAATATAAATATGTTTATTTTTATCTTTATTTATTTCAGGTTGGTATCGAGGTGAGAAACGGAGTATGAAATTCGCAGTACCGAGACTTTGGCGAGAGCCAAGAGACCACGTTAATGACTGTTATTTTTGCGTAGTAAATCCAGCTAAAAGACGTAGAGGCAAACATGCGAAACCCATCGAATATCCTGACCTTGCTTTATCTTCTGCTCCAATCTCACATAGCTCACAACTTCCAGTACCTGAACCTCCTAAAAAATTGTCTCAATCAAGCTCATCTCAGAGTTCATATAAAAATATTGAAGATGAAGAATTTGTACTGTCACAGGAACCACCGAAACCTCATTTTCTTACCTCAGAACACTTTAATGACTTAATAAGAGATTTGAAGTTGCCGAAGAGTAAGGCAGAGCTTTTGGGTTCTCGTTTGAAGCAATGGAATTTGCTTATTGATGTCAAAATAAGAGATCAACGAAGTCGGCATGAGACATTTGCTACGTTCTTCACCAAAGAAGATGGACTTTGTTATTGTAACGATATAAGAGGTTTGTTTAAAGCAATTGGGATGCCCTGTGTTCCCAGTGAATGGCGTTTATTTATTGACAGCTCGACGAAAAGCTTGAAAGCCGTTTTATTACATAACGGAAATAAATTTCCATCTCTTCCAGTCGCTCATTCTGTACATCTAAAAGAAAACTATGAAAGTGTTAAAATTTTACTCGAAGCTTTAAAATATCAAGAGTATAAGTGGCAGTTCACTGGAGATTTTAAGATGGTAGGATTTTTAATGGGACTACAGGGAGGATATACAAAATATCCGTGTTATCTCTGTTTGTGGGATAGTAGAGCGGATGCTAAACACTATGTTCAACGATCATGGCCACTAAGAACGGAATTTTGTTCTGGAAAACAAAACGTTAAAAGTGAACCTATTGCTGAACCTGAAAATGTATTAATGCCGCCTTTACACATCAAGTTAGGGCTTATGAAACAATTCGTAAAAAAGCTAGATGAAAAATCTGAAGCTTTTACATTTTTAAAAAACTTTTTTCCAAAGTTGTCAGAAGCAAATGTTAAAGCTGGAATTTTTGTTGGTCCACAAATAAAAAAAAATTTTGCCAGGGAAGAATTTCCAAAATTACTTACTAGTGCTCAAAAAAAAAGTTGAAATAGTTTTAAAGCAGTAGTCTCTGGATTTTTAGGGAATAACAAAGTTGAAAATTACCAAGAGCTAGTTGAAAACATGTTAGAAAACTTTAAAACCATGGGTTGCAGAATGTCTCTAAAAGTAGATATGCTGCATGCTCATTTAGATAAATTTGAAAACAACATGGGAGCGTACTCAGAAGAACAAAGAGAACGTTTTCATCAAGATATTATGACTTCGAACAACGTTATCAGGGCCAATACAACGAAAATATGATGTGGAACTACATTTGGGGTTTAGTGAGAGAAAGTACTTATGAACATGAAAGAAAAAGTAATAGGGTTCACTTTCAAACTTTTTTCCACTATTTTGTAATTTAATATGATAGTAAAAGTTGATAAAAATCACATATAAATATATTTGTTTCGATTTATCAATAAATAAAAATTTAAACTAGGGATTTTCTAAAATACTGTTGAACCTTTCTCCTGGAAACAAAAGAAACTTTTTCAGGCCATATATATTTTTTTCGTCTAACTGTCGAAATTTCATACACTCTTATCAAAGTCAAAATTCACGTTGACCTGTGTTATCGATAGATACAAGGATTTTACAAACAAACTCTGGATTTTTGTTTAAACTAGCATGAGTTCCCCGCTAACAAAGTATATTGGGTGCCGTTTCGCGGAGCAACTAATATCTAATATCATTTATTGAATAAACTACGTAGGGCTATGATCTATAACTATTATTACATGAGCTGTTCTAACATGAGTATAATGTTAGGCCTTAAGATGTTTAAATGTCAGTAACCTAATACCCTTAGCCTATACATTGGAGTGAAAAGTACCTTTCCGAGAGATGGTAGCAGAAACAAAAAACCATATGATTTTCAATTAGTGATAATTCTCAGGAGATTCATGTAAAATTTTCATGAAATTTGTTTGCGAGTTACAGCTGGTTAAGTAACGGTACTTTTGACCTTTGGAAAACAATGGAACAAAAAGCATTTCGTGTGATTAAACATTGCTTTTTGATGGGAAAAAAATACAGCTAGAACACAAGTGTCGCCAAGATAGTGCGCCAGCTCACAAGTCCATAAAATTGAAGTTCAAATTCGACCAACTGGATTATGAATTTTTTTCTCATCCGCAGTATTCACCAGATCTAGCCCCCAGCGATTATTACCTCTTTTCAAATTTGAAAAGGTGGCTTTAGGGAAAGAGACTTGGCTCAAATGAAGAAGTCGAATGGGAAACAGACTTATTTTACAGGGCTCGACAAACGTACTATATGACAGGTATCCAAATGTTGGAAGATTGCTGGAATAACTGTTTCTTCTTCAAAAACCTCGGCATTTTTCACCCCATGTATGTAAGGGTTTTATGTAAGTAAGATAAAAATTTAAGGTTTGTAAGACTTAAGATATTTTGTGAATGACGGAGAAGCTTTGATGGTCTTGGGTAGCGAGTCCAATTGTTGGGCGGAGGTCTCTATACATTTCTGACTGTAGGTTTGGAGGTGGGGGTAGCTTTATCCAGGAATCTGAACTGAGTGTTACTCATGAATTCCCCAATGGTTGACATCTGGAGGTGCCGGTGCTTTTGAGTATTGCGAATGAACCACGGGGCGCATGATGATGATGCAGAAGGCCTTGCTTTAAACAGTGGGTGGATCTGTGGGAACATGATATTTGGCATCATTTCGAACTGGGGTAGGTGAGGCCGGCTATAAAGAGCATTTTGTAAATTGCGTGTTGATAATTATGACTTGTTGAGGAGGGGAAGGTAGAGCTTGCCTAGGAGCTGGTTGGCCTTCAAGCTGGTAGCCGGAGCCTCGTCGTTTCATACTAGCCGCTTGTCGTAGAGGACATCCAAGTATTGAATGTTGTTGGTCCATTGGAGTTTGGTGCCATAGAAGATGAGTCTGGTAGATTTGGTAAAAATGTTGGTGTGTGTTTTGGCTGGGTTCAATTGGATTCTCCAACGTTCGAATCAAGGGACTAACATGTCTAAGTGGGGTTGGTGGAGGCTGATAATGATTCTGGTGGACTTGGTTGTGGGCACGGGGCAGCGTATTATGATTGTGCGTTCTAACCTCCGGTGATTGGTCTACAGAAAAGGGAGTTTTGCCACAGAAGAGAAACAAACGGCCGTAAGGGACCTTTGCGATTCGAGTTTTGGGTCAGCAACAACTCAAGTCAATCATCGCTCCTGATGAAGCTAACATGGTTAGCGAAAAGAGCATCGAGTATAAAAATAAAGTGTTCGGTGTAGTGGTGATATATACTGAGTAGTGTCATTGTGCCAAAGATTCCACATTCCCAACATAAATATAAATTAACCAAAGACTGGCTTCTAAGAAGTAACTAACGAGAAACATAAAAAAAACACAGGCGATAGAGGATTTAAAACAAAAATGTGGAAAATCATCAGCATTTAAAATAAATAAAAATGTTTTCATCATCATCATTAGCTTATTCCAACCATAGTCGGATGTAAGCCTCCCCAAGTTGTCTCCAATGAGTTTTCTGTTTGCTTTTTGCATCCAATCGTGTCCTGCTAATCTTTTTCTGTCGTCCGTCCATCTTGTCTGTGGTCTACCTCTGCACCTTTTGTGTTCTGTAGGCTTTTATTCAACTATACGGCGTTTTTATCTGTTATCATTCAGCCTTGCGATATGCCCAGCCCAATTCCACCTTAATAGACACATTCGTTGTATTACATCTGTCATTTTTGATCTTCTTCGTATCTCGATGTTAGGGATATGACCTTAGAGTTTAATATTTAGCATTCTCCTCTTCATTGCTCTTTAGGTTACGTGAAGTTAATTTATTATACTTTTATTTAAAGCCCACGTTTCAGTGAAGTATGTTAATAACGGCAGTACGTATTGATCGAATACGAGTTCAAAAATATATATAATGTAATATTTTTAAAACAGTGCAAAAAATCGCTGTCCCCCCCTCATCTCGAAAAGTATTTATCAAAAAATTTGGAAAAAATTCTGGAATATTCTTTACAGCCTGTAGATTAAACAAAAATTATCACGAGTGCATTAACTCTCATAATTTATCTGGTAAATAAAAAAAATCAAGGTCATCAGTTTTCACTAGAGATCAGAAAAAAAAATTTGTTGAAAACTCATTTGGGATGTTTTTGTGAAGTTACTGATCATTTTATACTTTCGTAACAAAATTTTTTATTTCAAAAGCAATCAATGTATGGAAAATTAATTGCGCAAGTTCAACTTGCACTTGACCGGTTATTTATCCTAAATATATGAATTTCCTATTCTTTCACCTACTATTAATAGTTTCTGGCTCTTATCTTCACTTTCGGTGTTCAAATATTTGGTTTTGGTGAAGTTTATTTTTAGATCTATTTTTCGAGACTTGTTATTTAATTCCATCAGCATTTCTTGTAATTCTTCTTTTGTGTTGGCGATCAGAGTGATATCTTCTACGAATCTTAATTCATTTAATCGTTCACGGTGCATTAGTATTCCTTTATTTTCTCACTTTAGCGATTGGAACATGTCTTCTAGAGTCAAAGTGAACAACTTTGGGGATATCGAGTCGCCTTGTCTAATTCCTCTTTTAATTTCGATTTTATTTGTTTTTTCTTCAAGCATTATTTGTGATGTGGCATTTTTATATATGTATTCAAGAAGAGTTGTGTACCTTTCATCGACTCTGCTGTTACTTAAGGCGTTAAGGACTGCCCACATCTCTACCGAATCAAATGCTTTTTCGTAGTCAACCATTGCTATCCACAAGATGACCTTTTCATTTACTTTTTTCACTAGTAAACTAATTGTTTAAAGATGGTCTAAAGTGCTGTATTCCCGTCCAAATCCCGCTTGTTCAGGTGGTTGATAACTGTCTAATTTATTCGTTAATCTATATGTTATGATTCTAGTGAGGATTTTGTATAGTACCGATAACAGGCCGATGGGTCTGTAATTTTCCAATTTAAATTTGTTTCCCTTTTTAAATATAAGCACAATCAAGTTGTTTACCCAAGGTCAACACCTTGGTATTTACTTTCTATGAGGCACCTGTTAAATAGAGCTTGAAGAAATTGTATTATCGATGTCCCTCCATACTTTATCATTTCTATAGTTATTTCATCGCCTCCTGGTTCTTTGTTGTTGTGCATATATTGTAGGGCGTTCATTATTTCATCCGTTGTTACATCGGGAATTTCTTCAGCTCTCACATTTCTTACTATCACTCTATTTCCTTCTTCTTTCCCGGGCGGTGGCGATATACAGTCATATAGTGTTTGATAATATTTCTCTGTAGCTTCCTTTATCTCTTTGTGAGATCTCTTGGTTATTTATAAGTTTTATTATTTGGTGTCTCTCTGCATTCATTTGTTCCTTTAGGTGTTTCAAACTCTTCTCCTCTTTCAAAGTTTCTTCTATTTTCGAGTTTTTGTACTGTCTGACGTCTTCTCTGATCTTTTTCCTTATTTTTTTGTCTATTTCTGCCAGTTCTAATCTGCAATTTGTAGGATCATTTCTTAACAGTCGTCTCTGTTTCATGAGATTTTGTGTTTCTTCACTTAATTTTTGTGTTTGTTCTTTTTTCGATGCTGCGATTTGTTTTGTAGTCATAAGTGGTTATGTGTGCGTTTAGTTCATCGAGTTCTGTTTGGTAGTTTATGTGTTTTATATGATTTTCCAGTGCTTGTCGATATTCGTCTTTGTTTTGCTTTATTATTCCTGTTGGTGTCTTTATCTTTCTATGTGTTATCAATCTACGTTTCTCTTGCTTCAGATTTATCCTTATTTTTGCTCTGAGCATCCGATGGTCACTGCCAATGCTTATCGGTTTAAGACTGTCGTGTCAGTTACAATATTCTTATCATTTGATAACATATAATCAATTTCGTTTCTTGTTATACCATCTGGGCTTGGCATGTTCATCGTCTATGTTCTGGCTTTTAGAAAAATGTGTTTATGACGTACGTACGTAAGTGATTTTTGTTTACAAAATTAGATAACATTTCTCCTCTGCTGTTCTTCGTACCCAAACCAAACTTTCCGACACTCTTCTCATTTGTATTCATTGGTTTCCCTATTTTGGCATTGAAGTAGCCGATTATTATAACATATCTTGTTTTGTGATGTAGCAATGCTTTTGCTAGACTCAAGAGGAAAGGATGCATGGATGATCAACGAAATCCTGTAGTTGATGGAAAAAGATTACAAAAAGACAAGGAGGAACATAAAAACATCAACAGAATCATCAAAAAAGAAATAAAAATTGCTAAAGAAAAATGGGTTAATGAACAATATAATGATATAGAAACGCTAGAACAAAAGCAGGATAGTTTTCATTTCTATAAGAAGATCAAAGAGATGACACATACTTACAAATGTAAAACACCAGCTAACAGAACAACAAACTTATTTTAGATAAAGAGGAAGAATTGAAAATATGGCAAGCATACATATCAAAATGCTTTAACGATGATCGACAGGCAATAAATCAGCTGGATGGTAATATGGCAGGGCCAGACATACTTAGAAAGCAATTAATTAAAGCGGTAAAAGAAACTAAAAATGGAAAAACTATTGGCCCCGATGATTTAAATGTTGAAATCTTAAAACTATTGGATGATGAAAATGCAAATCTTCTACTCAACTTGTTCAACCGAATCTACAACACAAGAGAAATACCCAGGCAATGGTTGCAGTCTACTTTTGTCACACTCCCTAAAAAATCCAACTTCAAGAAATGTAACGAGTACCGTTTAATAAGCCTTATGTGTCATTCACTCAAAGTATTTCTACATAGCCTACACTCTAGACTTTGGAGAAAAACTGATGAGAACATAAACGAAAACCTATTTGATTTTTGAAATGGAATGGGAACAAGGGATGCTTTGTTTGCATTAAGGGTGCAAAAATGCCTCGATCAGCAGAGGAATGTATTCGCTTGCTTCATAGATTATGAGAAGCCATTTGATAATGTGAAGCACGACAAATTATTTATGTGTTGAAACAAATTGGACTAGATGGCAAGGACACAAGGATTATTAAAAACTTATATTGGAATCAGTCAACTCAAATAGGAATCGGAAACATGTCAACGGAGAACATACAAATTTTAAAGAGCGTCAGGTAGGGATGTATATTGTTGCCTCTTCTTTTTAATTTATATTCAGAATCTATTTTCCAGGAAGCCTTGGAAGATATAGAGGTGGGAATAAAGGTGAATGGGAAACCTGTCAACAACATCCGGTATGCTGACGATACGGTGCTCCTTGCTAATGATGAAGAGAATTGCAATGTATATTGGACAGAGTCAATACCATCAGCCAAAGCTATGGAGTCAGAATGAACATTAAGAAGACTAAATTCATGGTCATTAGTAAGACAAAGGTCGACAATGTTAGACTGCGAGTAGGAAGGCAAGACATAGAAAGAGCGCAGAGATTTAAGTACTTGGGGTGTTGGCTCAACGATAATTGGGATTCCAGTGAGGAAATTAAATGTAGAATTGATATAGCCCGAAATCTTTTTTTTAAATGAAAGCACTTCTATGAAACCGGGATTTAAGTCTAACTACTCGATGGCGAGCCACTAAATGCTATGTACTGTTTACGTTATTATATGAGGTAGAGGGGTGGACATTAAAGGCACGAACCATGTAACGTCTGGATTCATTTGAAATGTGGCTGTACTGACGATGTTGAGAATATCATGGACCGAGCGAGTAACCAGTGTCGGAGTCCTGGAGAGGATGAATAAGGAACAGGAACTTTTAATTACAGTAAAAAAGAGGAAAGCACCATACTTTGGCCATATTATGAAAAGCGCTAAATATGCTTTTCTGCAGCTGATTATAGAAGGAAAGACTGAAGGAAGACGAGGCATCGGACGTAAAAAGTTCTCCTGGATGCGGAATCTGCGCCGATGGTTTGATATTAAAGAGGCTAGCACACTTATCCGTTTTTCTCAAGACAGAGAAGAGTTCCAGGTGATGGTCGCCAACCTCCGCTGAGGAGAGGGCATTTGAAGAAGAAGAATGCTTTAGTTTATATCTTCGTAGATTTGGTCAATTTTTTCTTCCTCGTCTGATGTCGGTGCATATCCCTGAATGATCTTACATTTGCATGTTTTGCTCATCTGTATGTCTACTGAAATTACTATTTCCGATATGGCTTTGAACTTAACAATATTTTCTGCTATTCCTTTAGGTATAAGTAGACCGATTCCTCCAATTTTTTTACTTTTATTGTCTTTATAGAAAAATTTATGGCTACTTTTTAGGGTGTTACAAGACTTTCCTGTTCTTCTTACTTCCGCTAAGTCCAACACTATCCATTTTATATTTTTTAGTTCTTCTTCCAATTCGATCATTTTTCTCATGCTTTATAAACTATAAAATATAAACTAAAGAATTAACTTCTTACGTAATTTATCATAGTATTGTCAGTGTTTAGGGGTTTGAAGCCTTACTCAAATTGAATAAAAGGAACCCATATCAATCAATCAATGCTACGTGTTCGTCTTTCTATTACTACCTTTTCATGGAAATCTTTTGAGATAGAGGACTAATATTTAATACAATAGTAGTATTTTACTAAACACGGACGTAAGGTACTCTAAAATTTAATTTTGATATTTCACGGGTAAGCGCGAAGAGTCAAATAAATAAAGGATTTCCTGAGTTTATGGGGTCGGAATGCCCTACTTCAAAAAAGTTTGTTATTATTATTTTAACTTGTCCTTTGGGTAGAAAAAGAATTTTTGGGCATTTTATTAGCCCCCCCTCACACTCCTCTTCCCCTTAAAACCCTTTTTTGCATTTAGTTAGTTTTCTCCGGTGTTTCTTAACAAATCATCGTAAAAAAAATTGTGTTGCTAGGGGAGCATCAGGGCAACAATTAAGTAACATTTTGGTGTCACGTGACCTCACCAGCCTTCTAAAAAAATAAAGACATCGAAAATTTTAAAAATTGACAAACTGTTGATAGGTGTTCTTTAAAAATTGAATTTTTCTGATTTTTTGCTTTTTTTTTACTATTTTAATGTACCATTGTACACAAAAAAAATTTTTTAGCATAAAATTCGGAGTCTAAGGAAAATTTTACAAAAGAAACACCTGCATGCATCCTAATTTTTTTTTTCTACTGAAAGAAAAATTAATTCGAATTATTTAAGGAGATTTTTAGTGTTCCGTACGAAACACTTATAAGATCACTTCGGTGTCTGTCTGTCCGTTCTGTCACACCCGATTTTCTCCGAAACTATTTGTCATAGAAAGTGGAAATTTGGTTCTAATATAGGAATTGATGGCCTCTTCAGAGCCGTGTAGTTTTGAAAGTTAAATTTTGAATTAAGGGGTTAGTTTTGGGGGGTGAAATCGGAAGTGAAAAAAAAAATTTTTACTAGGTTATCGAGTGTGGTGTCAAATGAAGGCTTGTGAAAACACGAGTAACATATATATATATATATATATATATATATATATATATATATATATATATATATATAAATAAAAAAGCAAAAATATTGCCGTATCTATATATATATATTATATAATCTATATATATATATATATCATAAAATATTTCATGTGTATGGCGGTGTTGTGTTTCTTCAAAAACCCTTCGAGGAGTTAGCTAATTAACTCTAAGGAGGAAATTAAAAATGATTTTTCACTAGGGTCATATTTAATACATTCTGAACAAGAATAAGAGTTATAAATTAAAAAAACTCACTGGCCTATTAGTCCTCGAAGGGTTTTACATAGAACACACTGGTTACATATAAAAGTTGGTTAATATAAAATATATAAAATACACACTATATATATATTATATATAAAAAACCAAATTATAACATATATAATAACCTTGGATGTTGAGAACATTGTTAATTATTTCACCTGTGACCACCACACATGGCCACCGCCATATATGACAAGGACAACAGGAGACAGCTGACCAACAGAGATATTTAGTCAAGAAAACTTAATTAACGAGAATACGGGGTCGACACCGGAAGGAACCGATATATATTGGACCTTTATAGCGACAAAAATCCGGTATATAACCTAATTATATAGGGTGAGCGAGGGGGAGCGAGAGAGAGAGAGAGAAAAAAATAGCAACGAAGAGGAAGATAATAAATTAATTATTAATTTCTTGTTGGAATATGATTGGAGGAAGAGATTGTTTGCAAGAACCATGAAGATTGAAAAGCAACAGGATATATAAGTACTGTCAATAAGAAATAATCGATATGCACAAGATGGCCCAGATAAAGTGGAAGGAATCTGTGGAACCCAAAATATATATAAATTACAAAGCTAAGATATATATATATATATATATATATATATATATATATATATATATAAATATATATATATATATATATAATACTTGCGCACACTTTTCTTTGTATTATTTTTAAAAAAAAATCGCGAAAAAAGTACTGATTAAAAAATTTTGATAAAAACCCTGGAATATTCTCCACGGGGTGTAGATTGAACGAAAATTATCACGAGTGCATTACCTTTAATAATTTATCTGGTATATAAAAAAAAACACAAAAAAACTTCAAAGTCATCAGTTTTCAGTAAAAATTGGAAACAAACTTTGTTGAAAACTCATTTGGGGTGTGATTTATGAAGTCACTGACCATTTTATACCTCCGTAACAATTTTTTTTATTTTAAAAGCAAACAACGTACGAACACTAATTGCGCAAGTTTAATTTGCACTTGATCGGTTATTTTTAGCACTAAATTGACTAGTTTTCCCTTTTTTTGTTCATTCAGAAAATACATTTAACCTCAGATTAGGAGTCTATAGAAAATTTTACTCAAGAAGCTGATTTCTGTGTTTTGGAGTTTTTTATGGATATAAATAAATTTACTATTTATCGCTTTTTTGGCAATTTTACCGTACAATTCCTTTCAAAATAATACTTTCGGCCTCAGATTTGGATTCTAGAGGAAATTTTACAAAAGTATTTATTAACCGTGGTACTTTTGATTTCTTTTAATTTTTTAAAAGAGGTTTTACAATTACTTTACTACTCTGCCATGCTTTTGTCATTTGAATTTTACGGCCTTTCTTTTGGTTGTAAAATCGTTATTCTACATGGAAAATTTCCCCTAAAATCCAAATCCGAGACCGGAAGTATTATTTTGAAAAGAATACTACGTTAAAAAGGCCAAAAAAAGCGATAATTAGTCAATTTAGAGCTAAAAATGCCCTGCAAATTACAATTTAGGTTTCCTTTATGTCCATAGAAAAACTCCGACACATACAGAGATTAGTTTCTTGAGTAAAATTTTCCCTAGAATTCGAATCTGAGGTTAAATGTACTTTCTGAATGCATTGCTACGTTAAAATGGCCAAAAAAAGGGAAAAATAATCAATTTAGTACTAAGTAATTCGAATTAATTTTCGAGTTTCTTTTGTAAAATTTTCACTAAAATCCTAATTTGATGCTAAAAAATTTTTGTATACAATGATACGTTAAAATGGCAAAAAAATGCAAAAAATCAGAAAAATTCAATTTTTAAGGGTGACGCAACCCGAGACAAACGTTTTTTTTCTGTTAGGTTAAATTGAGAAAAAAAATGTGATTTAAAAAAAAAACAGATGTATGTCAACCTGTCAACAGGTCGTCAATTTTTAAAATTTTCAATATGTTTATTTTTTTAGAAGACTAGTAAGATCCTGTGACACCAAAATGTTACTTAATTGTTTTTTTGCGATGATTTGTTAAGAAAAACCAGAGAAAACTACCATTACAATTGGTTTTTGCGACAGATTGGTTAAGAAAAAAATGCCATTTTTTAACCCAAAGAACAAGTTAAAATAATAAAAAATACCTTTTTTGAAGTAGGGCATTTCGACCCTAAAACTCAGGGTACATTTTCTATTAATTATTGTACACACACTCTAAAAATTTCGATTCTCATAGATGGCAGAAGCATGCACATTGGATTGTGCTGATGTTTCTTTTATAATCATATTTTTAACTGACAGTTATCTAAATGCGTCGTGAGTTAACATATCCTTAAAAAAAAAAGGTTATTTAAATTAATTTGTGTGCAGTCGTAATATTCCAAATGGAAAAGTTATATTTTCGTCATGTTATGTTATCTAAGTTGGGAATGTGGAATCTTTGGCACAATAATACTACTCAGTATATATCACCACTACACCAAACACTTTTTTTTTGCGCTCGACGCGCGTTTCGCTAACCATGTTAGCTTCATCAGGAGCGATGATTGACTAAAGCTAAACTACAGATCTACCCTATTTATACTTAGCCTAACCCTTGAATTACTCAAGCGGAACTAATGACATAGGCAAGGCCGTCCGTTCCGGTCAAGTAACCAGTAGAGGGGACTATAAGGAATAGGCCCTCTGTCTTTATTTAAACTACTTTTACATTTTATGATTTCCATACTTTCGTATGCGTTCAACAATCTCCTATCAGATACATTTTTTATTAATCTTAGATTATCTAATGTTACAGTATGATCAGCTTCAAGGGCATGTTCGGCAATGCTAGACTTTTCTGTTGTATTGTATTTTAAGTGTGCTAAATGTTCTTTAAATCGCATTTTAATTCACCTTTTAGTTTGCCCAACATACTTCTTGTCCCAATCATTACAACTAATTTCATAAATTCCACTTTTCTCACAATTAGGAATCTTATCTTTGGGATTTCTGATTGTCTGATGACTTATAGACTAAAGTGAGGCCTACCTTATTAAATACCTTATTGAGTAGCTTGCTATATTTCGGATTATATGATTTGGAGACATACTTGGTGTTATTTTCTTCGCGTGTAGAAAAGGTGGAATTCTGAATATTAAACCTAAACTTATGTCTATTTATTAGCTTATTTACTAAGTCATCGTCATAACCATTAACTAGTTATATTTCTAATACGATTCCTTTCTTTATTAAAGTTTACTCTATTCAGAGGGAAAGTGACCAAACGATGAACTAAAAAATGTAATGAGGCTAATTTATGTTGTTTGCAATGAAATGAATCATTAGGAATCTGTTACTGTGTCCTTCCTATAGATATCGAATTCTAATCTATTATTATTTTTAGGCAATTGTCCTTTGTTCTCAACTTCGTAAGTGAATTTAATGGAATCATACCGGCTATTTAATTTAGAAACAAAATCATCAATATTTGCTTTCTTTGTATCAAAAATCGCGAAAATATCATCCACATACCTATACCATACCCTTGGGAAATATTCGAATTCTTGACTGGCTTCGATTTCAAACTTACTCATGAATAAATTGGCTATGAAAGGTGATAAGCAATTACCCATAGCTGTTTCTTCTTTCTGAACATAAAATTGATTGGTATATTGGAAAAAATTTTGTTCCATGCAAAGTTTAGATAATGTTAAATATTCACGAAAAATTTCGTCTTCAAAGTCATTCATTCTAAGTAATTCTTCGAGATATTGCAAAGTTTGTGAAATTGGCACACTTGGGAACAAAGAACTAACATCAAAAGATTAAGACTTCACCTTTATTGAGAACTAGATTTTTTGTTTTATTAATGAATTCTAACGAATTCTTCACTGCGAAAGTATTTAATGATAAATTCTCAAGTTCTTTTGATAACCATTTGTATATTAATTATGTGGGTGATCCGACCGATCAAACAATGGGTCGCATTGCTTTTCCAGGTTTGTGAATTTTGGGTAAGCAATACAATTTTGGTATGGTCGGATTATTCACATTTAATTTAAATTTTAGCGAATCGGAGACAAAGTTCTTACATTTTTTTAAAGAATTTTTAACCTCTAAGTATAAATAGGGTAGATTTGTAGTTTAGCTTTAGTCAATCACCGCTCCTGATGAAGCTAACATGGTTAGCGAAACGCGCGTCGAATGCAAAAATAAAGTGTTTGGTGTAGTAGTGATATATACTGAGTAGTATGTTATGTTATATGAATTTAAAAAGGAAGCGAGTGTTGGAACTGCAACAAAAAAATTCAAGACGTTTATTTGGATCGTGGTTTGGTCGATTTCGAAATGGTGACTTCAATTTAAACGATATACTTTGCTCTGGGCGATCTTTCGGCATTGATAATGACTTTCGTGACTTAGTGAATAAAAATCCCCAGATTCCCACTGAAGAGATTGCTGAGAGACTAAATGTGACAATTCGACTGCATTTCGTCATTTAAAGCAACTTGAATACTCTTGAAACTACATATATGGGTTCCGCACGTTTTGACAGAATGAACCGTATTTATAACTTTCTCTCCCCCCCGTTAACAAAACGAACCTTTCTTGGATCAACTCATAACTCGAGATGAAAAATGGGTTGTGTATAACAACATAATAAAAAAAAGAAGCTGGTAGCATGGAAAGAGCAGAATCTAGGGCAAAGGTTGAATTGCATCCAATGAAAGTGTAGCTATATGTCTGGTGAGATTGCAGAGGAATACTTTTTTACGAGCTTCTTCCACGTGGCCAAACAATAACTGCGGAGAAGTACTGTGAGCAACTCACCCAACTCAATGTTTAAATCCAAGCAAAACGTCCAAATTTAGTAAATCGAAAAGGCATCATTATGACACACACCATGACAACGCTAGACCATAAGTCGCTCAACAGACACTGCAAAAACTTAAGGAGTTAAAATGGCAAATCTTCCAGCACTCGCCGTATTCCCCTGACTTGCCCCTTTAGATTTTCATCTGTTTCGTAATCTGGAAAATAACTTGAATCGCAAAAAATTTGATTTTATGGAAGAAGACAAAAATTACCTTATGACTCTCTTTGAAGAAAACCACGCAGTTTCTACGAAGAAGAAATTCAAAAACTTATAGAACCATGGGAGGAGACAGTTACAGAAAATGATGGAGAGTACATTATTGATTAATTAATACTACTTTTGAAATGAAAATGTATTGTACTTAACTTTCGGCCAATTTTTTGCTAATAGTAAAGAAACCATAGTAGTGTAGATAATATGTGTCAATTTGTCATATATAGTTCATAAAAACATACAATTAAAAAAATGTATTTATTTAAACTTTTTTTTACATCATTTGACAGTAAAGGATTGCCATTAAAATTCTAATCAGAAGTTCGTCCTCCCCTCGATAATCGCCTGGCATCTTCGGGATATATTTGTATTTTCCACGAGATTTTCCGCGTATTCTTGGGGCAAAATTTCCAAATTGCCCGTATTTGCTATGACAGCTGCTTCACTGTGTAGACCTTTTTACTGCGAAGCTTTCTGCTTGATGTATAACCATACGTTCTCGATTGGCTTTGAACCGGACGATTGGGATGTCCAATCCAATGTGACGATTAGGGATTCCCACTGGCTTTTTCATCGTTTCATCTTGAAGAATCTATTCATAATTTTTATTGACAAGACACCGTTTGACAGTCGGGACTAATGCATTCTTGTAAATCTTAGCATTTTTTCATTGTTCGAATTGTAAGTAAAGATGAAGAGTCTCCCAAAAACCTTTTTCCGAAAGACATGCCCGAACATGGATCTTTAGAGGGTGTTTCACGGTGGCGGGGGTATAATACAACTCCCAAATGAAGCTTCATCAGAAAAAATGAAATTGTTCCAGTCTCGATCTATGTTCTCCTCTGCCCACGTGAGTCGTTTCTCTCTGTGTGTTTCGCTAGGCAATGGTTTCTTGATTATACTCCGCCACTTTAAATCATTAGCCCGGGAATGAGTGCGAATCATTGCGTACGATATATGTAAACCTTTCGCTTTCGTTTTTGTGCCCTTGGCGAAAAGTTAATTGAGGATTTCGGGAAAACATGTTAATAATCATTTTTTCGTCCTTGTCCGACACGTTTCCTTTCGAACCACATTCTGGTACATGATCAACATTTGTTAACCAAGAGTATCATACCCACTTGCTAACGAATGTCCTCGACTTGCCCATATACTTAGCAGCCGCTGCAGGCGTCATTCTCGGACCTTTTGGATGATGACATAGAAACACACACTCTAGAAACTGGCAAAATACTAACATTGTGGCATACATCAGAAGTAATACTTCTATACAAAAAGGGAGATATCAGAAAGTCGGACAATTACCGCCCGATTAACTTACTATCTCATATTTATAAACTTTTGACTAAAATCATCTCCAATAGATTAAAAAATAAGTTAGATTCCTACCAGCCATGCGAACAGGCTGGTTTTAGTTCCGGCTATAGCGCATACGACCACTTACAGACAATGAGAAATATCCTAGAAAAGAGCAATGAATACAATTTCGAACTTTACATAGCTTTCATAGACTATGAGAAGGCTTTTGATTCCGTCGAAATGTGGGCAATCATAAACGGCTTGAACTATTGGAGAATTGATTCTAGATACACTCCCTACTCAAAGATATATATGAAAACGCAAAGATTTACATAAAACCTAGTACAGAACAAATACGTATAGGAAGAGGCGTAAAACAGGGAGATACTATCTCTTCTAAGCTGTTTATTACAGCTCTAAAAGACGTATTCCGCCAACTAGTTTGGAGAAAGAAAGGCCTAAAGATAGATGGTGTGTATTTGAGTCATTTAAGGGTCGCCGACGAGTCATCAGTAGTAATCCACATGAGTTACAAGAAATGATAAATGAGTTAATTAGCACTCAAAGAAAATTGGTCTTAAGATAAATCCAGCAAATTTTACATTAATTGTAAACTTTAAAAGTAGCAACTTTTTTTATCCACATATATCCACCTAGATTTTTCTATATGTAATACCTACAACATTCAGGCACAGATTCATATATATTATAGACCCCGAAAAGGCCCGAAAGTAAAATTATTTTATTTTTTTCAGAACGAGTCGTGACTATGACGAAAATGGAGTTTTTTGAAGAATGGCTAAAACATGACAAAACTGAACGAAACAGTGGCATTTTTTATTATATAAGTGAAAAATTCAATATGTCTGATGTTTCTGACGATTCTCTAAAACGACTCAAAATGAAAATATCAAGCCTTTCAGCAAAATTCAATCAAAAGTGGACTTCTTTAAAGTGTAACAAAGAAATGTTTCTAATCAAACATAAAGATTGGTTAGAGGGATCCGAAATCGAAATAAAGATGTGTGTTAACCAGCCGTGCACTTCAACATCATCAGCGGCTCTTTCCGTAGGGCGACCCAGAAAATCATTTGAAGACTCATTAACGAAAACGAAGAGACGGAGAGTAGAAGATCTTTTGGAATCGTGAAGTGCAAGTGAGCTTATTACAGCAGCTGAGTTAGCTACTCGAAAAGAAGGGCATCGAAGTGTTGCTAAACAGATCCATAACGTCGCGGTCAGTGAAACTAGAGAAAAGAATAAGTGTTCTGAACAAAGTCGGCAGTTAACACCAGACGAAGCTTTAGCTTATTATGTGAACTCGAAATCGACTTCTCACTCATATAAACAAACAAGAAAATGGTCAATGAAAGCGGGACATCAAGTGTATCCATCGTTTTATAGTTTAGGTAAGTCCAAAGCTTCTTGTTGTCCTTCTGACGAATATATTTCTGTAACTGAATCTCGAGCTGAAATTAAACTTCACGCGATTTTGGATAAAAACGGCTGAACGATTAGTTAAAGCTCAGACGGAAGTCATTAGAAGTGTGTTACCTCGTTCATATTATACGTTGGTAAGCAAATGGGGCTGTGATGGGAGTTCGGGGCATAGCACGTATAAGCAGAAATTTGAGAACACTAACGCTACAGACGAATTTTTGTTCGTATACTCATTTGTCCCTTTGAGACTGCTTGATGGCGAAACTGTGATCTGGCAAAATCCAAGACCTTCCTCTACTTTATATTGCCGTCCTATTAAGTTTATTTTTGCCAAGGAGACAAAAGAGTTTACGAAAGAAGAAACTACTAAAATTTTAGATGAAGTAAGTCAGCTTCTTCCAACATTATGTTACGTTGCTGGATCTCAAATCTCTGTTAAACACGATTTGTTGTTGACAATGACTGATGGCAAAGTGTGCAATGCCTTAACAGAAGTCACAAAAGTGTTATATTTGCGGTGTCACCCCGTCTACTATGAACGAGGAGTCAAAGAAATATCCCAGCAACGAAGAACGCCTTGCATTTGGTTTATCTACTTTACATGCATGGATCCGCACGTTTGAATGTTTGCTTCACATCACCTATCGTTTAGAAATAAAAAAGTGGCAAGTCAGGGGAGATAACGACAAAGCTATTGTGAAGCAACGCTCACAAGAGATACAAAAAGTGTTTAAAGATCGTATGGGACTCATTGTAGATAAACCAAAACCTGGGTATGGTAACACAAACGATGGAAACACAGCTCGTAGATTTTTTCCAAAGCTGAATTGAGCAGCGAAATTACAGGATTAGACGTAAACCTTATTCGTAGAGATTTCATGTAATTTTAAGAACTTTGTCATCGGGATATGACATAAATTATATAGAATTCGAAAAGTTTTGTGTTGATACTAGAAAATTATACCTTGATCTGTATTCGTGGTATTCCATGCCCGTTACTGTGCATAAAATTCTTGTACACAGCGCGGAAGTTATAAAGTCTTTTCTTCTTCAAGAAATAAAGACTGTCGTAGATTCCGTGAACGGCACACCAGGAAGCGGTCACGTATTGCCACAAATACAGATCTTTTGAGAATGCTTTCAATTACGTCTGATCCTGTTATCAACTCGTATAGAGAATTACCGCGAAGAAAATTTACTTCTTTACCATCGGAGGTTCTGCAGTTGATTATCCCACCTTCATTGCCATCCGAAACACCATCAGTAAGTTACCATCACGAATTAAATGAGGAGGATTATTTACTCTCTGAATATTCTACTGAATGGGAGAGCGGTGATGACGACTCATCTGATGGTGATTAGTAGGTTTAAGTATTTTTTTATTGTAATTATTATTCTTATTTTATTGTGTGTTGTAGTTGCTTATAATTCATGCCTTAGTATATAAGTTATTTAATATTATATTTCTTTTACTTATACACCTTGTTATTGTAAATAATTGATATGTAGATACTGTTATTGTACTAATTTATTTTAAAAGAAATAATATTTTGTAAATTAATAAATGTGGGTACTATCATTATGATTTTTATTTTTTTCCTAGTAATTTCTTTGTAAACAAACATGATTGTGCTTTTCACACATAATGAGTAGGTAGACGTATGTAGCTAATTAAAGAACAATTAGCGACAATAGTGAACAAATGAGACACATTAGTAAACCACTTCCGTCTTGCAGCTACATATTTCGATTAATACACATACAGTACACATTTTTTTCAACTTTTTTTTCTTAAAATAGCTTAAGATACCTGGAATATACATAAACAAATAAACAATTGAAATAAGTGAAGAAATAAGATTGTCCCGCTAGCTTGTACTAGTCGAGACACTGTGCGACGAGAGACAGTATCTCGGATGAAATTTCAAGAAGAATCAGGCTTGGATGGTGCGCATTCGGGTTTACGTTCAGTGCATCCTACCCGTAATTACATATGGCGCTGAGACTTGGACACTGAATAAAGCCGATATACAAAAACTAGCTCGGACCCTGAGAGCACACGAACAACAGATGATCGGGATAAAACTTAAAGATAAAAATAATCAAGTGGATACGTGAACAAGCGAAATTAAAGAATATTATAGAGCACGTAGCAGAAAGAAAGTGGCAATAGGCTGGACATGTAGCACGCACGACCGATGATCGATGGACCAAGCGAATATTAGAATGGAGACCACGAGAACAGAAGAGGAGCGTAGGACGTCCCAAAACAAGATGGCGGGATGATATACAGAAGGTTGCAGGCATCAGGTGGATGACAACAGTTGCAAATAGATTGAGATGGAAATTCAGGGGGAAGGCCTACATCCAGCATTGGATAGAATTAGTCATAGTGTGACTTCATCGAAGCGCACAGCAGCGCTGCGCATGCAGCACTCATGTTCGATAAAGAACTATTTAACCATTGATAAAATTAGAAATAAATCTCTTTGCACAAAGCATTGTTTGCAGGGGTGTTAATAATAACCTCACAAAAAAAGGACTTTCTTTTGCCGACTACAAGTTGTAGGCGATAAGTTCTTTCTTGATGATACAGGGGATCAGTCACAGTACGTAACACTAATTGCGCAAGTCCAACTTGGGCTTGACCTGTTTTTTTATTTTTTTATATATAGATTGGCTCAGTTGCCTAATTTTCTCTCACTAAATATTTTATCCTTCTTCCAAAGAAAAGATACTAAAAAGTTGTTACTAGACTATAATAATAAAATTCCGACAAGATGAAATTGCAATCTTATAGGTAAAATACATATAGAAAATTTTCCGAGATTTATTTGCCAGACTATTGAGAGCTTACTATTAAAGAAAATCAGCTATCTTTTCAATTTTCTTTGAATTAATAACTCAAATATCGAATTTTAGAAAGAAAACCTAATAACCCTTTCAACTTCGGTAGCTTTTCCTTCATAAAAGTTTTAGTTCGATTTTTGATTGCTTGGCATCCTAAAAATAAACGGAAAATAGAGAGATCAATTATTCAGCTAGTAATTTTTGAATTTTAGAAAAGTTTTCTGAATACACGAAAATAACTGAACGTTTCAGAAATATAAAAACAAATATGTCAGCTGTAAAGAAGTTCTAATTCGACTACATGGGACGAAAAGTTACGAAACTTTTGAAGAAAAAATAATGTTTTTGCCAAAAATTGATTTTATTCTTCAATATAGTTTCCTTCAAGAGTTATTTATTCCAGCAATCTTCCAATATTTGGATACCTTTCATACAGTACGATTTGTCTCTCTCTCTCTAAAATAAGCCTCAGTTTCCCATTCGACGTTTCAGCAGTTTTCCATATACTTCTTCATTAGAACCAATTTGGAATGAGGTAATAATCGCTGGGGGCTAGATCTGGTGAATACGGCTGATGAGGAAGAAATTCATAGCCCAGTTGGTCTAATTTCACCATCAATTTAATGGCGTTCTGGGCTGGGGCATTATCTTGGTGAAACAACACTTGTTTCTTCATTAAATGCGGACTTTTTTTCTTGATTTTACCATTCAAACAGCCCAATAGACCAACATAATAATCTCTGATGGTTATTCGCTCCTTCTCAAGATAGTCGATCAGTATTATTTCATGCGCATCCCAAAACGTACTTGCCAAAACCTTTCCGGCTCATGTTTGTGTTTTTGGACGCTTCGATCCGCTTTCATGGGGTTCCAACCATTCTCCAGTAATGTTTCGTTCATTGCTATGAATCGACGCTAAAACTCTTTTGGATTACGCCGAAATAGTGCCAATTGAACTTAATTGTTTTAAAACAAATTACTCACTAACGAGGATAACATACACAAAGTATTTTTTATGAAAAATTGATACTATTTTACTTTTAAAAACACACTGTGTATAAAGACAGGGAAAGATAGGGTTACAATTATGAAAAATACCCTACGGCAGGTCGGTAACTTATTTATTAATTTATTTAAGTATATTTGGCCTGGCCACGTACGTAGTAGTTGTTTGCAGAAATGCAATAACGTCCGTGGCAGCACTACCGCTTTATCTAAAAGGTGCTGTGAAATAAAAAATAAAAAATAACCGGTCAAGTTGAAAAAATTTTGTTACAGAGGTATAAAAATGATCCGTGACTTCACAAAACACACCCCAAATGAGTTTTCAACAAAGTTTGTGTCCAATCTTTACTGAAATCTGATGACCTTGAAATTTTTGTTTTTTTTTATATACCAGATAAATTATTAAAGGTAATGCACTCGTGATAATTTTCGTTCAATCTACACTCCGTGGAAAATATTCCAGAATTTTCTCAAAATTTTTTGATAAGTACTTTTCGAGATAAGGCTGGGGACAGCGATTTTTAGCGATTTTTTAAAAATAATGTGCGCGCAAGTATTACATTATATATATATTTTTCACTCGTGTTTTCACAAGCTTTCATTTGACACCACACTCGATGACCTAGTAAATTTTTTTTTTCCACTTCCGATTTTACCCCCCAAAACTAACCCCTTAAGTCAAAATTTAACTCTCAAAGCTACATGGCTCTGATCAGCCATCAATTCCTATATTATTACCAAATTTTCTACTTTCCATGTCAAATAGTTTCGAAGAAAATCGGGTGTGACACACAGACAGACAGACAGCGAAGTCATCTTATAAGTGTTCCGTACGGAACACTAAAAACGTATGTTTAGGCAATTGGATAACGTTGACGGATATTACGACATCCTCGCCAATATCTTCAGGATATAAAAAAGGGTAGAATTCCTACTGAGGCTGGGAGCTAAACAATAAAAAAAACAGCGCTCTGAATCTTCGACATGTTGCTGTTTTGATCAATCGTGAGAGTGCGCGCCACACATCGGGCACATAGCTTTTTCATGTGCAAATATTAATGCAAAATATGCCTCACACGTTCTGTTGACATCTCCACGATGTCAGCTACCTTTATCACTTTCACTTTGCGGGCATTCAAAACAACATGTTGGGTTTTTTTGGAACGTGGTGCATCATCGGTTCTTATACGACCGCATTTAAGTTCATTAAACTAGCGACATATAGTTGCTCTCGACGGGGCAAATATGCCATAACATTTATCAAGCCAATCTTAGGTACTGGCTGTATTTTTTCACTAAATGTGGCCTTTTTTTCTTGATTTTACCATTCAAACAGCCCAATAGACCAACGTAATAATTTTTGGTGATTGTTCGCTCCTTCTCCAGATAGTCGATCAGTATTATTTCATGCGTATCCCAAAAAATACTTGCAAACACCTTTCCGGCTAATGTTTGTGTTTTTGGACGATTCGGTCCGCTTTCATGGGGTTCCAGCCATTCTCCATCCATGTTTCGTCCATTGTTACGAATCGATGCTAAAACTCTTTTGGATTACGCCGAAATAGAAACCTAGTTACTCACTAACGAGAATAACATACACAAAGAATTTTTTATGAAAAATTAATACAATTTTACTTTTAAAAGCGCAGTATGTAAAAAAGATCGGGAAAGATAGGGTTACAATTATGAAAAATACTCTACAGAACATGTAAACAATGTTTAAGCTTTAGAAAATTGAAAGTAAGAGCAATTTCTACCCGAGATAAGTATTGCAAAGTTGATTTTCAGCAAATTTACAAAATGAAAAAACTTGTAGCTATTTAGACCATAAACATTTTCAAATAAGGATTCGTACTTGGCCTCAAAGTGTAGAGGAATGTCAACCTTCTGAGTCCAATCTGAGTATAAAATATTTTTTATTCAAAAGTGCTATTAGTTTAAAGAGAAAATTAACATCTGCCAACATTACTGTAAATTTTTTGTGGCGGCCCGTGGCTCCGTGGCATAGTACTTGCTTGCGGTGCAGAAGGTATGGGGTTCGAATCCGGGTAAGTCGGTATACTTATTTATTAATTTATTATTTAAATATATTTGACCCGGCCACGTACATAGGTAGTAGTTGTTTGTAGAAATGCAATAACATCCGTGGCAGCACTACCGCGTTGTCCAAAAGGGGCTGTGAAATACAAAAATATATGTTTCGGCACTTGGATAACGTTGACGGGTATTACGACATCCTCGCCGATATTTTCAGACAATGAAAAAAAGGCAAAATCTCTACTCAGGCGGGGAGGTAAACACATAAAAAAAACAGCGCTCTGAATCTTCGACATGTTGCTGTTTTTGATCAATTGTAAGAGTGCGCGGCACGCATCGGTCACGTAGCTGTTTCATTTCAAACATTAATGCAAAATATGCATCACGCGTTCTGTTGATATCTGCACAATGTCAGCTACCTCTCTCGCTTTCACTTTGCGGTCATTCAGAACAACGTGGTGGATTTTTTTTGTGTTTTTTGGAGTGACTGCCTCTTTTGGACGTTCGGAACGTGATGCATCATCGGTGCTTGTACGACTGCATTTAAGTTCTCTAAACCAGCGACATATAGTTGCTTTCAATGGAAATAGATGTGCCATAACACTTTTTAAGCCATCCTTAGGTTCTGGCTGTATTTTTTCCCATCAAAAAGCAATGTTTAATTAACACATGAAATTCTTTTAGTTCCATCATTTTGCAAAAATCAAAAGTAGCAAAGTACTAAACGAAACTCATGTAAATTTTGCACAATCAAAGTAAGTTGACGAAATCTGAAAATCGAAAATGGTTTTTTGAATATCTGCCAGTTTGGAAAGTCGCGGAGATTTTTTCACCCCATGTAGTACAAAGTAAAATGATTGTTCATGTTTTAATTGACAGCTATTACAAAGTGCATGGTTATCTCGCATCCGATATTATATTAACGGGGCATTGTCATCGCCGCTGCACCATTGGTCGCTCTTATAAAGCGACGACGACGTG
>CM032456.1:108495912-108675044 GCA_019049505.1 Pachyrhynchus sulphureomaculatus | reverse complement strand
TATATATATATATATATATATATATATATATATATATAAATAAACATATATATATATATATATATATATATACATATATATATATATATATATATATATATATATATATATATATATATATATATATATATATTGTAACATTCATTTTTTTCCTAGATTTTAAGATCATGTTACAACGCTGTTTTTCTTGCTATAATTTATATTTTATTACGCTACTAACTAACTCAACCGTGTATAATGTGTTGCTGACTTAACGTATTTTGTCTGCATTAAATGCGTCTGATTTTGCGTCCCGGAAGTGAGCCATTTTAAAGACTTCACTTTGAAGTAGGGAGAAGATATATAAACGGCCATTTGGAGTTTTTAGAGGCTTTTTCCTCCAGCACGCCGTAAGGGCTTTTTTTCTCCGTGATGCAGTAGTGCAGTAACGGTTTTTTTTATCACCAAGTGGGTATCGTTTCTAGCTCTCAAGTTTAAGGCCTTTTTCCGTTTTTTAAATATTCTATATCCTAAGGCATTTCGGGGCAGAAAGTGATTAGCTACCCAAAAAAGAATAGGAGAGTAGTGGCTGAGACAATATTCTTGATGAAAATCTCACCAGGAAAGGCCAAGCAGCTTATGGACAACCCACGAGGAGAAGCCAATCAGTAAGTCATAAGCACACTAGTTTAAATATCTCACTTCCTGTCTACGACGTATGTTTCCAACGACTACTCAACATGTGTAATCCGCGAAATCGATTTTACAAACTTTTTATATCGTGTGTTTTAAAGCCATTTATTAAGAACTTAATAATTTCAATTTAGAGACTCTATGCAATAGTATGCACTCTCATAGTATACAAGGTTATTTATTTAGTAGATGTAATTTTAAGAGTGTAATAAGAGGAAGAATTTTTATTTTGTTAATATACCCTTCTTTATTTAAACATAGCGTTTCACTGAAGTACCCGCTTTATCTTTCAGGACGCAACGATTGTACCCAATTTAACTTTATTTCAGCAACTAAATAACTCTTCTGTATTTTTTCATTTTTAGAGCTGAACTTAAAATCTTTTTATTTCGAAATGAATGGTGCCCAAAACTGTACAACCAAGTTTTAAACAACTATAAAGATTACTTTCAAAAGGCGTACAAAAATTACCTCGATCTACATGTATTCTACCAGTAAAAAAAACGAGCTAGCTGATATCTTAATTCTGTCCTCCCTCGGTATTAATATCCACTTAATCCATTCTCAAAATTAAGATATACATAAGGGGCAAATAACAGCTTCTATTTAATAAATAAAATATTTATTAAAAATAAAGAAGATTGAGGCTATACAAAATAGAGCCGCAACGGAGACGTTATAAAGTAGCGCCGCAAACGTGAGGCTACAAAATAGCCGCAACGAGAGAGGCTATATATATATATATATATATATATATATATATATATATATATATATATATATATATATATATAGGATGCCCCATATGGATGGAATAATGATTCCACAGCATTTATTAATCAGTTTATCAAAAAAATGTTTAAATAAAAGTTATAGGGTGTTACACGGCGCACATGCTGACGTTAACAATAAAATGTTTTGAACTGTCAGTTCGAAAAAATTACGCCATCTTGATTTTTTTAAATGGAAATGGTGTATTATTTTATTTTTGAATGCCACTAAAAATTCTAGGTATTATTTGTTTAATATACCATATGTCTAAATTGAACTGTTTTTAGAAATATTTTTAAGGTAACAATTGCTCAAAATGTCTATCGTTAACAGCGAGACAACGACCCAGTCTGTTAGAGTTTTGCAGAGAATTCAGGGTGATCTGTGCTACTTCATATTAAATTCTTTGTTGTAAATCTTCTACAGTTTCAGGTCGACTTCGGTAAACTTTGGTTTTCAAATGACCCCTTAAAAAAAATCGAATGGCGTAAGGTCGGGACTTCTTGCAGGCCATTCTACATCACCTCTTCGGCCTATCCATCGATTAAGAAATACCTACGAATATTGATTTCATACTGAGGAGGTGCTCCGTCCTGTTGATACCACAGATTCCTGGAGTATCCAAAATTTTCATCGAGAAAAAGACTTGCACAAGTTGGAATAACTTACTCTTGGAGTAACTGTAAATACCGCTGTCCAGTAAGATTTCCATCGATAAAAAAGGGACCAATGATTTGACCTCCACAAATCCCTGCTCACACGTTTATCTTTTGTGGTCTTTGAGAAAGACTGTCGATTATCCAGTGGGGATTCTCAGTAGACCAGTATCGACAGTGATGCCTGTTAACTCTTCCGTTACGACAAAATGTGGCCTCATCAGAAAAACAATATTTGGACTATAACCTATTAAGTTATGATCATTATTGATTTGTTCCATCGTGACCTCGCAAAATTCAACGCGTCTATCGTAGTCATTTTCAGATAATTCTTGCAATAGAATGGGTGGTATGGATGCAATTTTTCTTCATTCAGTATACGACTTAAGGTACCTTTACTTATGTTGTGGTCTAGGCAAAGCTGACGAGTGGCTGTATGGGGATTTTCTGGAATTTCCAATAAAACATCTAACTTTTTATCATCGGTTGTTTTAACTTTCGGAGGTCCAGAATCATAAAAAATACATTTTTTGTATATTTATGACAAAGATAAGTTTCAAAGGTATTTTTTTATGTTTTTGTGGTCAAAGCTTCAATTATAATTTACAAATGTTACCTATAACTAGAAAATAGCTGGCGGTTATTTTATTAATAACTACAGGTACTGTTTTTTAAAACGAAATAAGCCGAATTATAATATATTTTTTGTTTCAAAAGGTACCTGTAATAGGTGGACTGTTATTTATGGTACGTCTAATCATTTTAAATGATCCGTTCTTTCTGATCAGTCGGTAAAACAGATATTTATAGTCTGTAAATAATAGTGTCGCTAGTATCGGGGAACAGATAACTCTATGCACATATTTAAAGGTTGATGGTGGTTTTCTATTTCATTTAAGTACTTTTATAAAAAAAAAATATTCGGGCCAGAAAAATATAAAGAAATGCTTGGGAATACTATAAATGTAAGAATCAATGGTGGACAGAATAAATAATAATCTGAGATTTCGTATACTCACCTTATGTATTACAACTTCGTCTTCATTCAAAACATTACTTCTACACAACTTTAACACTTCAGCAGGTGGTTGATATCCTCTATAACCAGTTGGAGAAGGAGTATTAGTTTTCCTGTCAATATGGTGATCCTCTAGAAGCTTCAGTTTGTTGTTTGTATCTTCTTGCGTTTCGAATACTTCATCGTCCATAGAATCATCTGTGGTTGCCATTATTTAATACCTAAAAGTTAGGAACATGTGAAAAATCTAGTAAAAAACCTTAAGGTCCTGACAAAATAACGCATTCACTATCTGATATTTTGATGTCTTACGTTCAACAGCTTTTTTTTTTGAGAAAAAAACGGAGCAAAAAATTATTGTTTATATAATAAAGTCTATAACCGTAGTCTATTATTCTACATATGTATATATATATATATATATATATATATATATATATATATATATATATATATATATATATATATATATATATATATATATATATATATATATATATATATATATATATATATATATATATATATATATATATATATATATATATTGCAATTTATGTCCACAATGAGAGTAATATTAGATGTTTTATGTTGGTTTTGCCACTCACATTATGACTTTAGTTCAGGCACTCATCTCGGAGAGATAGTTTAGCGTCACGATTGATGGAGTGAGTTCTCAGGTGAAGACCATGGGAGCCAGAGTACAAGATATGTACATACGCAGATACAGGGTGCCCCATATGTATGGAATAATGATTCCACAGCATTTATTAATCAGTGTATCAAAAAAACGTTTAAATAAAGGTTATAGGATGTTATGCGGCGCATATGCTGACGTTGACAATAAAATGTTTTGAACTGTCAGTTCGAAGAAATTACGCAATCTTGATTTTTTAAAATGGAAAGCACTGTATTTTTGAATCCTACTAAAAATTCTAGATATTATTTGTCTAACATACCAACTGTTTTAGAAATATTTTTAAGGTAACAATTGCTCAAAATGTCTACCGTTAACAGCAATGACCCAATCTGTCATAAACAGCCTAAACAGAGTTTTGCAAAGAATCTGGGGTGATTTAGACATACCATATGTCTAAACTGAACTGTTTTGAAATTACTGTCATTTGAAATTTAAAATAAAAAAAGACGAAAAAATTATTAATAAATTTAGGTTTATTTTTAAGGTAACAAAATGGCTACCATTAAGAGAGACCCAATCTGTCATAAACAGCCTGAACAGAATTTTGCAGAGAATTTGATCTGTGCTACTTCATATTGAATTCTGTGTTATAAATCTTCTATAGTTTTAGGTCACCTTCGGTAAACTTTGGTTTTCAAATGACTCCATAAAAAAAAATTGAGTGGCGTAAGGGCGGGACTCCTTGTAGACCATTCTACAGCGCCTGTTCTGCCTATTCATCGATTAGGAAAAATCGCACCAAAATACCTACAAATATTGATTTCATAGTGAAGAGGTGCTCCGTCCTGTTGATACCACAGATTCCTATTAGGGGTATCCAAATTATTTTCATCGGGAAAAAGACCTGCACAAGTTGAAATAACTTGCTCTTGGAGTAACTGTAAATACCGCTGTGCTCTAAGATTTCAATCGATAAAAAAGGGGCCAATGATATGACGTCCACAAATCCCTGCCCACACGTTTATCTTTTGTGGTCTTTGAGAATGACTGTCGATTATCCAGTGGGGATTCTCAATAGACCAGTCCCGGCAGTTATGCCTGTTAACTCTTCCGAAAAAACAATATTATAAATTAGGTTAGGATCATTATTGATTCGTTCCACGATGACCTCGTAAAATTCAACGCGTCTATCGTAAACATCTTCAGATAATTCTTGCAATAGAATGGGTTTGTATAGATGCAATTTTTCTTCATTCAGTATACGACTTAACGTACCTTTACTTATGTTGTGGTCTAGGCAAAGCTGACGAGTGGCTGTATGGGGATTTTCTGTAATTTCCAATAAAACATTTAACTTTTTATCATCGCTTGTTTTAACTTTTGGAGGTCCAGATTTAGAACGATAGTTAACATCACCTGATTGTCTAAATCGTTTTAATGGTTTGCTAACTACAGATTGGGTAATAGGTTCTCGATTCGGATATTCTGCGTAAAAAAGATCGTACACTTCCTGTTGTGTTCTCCTACGATCTCTGTAACCAACCATCATTAACAAAGTAATAAGTTAAATGTACCATTATGATATTACGCTCAAATTGCAGTTTCACAAAATGCAGCAATAAACGTTTTCGTCAATAAATTATTTTTTGATGCGTCGTTACAGTAAATGTTCTATACAAGCCAGCTTAATTTTTTTTTTAAATTTAATCCCCTTAATTTCAAATATCAATAATTCCCAAACAGCTCATTTTATACATACAGTATGTTAGACAAATAATATTTAGAATTTTTAGAAGGACTCAAAAATAAAATAATATGCAGTGCTTTCCATTTAAAAAAATGTAAGATAGCTTAATTTCTTCGAACTGGCGGCTCAAAACATTTCATTGTCAACGTCAGCATGTGCGCCGTATAATACCCTATAACTTTTATTTAAACATTTTTTTGATACACTTACTAACAAATGCTCTGGAATCATTATTCTATACATATGGGGCACCCTGTATATATATATATATATATATATATATATATATATATATATATATATATATATATATATATATATATATATATATATATATATATATATATATATATATATATATATATATATATATATATATATATATATATATATATATATATATATATACGGTGACAGGCAGAATATATAGTGATATATGGGATTTTTCTTTATTACTAATTTTAGAAAAAAAAAAAAAAATTTATAGATGGATCATTTGAAACCCAAAAGTTGATTTTGCAGTGCCAATTGTCATTTGTGGTTTGGCGGGAAATTTGACTTTTATACAGTTTAAAAGCCAAAAGTCACTCTCCTTGTTAAAATACAGAAAACATTTATTAAGAAAAATTATATTTTATGGTAGTGTGCAAAATTTTAGATCGATTGGACAAAAATCGTGTTGCGTCAGTTTTCGACTTATAAAAATATGATCGCAAGATTTTTATTTCTTGAATTTGAAATATATTAGTTAGATGAATAGAAAAATTTTAAAATCTACTTGTTGATTCCAAATCATGTTTTACTTCTTTCACAATCAATATTTAAAAAATGATGATTTTCGTAAATCCGCAACTGTCGCACGGACAGTTATCGAAAATTTCTACCCTATAGCTTGTAGTTTGAGGTTTTGTTTTTTTAAGGAAACTAATGTAATAATTTTATTACAGAAAAAGAAAAGAGAACTAGTGAAATAATATTTACTAAAGGTTACAAAGACATTGACTATACGACACATAAAAAACATACAAATTACAGGTTTTTCACAAATGAAATAACCAAAAAACCATAAACCAAATTATCTAGTTTGCATCTCGACATGCCCACTGCCCAGTTTTATGCACCGAATTGTTCGTAACATTTCTTAACATGTGCGGAGTAAAGCTATTTACGCATTTCCTTATTGTATTGTCCAAATGGTTAATATTTCTGAAAGGTCTTCAAGCATAAACTTTGTTCTTAAAGTATCCCAATAAATATAATCAAGTGGTCTTTACGTCCGGCGATCTCGCTGGTCAAGGATTAACAGAATAACGTCCAATCCAGTGGTCTGCAAATCGTTCATCCAGTCATTCTCGCACTTAGAGCGTACTATGAATGTACGCTGAAAAAACAGACCCCTGGGCGGTTGAAGCGGAAGTTCATGTAAGAAATTAAATATTTCTGTGTTTAATTATTGCAGGTGGCTTTCCGAAGTTAAACTCTGTCGAAAAAAGATAGGGCCAAGAATGTGGGTGTTTCATATCCCATACGTGTGGTATGGGATATGAAACACTTTAAAGTAGTACTAATTTTTAGTTTCTAATACAAAATTCGGATTCTGCCCTCCTTCTGCAATGTTGTGAGATAACCACACCGTTAGAAGAAAACGTAGCCACGTCAATAAAAAGAATGTTTCTGTAAAAATGTATGTCTCGTTCCGTCTTTTCTTATAGTACAAAAATTTCGTCGAGCATCATAATCCTTTTTTTTGTAAAATGTGAATAAATTTTGATATGTAAGAACGAAATTTATTTGGACTAAAACTCGCCTGATCGACCGCTCTGACATTCCAACTTGTTCACATTTTTCAAACAGCGTCATTTGAAGATTTTCGACAGCCGATAATATTATACTAAAATTTGCTTCTCCGTTAGTAACAGGCCTGTCATGACAGACTTGGTATCAGCTATCTATAAAACAATGTCCTTTAAAGATATTTAAGAGCCTTGCCCAGCTCGAATGATGGACATTTTTACCAGGATTCCTTTCGTTAAATATCCTAGCAGGGTTTCGTGAACTTCGGTAATTATCGCCACATATTAAAATGATTTCAATTCTTTCTTGAAGAAATAATTTTTTTAGTAGCCATTATATACACATACTAAACTTAAATTACTTCCTTACTGAAGAGACAATACAAACGTAATCCTTCTGTTTCATCTACAGCCAACGTCAAATTGCATTATGTTATTTACGGCAAGTATATAATAAGTTATTAGGAAAAAATATGCAATGCGTTCATTTAGACCTTTGGCTTCCAAGACCAAAAAAGACTTTAAATTTTTGGGAAAAATACTTACTTAAATATTGTGAAAGGCTTGTATCTTCTGTGTAACTGTATACATATATTAATATACGTGAATACTTGAAAGATGGTATTCGATCAATATATATATATATATATATATATATATATATATATATATATATATATATATATATATATATATATATATATCTATATATATATGTATATATATATATATATATATATATATATATATATATATATATATATATATATACGAGGCATGTTTTTTAAGTAAGTACCGTTTTGGAATTAAAAAAAGACGTGCAAAGATATCGCTATAATTTTATTTTTACATGAAAGCCTGTACCTTAATCTACTTTTCTACATAATTTCCGTGAATATTGAGGCACTTGTCATAACGTGGCACCAGTTTTTGAATACCCTCCTCATAAAATTCTGCCGCCTGACTTGTTAACCACTGTATCACAAATGTGATAAAAAACACTACGAGAATATTGAGGAAAGCAGTCGCACAATGATGAAATTGTAAAGCGTCTGTTTTCTCTCACCTTTTCGTCCACTTTCTGCACCAAATCTTCATTAACGACCGAAGGACGCCCACTCCGTTCTTCATCATGCACATTTGTGCGGCCATCTTTAAATGCTCTCACCCATTTCCTTACCATTCCATCACTCATAATGTTTTGTCCGTAAACTTCACAGATCTTACGATGAATATCGATCGGTTTTACGCCTTTAGCACTAAGAAATCGTATAACAGCCCGTACTTCACAATCGGCGGGACTCACGATTGTCGGAGGCATCTTAAACACTCAGTAAACAACGTATACAATGAAGAATCAGACTGTAATGGCGTCAGTGCGTAGACATGAGATGTAGGTTACCAGCGCGCATGCGCGGAACGCCGACCGTATCGCTGCGGCGGCGGAATCGCAAAACGGTACTTACTTAAAAAACATGCCTCGTATATATATATATAGCTATATAGCACCATGATTACTGAACTACAAAACATCAGAGAGGGTACTACTACTACTGCTGAATAGAAATAAGACAAAGGCTATGACAAACGAAGACAACCCGCGAGGCTTGAAAATAGAAAGCACAACACTTGAATACATAGAGGAATACCTAAGGTAAATAATAAAGTTTGGAAAAGCAAATCAAACGGCAGAAGTACAAAGAAGAATTAGACAGGCATGGGCAGCATTTGGCAAACAAAGGAAAATACTAACCTGAACTAACAAAAGAATTCCTCTGAAACTAAGAAAGATGTTATTCGAACAAATGCATTTTAGCGGTTTTCACCTAGGAGCCCAGACATGGACACTGACTAATAAGGTAAGGAGTAAAACAAAGATAGCAATGGAACGTCAGATGCTGAATATAAGATTACAAGATAGAATCAGAAACGAAAGTATAAGACAAAAGACCAAAGTGATAGACGTAAGAGAACAGGTAGCAGGTTTGAAATGGAGATGGGCAGGTCACACAATGAGATAACAAGATGAGAGATGAAATAAAAGAAAACAAGAATGGAGGCCCCAAGAAAGCTTATTAGATAGATAGACAGGCAGATATACGAGGCTGGTTTGAAAAGTCCGTGCAAAAATAAAAACTACTTATGTGTTTGGGGTAAACCTTTTTTATTTTTCGACATAGTCTCCTTTTAGGCTTATACACTTCGTCTAACGATGTACTAGTTTGTTGATCCCTTCCGAATAATAGGATTTGTCCAAGTCTGCAAAATGTCCATTAGTGTCTGCAATCACCTCTTCGTTTGAATAAAATCTTTGTCCCGCCAGCCATTTCTTCAAATTGGGGAACAAATAATAGTCCGAAGGAGCCAAGTCTGGAGAATAGGGGGGATGTGAAACGAGTTGGAATCCTATTTCCATTAATTTTGCGACCACAACTGCTGTGGTGTGTGCTGGTGCGTTGTCGTGATGGAAAAGGACTTTCTTGTGGGCCAATCGCGGGCGTTTTTCTTGCAGCTCGGTTTTCAAACGGTCCAATAACGATGAATAATATTCACCTGTAATAGTTTTACCCTTTTCCAGATAGTCGATGAGGGTTATCCCTTGCGAATCCCAAAAGACAGTCGCCATAACCTTTCCGGCCGAAGGAACGGTCTTCGCCTTTTTTGGTGCAGATTCCCCCTTGGTAACCCATTGTTTAGATTGTTGTTTGGTCTCAGGAGTATAGTAATGTATCCATGTTTCATCCACAGTGACGAAACGACGCTTAAAGTCCTCCGGATTCTTCTGGAACAGCTGCAAACCATCCTTGCAACACTTCACACGATTCCGTTTTTGGTCAAGCGTGAGCAATCGCGGCACCCATCTTGCGGATAGCTTTCTCATGTCCAAATGTTTATGCAAAATATTATGTACCCGTTCAGTCGAGATGCCCACAGCACTAGTAATCTCTCGCACCTTAACTCTTCTGTCATCCATCACCATATCATGGATTTGATCAATGATTTCTGAAGTTGTAACCTCCACAGGCCGTCCAGAACGTTCAGCGTCACTTGTGCCCATATGGCCAGTCCGAAAATTTTGAAATCACTTATAAACTGTTCTAATCGAAGGTGCAGAGTCACCATAATGTTTATCAAGCTTCTCTTTAGTCTCCTGAGGCGTTTTGCCTTTCATAAAGTAATGTTTAATCACCACACGAAATTCTTTTTCGTCCATTTCTTGAAAATCACTCGACTTCCTTGATTCACACGAATGCCAAACACAAAGAAATAGACCAATATGGCTGAAACTTGGTGTGCGTTCATTCAAGAGATGCTACTAACTAAACATGACCTCGATACGCGCCGGTGGTGCCATCTCTCGGACTTTGCACGGACTTTTATATATATAAAACCAGCCTCGTATATATATATATATATATATATATATATATATATATATATATATATATATATATATATATATATATATAAATATGGTATATATAAATAACCTGAAAAAATACGAAAAATAAGCTTTGTCAAAAAAAATGTTCCAAATAAAAGTTGCAGGGTTCAACAAAGGGGGACATACAATGGTAGTAAGAAATTTGACCTTGACTGACGTTTTCAAGGTGAACTCAATTTTTTTAAATAGAAACCAATATATTTTTTAAGGGATAATTCCGTTGCAACGGCACCTGCTGTTGTTGTTGTCTTCAGACAGCGTACCATAAAGCGTATTTTAATTAAGTTAGACACCACAAAGCTTTTGGCTCTGACGGAATACCTGCCATAGTTCTCAAAACCTGTGCGAGGGAACTAACACCAGTTTTCTGTAGACTTTGCAACCTATCCTACAGAAAGAGAATATTTCCTTCCTGCTGGAAATGTGCCACAGTCCAGCCGATACCTAAAAAAGGCAAGAAGACCTTGCCAAATAACTACCGACCAGTCGCACTGCTTTCAATATTATCGAAAGTCATGGAAAAGGTTATCAATCAGCATCTTCTAATTCTTATTAGCGATCACCAATATGGCTTTCGTAAACATGGATCAACAGGAGATCTTCTGACTTATGTAACACATGTTTAGAACAACGCAATTGAACACTTTGGAGAGTCTCGAGAGATTGCTCTTCACATATCCAAGGTATTCGACCGTGTTTGGCACGATGGACTGTTGGCTAAGCTACGCTCTTTTTTTTTTTTTTTTTTTTTATTGGTCTAGCACACGTGCTGCAGGGAAGTCCCTAAAGCGCTCCAGGAGCGGCACGAGTGCGGAAAAAAGCGATTCACGTTGTTCTTGAATCGCTGTAAATTGTACTCGGTGGGAAACACAGCGCTGGGCAAATTATTCCAAAGGGATGACGTTCTCCATATAAAAGATTGCTTGAAAAGCGTTGTACGCGGAGTAACAAGCTGAACCTCATACGGATGCGAAGCACCAGCGCGACGTGTATTTCTAACATGCACCGCTTTGGGAGGAATTAAGCGGGCCACATCCTTCGAACACTTTCCATGAAAATACTTGTAGAACAGACTCAAGTCGCCAACCGTTCTTCGATGTTCCAGCGAATCAAGGCCGCCGGTCAATTCCGGGTCCCCAATCAGACGGACCGCTCTTCTCTGAACAGAATCCAACAAATGCAGTGTATGTTTGGGAGCGGAGCCCCAAACGTGGGAGCAGTATTCCATAGTTGGTCGAATTTGGGCTTTGTAAAGAATTAACAGTTGTTGTGGGGTGTAAAGCTTTCTGGTTCTAAATAATATTCCCAACTTTTGAGAAGCTCTCCTTGCTATGCCTGCAACATGTTCATGCCAAGACATATTTGCTCCCAAACTAACGCCCAACAAATTGAGCGACGATGCTAGGGGAATGGAGTGCCCAGACATAACTATGTCGGGTTCAGCAACGTTAACTTTTTTAGAAAAAAACTGCCGCTTGGGTTTTTGTAGCGTTAAATTCCACTTGGTTACTGTCACCCCAAGATAGAATTTCTTCCAGGTCTTTGTTGAGTTGAACGACCTCCTGCTGTCTGCGGATATTCGCCTGAGCAGCCGATGTCCGAGCGTTCAAGGCGAATGAAGAGACAAGCGTACTGTCATCTGCAAAGCTATAGATTGGATTCCCGGTCTTTTCCAGCAGATCGTTAATGTAAATGAGAAAGAGAGTAGGAGACAGTATGGAGCCCTGGGGCACACCAGCGTTGATAGTGAGGGTGTTAGAAAGAAATCCGTCGACCGCCACTCGTAAAGAACGCTCTCTGAGGAAACATGAGCGCCACAAACAGAACCTTTCAGATATACCATAAGAGCGCAACTTAGCCAACAGTCCATCGTGCCAAACACGGTCGAATGCCTTGGATATGTCAAGAGCAACCGCTCGAGATTCTCCAAAGTGTTCAATTGCGTTGTTCCAAACATGTGTTACATAAGTCAGAAGATCTCCTGTTGATCTATGTTTACGAAAACCATATTGGTGATCGCTAATAATATTGAATCGTTCAAGATATTTTAGAAGATGCTCATTGATAACCTTTTCCATGACTTTCGATATTATTGAAAGCAGTGCAACTGGTCGGTAGTTATTTGGCAAGGTCTTCTTACCTTTTTTAGGTATCGGCTGAACCGTGGCACATTTCCAGCAGGACGGAAATATTCCCTTTCTGTAGGATAGGTTAAAAAGTCTACAGAAAACTGGTGTTAGTTCCCTTGCACAGTTTTTTTGAGAACTATGGCAGGTATTCCGTCAGCGCCAGAAGCCTTCTTGGTGTCTAGCTTCATTAAAATACGCTTTATGATGTGCTGTCTGAAGACAACATCGGGCATCCTTGACTGCAATATGGGAATAGTAGGTGGTGTTTTTCCTTGGAAATCGACAGTAGAATGTGAAGCAAAGAGTTCAGCCAACAAGTTCGCTCTCTCAACAGATGTGGTTGCAATGGAATTATCTGGCCGTGTGAGTGGTGGTATGGTGGATTTGGTAAAATTTTGACTAACTGCCTTAGCGACTGCCCAAAAGGACCTGGAATTGTTGGGACAAGCGAGAAGTTTGTTTCTAATTCGTTGATTGTGTGCCTCCTTGGTTTCGTCGATAATTCCCTTGCATCTATTCCGGGCATGAACAAAGATGTTTCGATTTACGGTGTTAGGATTTTCACGCCATTGTCGGTAGGCAATATGTTTAGAAGCAACAGCTTCTTTGCATTTTCGGTCGAACCAAGGCTTGCCGTTCGAGGTGCATTTCTTCGAAAAAGGGATGTAAGCTTCCATACCAGCCAAAATAACATCGGAGACCTCCCTGGCGCAGTCAGATGGGTTATCGAATCGAAAAACAAACGTCCATCCAAGGGAAAGTTCGAAAGTATTCCATGAGATCTTCCCATTTAGCAGATTTGTAGTGCCAAATCTTACGCGGCCTAGGCGCCTCTCTGTCACTGATTGGCAGGATACTCGATGTCGAAAGCAGTTTATGGTCGGAAGAACCTAACGGCGGATTTACGGTGACCGTGTAAATCTCCGGATTGGTGGTTAAAAACAGATCAAGAAGACTGGCGAACTCCCCGTCTCGATCAGGGATCCGTGTTGGTTCGTCAATAAGCTGAGTTAAGCCACAACTGATTGAGAATGATTCAGCTTCACGACCTTGTTCGTCGGTAGTATTTGAATATTTGAGCCAGTTGATACTGTGGACATTAAAGTCGCCCAGGACGGCAATTTCGGCACTTGGATAGTTACTTTGTAAATGATCGATGGTGTCTGCAAGAGAAGCGAAAAGTGTTCGAAAATTGGTATCACTTGGTGGTCGATACAGGATACAGATAAACCTTGTGGTTTGTTGAGTCGTTATTTTTAACCACATAACATCAAAGTTTGGGGGCTCCAGATCTTCTCGTTGACAAGAGAGGTCGCTTCTGACAAAAAGACAGATTCCAAAGTTACGCCTAAATCGGGAATAGAGGTCGTACCAGGATAAAGATAGTTGACCGTGCTGGTCGATGGACTGACCTTGGTTTCACATAGAGCGAGTACATGAGGTTTATCTGATTGCAGGTGTTGATGCACTGAATTTATGTTCGAGTTTATACCTCGTATGTTGCTCTTATGGTAGGTCTGAAAAGTTCTGTTTGTGGCTCTCATGTTTCCTCAGAGAGCGTTCTTTACGAGTGGCGGTCGACGGATTTCTTTCTAACACCTTCACTATCAACGCCGGTGTGCCCCAAGGGTCCATATTGTCTCCTACTCTCTTTCTCATTTACATTAACGATCTGCTGAAAATCCAATCTACAGCTTTGCAGATAACAGTACGCTTATCTCTTCATTCACTTGGAACGCTCGGTCATCGGCTACTCAGGCGAATATCCGCAGACCTAAGGAGGTCGTTCAACTTAACAAAGACCTGGAAGAAATTCTATCTGGGGGGGTGACAGTAACCAAGTGGAATTTAACGCTACAAAGAAAGCTTTACACTCCACAACAACTGTTAATTCTCTACAAAGCTTAAATTCGACCAACTATGGAATGCTGCTCCCATGTTTGGGGCTCGGCTCCCAAACATACACTGCATTTGTTGGATTCTGTTTAGAGAAGAGCTGTTCGTCTGATTGGAGACCCGGAACTAACCGGCGGCCTTGATTCGCTGGAACATCGAAGAACGGTTGGCGACTTGAGTCTGTTCTACAAGTATTTTCATGGAAAGTGTTCGAAGGATGTAGCCCGCTTAATTCCTACCAGAGCGGTGCATGTTAGAAATGCACGTCGCGCTAATGCTTCACATCCATATGAGGTTCAGCTTGTTACTCCGCGTACAACGCTTTTCAAGCAGTCTTTTGTATGGAGAACATCATCCCTTTGGAATAATTTGCTCAAGGCTGTGTTTCCCACTGAGTACAATTTACAGCGATTTAAGAAAAACCTGAATCGCTTTTTCCGCACACATGCCGCTCCTGGAGCGCTTTAGGGACTTCCCTGTAGCATGTGTGCTAGACCTCTAAAAAAAAGATGAACTACGGGAAAAAAGAAGAAACTTTTGTTGAAAACACTTTTTGTGAAAATGTAGATTTTTAATGATAAAATGATAATTCCTAATTAATTAATATTTTTCGAGCAACTGAAATTTATCTTTTTTTTTCACTAAATATCATAAAAATTGCAAATAATAATAAAAGATTCTTGTAGAATTTTTCTGTTTTTTTTTGCAATTTTTTTTCCATGATAATAAAAAAGTAAGATAAATAAGTGCATCAATTTTTTTTTAATTATAAAAGATTCATTGCTTAAATTTAAGCATATTTTGCCTCTCGCATTTTTTCTTAAAAGTTGATGGTTTTTATGTTAAAATTCTTTGTTTGCTGATTACCGTAAAAATTAACATTTTTAAAAAAATTTTTTCCAACAAAAGCTTCTTATTTTTTTTATGTAGAATAAGAATATGTAAAAAAATATATTAATTTCTATTTAAAAAAATTGATTTGTCCTTGATTTGATCTTGAAAACTCCACTCCAGGCCAAATTTTTTACTACCATTGTATGTTCCGCTTTGAGCCCTGCAACTTTTGTTTGAAGTATTTTCTTCGACACAACTTATTTTTCGAGTTATTCATATTTTTCAAGTTAAATGGGACACCCGGTACCTATATATATATATATATATATATATATATATATATATATATATATATATATATATATATATATATATATATATATATATATATATATATATAATATATATTTATAATTATATATATATATGTATATATATATATATATATATATATATATATATATATATATATATATATATATATATATATATATATATATATATATATATATATATATATATATATATATATATATATATATATATATATATATATATATATATATATATATATATATATAAATATATATATATATATATATATATATATATATATATATATATATATATATATATATATATATATATATATATATATATATATATATATATATATGTATATATATATATATATATATATATATATATATATATATATATATATATATATATATTATATATATATATGTGTATATATATATATATGTATATATATATATGTATATATATATATATATATATATATATATATATATATATATATATATATATATATATATATATATATATATATATATATATATATATATATATATATATATATATATATAGATATATATATATATTGATAAAAGATTAACCCTTACAAATAGATAGTTCCAAAATAAGTGCCGAATTCATCTTTCTCATACTAAGAAAATGATAGGCACTGTACGGTAAGATATTAGTCACAAAAAAAGTCGAGAAGAGGAAGGGTTTAAAGATATTTACAACTGGAACTTGACATTTCTCTCCAAGTTCTATAACGGTGAAAATTGACAGTAATACATGTAAACTAACCGCTCTTCTATCACATTAACCATTAATATGTTTGACCAGAAACAATTGAAAATAATAACAAAAAAAACTTTTTTATTTGACTAAATAATTAGGCTCAAAATTTGTTCATCTAACCAAAAACGAGGAAAAAATCCAAAATAATATTAAAAATAAACAAAATTCAAAAAGCTGTAAATCTGTTAGATAACTGTACATAAAAAATATAAAAATATTTAGCATTTTGAAAGCTAAATAACTAAATTAATGATATTTTCTTAATAATTAAGATACTTGTTTCTTGGGTACTTTTAATTATATATGTACATTAAAAATATATATTTGTATGTGCAATCTTGCGTCTGCGCTACTAATAGTTTTTATTACCTTATAACAAAAAATACTGACCTTTAATCACGTCGAAACAGGGTCCCATCGGATAAGTTTTTGTTGACAAGCAACATATGGCCACTGTAATCCACCATTTTATCACTAACCATAATATTTTCACTTCTCGATTAATATTTTTATCACTAGTTAATTAAAAAAATCTCATTTTTTATCACAAACTAATAATAATTTTGACAATCCCTAACAGATTACGAGAAACCTATGATTATACCAAAATAAAACTTCGCCATGTTGCTCCCGTCAGTTAGCCTTGCAATCCCGAAAAGAGACAGAACGAGGAATCCGCATAAGGAATTATAACGGAATAGAGAGGGATAGAATGTAGGATCAATGAACGTAACGTGGAACACCCACAGTAAAACGAGGGTTGTCGGGGAGAAAGAGACAGCTAGAGGTCATACGGGGTGAATAGTTTTTTAAATGCGGTAATATTATGTTACATAGGGGAGGTTGGGAGATCCATTTAGCAGTGGTATGGATGGATGTACTGACACGCCTACAAGATGATCAAATAAATATATTTTTCTTTATATTTCGAAATATATTGTCCCGCATGATATTATGGTGGGTGTCGTTCTTCTTGTGTCAGATCTATGGGTTGGGGGTGGGTCTTCTTTCTTGTTGGTGCGTTCCTACTGAATCTTTAAGAGTAGCTTGAGTACATTCGCATACTGTTGCTGCATTTAGACAAAAAATGCCTACGTGGTGGAGTCAAAGTCGCCCTGTGTAGATATCATTTGGGGAGGTGTTCCAGTAGTGATAATTGGTCTGTGGGGTGAAGAAATTTGCCTTATTTTGTGTGCAGCGAACGTTCCCTTGGTGCGGCTTTCGTTATTCTGCGGGGTTTTGGAGGCCTAGGATATTCTTTATAGCATTAGTGGTTGGTATTTAGGCTTTTCATACTTAGACCGGCTGTGGTTCTGCCCACCTTTTAAGCTTTCTGGGAATGTTCTACAGTTATACGCCGAATGGCCGAAAAGTTGTCGTTGTCTCAACGAGTATGTAGTTCTCGTAAACTTCGGTGACTTAAAAAATTCTCTTATATGAAGTTGGTAAAAATAGTGCTGATAGCATTAAGTCGTCGGATTTGTGATGCCATCTTATGACTTGGACTCGAATTTTTATAGCTCTTCTTTAAGCTGTTGCTCGAAAATTGCTTCAAGAATTTCCCTAAGCATTGTGTGCATTGGTTTACCTCCATAGACTAAGTATTACCTGCAGAGTATAGTGATATTTATTTTAATTCTTTGTGTTTTTTTGCATTTGACTAATATTCACTGCGTAATTTCGTGATCATCACCACAAACAAACACGTAATTACTCCCAGTAATTATGTTTGGACAATAGGTTTGTAAATATTGTTGAAACTATTTATATATGTTTTGGAATTTACGTAAAACTTAAAAACCATTTATTCTTTTCCTTATTAATCGCTTTTATGTTAGCCTTATGCAGTGGCTCACAGATCTGACAAAGGGTGTATGTCCACTCGCGGACGATAAACGTTGAAGGAAAAGAAAAATAAATGGAGAAAGGGTATGTCTGAGCATGAACATTGTATTACTGAAGGTAAAATATAACACCAAATATTTATTCACAGCTGAGTTCATATTGTTATCTCTGTCAGCCCTATACCAATCGTACCGTAAGTTGGTCTGTTGTCATAATAGCTCTCGAATGAAGTGAGATATATAATTGATATATATATATATATATATATATATATATATATATATATATATATATATATATATATATATATATATATATATATATATATATATATATATATATATATATATATATATATATATATATATATATATATATATATATATATATATATATATATATATATATATATACATACATATATATATATATATATATATATATATATATATATATATATATATATGTATATATATATATATATATATATATATATATATATATATATATATATATATATATATATATATATATATATATATATTATATATATATATATATATATATATATATATATACATATATATATATATATATATATATATATATATATATATATATATATATATATATATATATATATATATATATATATATATATATTTATATATATATATATATATATATATATATATATATATATATATATATATATATATATATATATATATATATATATATATATATATATATATATATATATATATATATATATATATGTACATGTGGCAGGTTGCGGAACATCTTCTTTTCCATTATCCCAAATACACCAGTATTGACATACGGAACGGAAACGTGGGCTTGAATTAAGACATTATAAATCGCCTACAAGTAGCTCAACGTGCGATGTAAAGAAGGATGTTGGGAATATCGTTGAGGGATAGGCTGACTAATGAAGAAATTCGAGGGAGGTCGAAGATGTAGCTGAGAGGGTAAGTAGGTTGAAGTGGAGATGGGGGTCATATCGCAAGACTCTGATAATCAATGGACCCATAAGGTAATCAACTGGAGGCCCTGGAATGAGAAAAGAAGTAGAGGACGCCCGCAAACCCGATGGTCTGACGACATCAAAAAATTAATAGGATACAACTCGATAAACAAGGACCAAAACCAAAGAAGATGGACGTACTTAGTCCAACGATGGACTGCATAACAGATGATGATGATGATGATATATTATATAGTATGTAAAGGGGGAAAGAAATCTATGGATGTTGAGGGATATCACGTAAAAAAAAGTTTGCAAGGAGTCGGGTCATCAAATTGTATAGTTTCTACAGTTTTGTGGGAATTTTTCCAGATAAAGAACAAATTTTAAGCATAATTATTTGTAGTCCAGTATATAAGTGGATGGTGGAGGGAAAATATCATATTATATATTCTTTTCAGGGTTCTTAGGATCGAGGAATCTGAAAATCATTTTTACTTTCCCGACTAAAGAAAAGTGGAAGTGACGAAAAACATAGTCACTCATTTCCGTCAGTCTGTTTGTCGGTCTGTTGGCACAACGCTTTTCGAACAAAATGAGATATCAATTTCAAACTTGGTATATATATATATATATATATATATATATATATATATATATATATATATATATATATATATATATATATATATATTACCTAATGAAGGGATGAAGCTTATAGTTTTTAAACGATATCGCTTTCTTTCCTCTGGTACAGTAGGTAAATTATTATTTTTACTTCCCTTGTTGGATGGGTTGTGGGTTTGTGCTTTTGTTTACGTTTTAAGGTTCTTAGTTCACGAAAAACATATTTTCCCATTTCCATGAATGCGCTAATATGACTGTCGACCTGTCGGTCTGTCCCTCAAAAATTACTGATCAAAAAATTTTGAAAAAATTCTGGAAAATTTTCCACTGAATGAAAATTATCTCGAGTGCATTACCTTTAATAATTTATTTGGTATATAAAAAAAAAACAAAAAATTTAAGGTCATCAGTTTTCAGTAAAAGTAGGAAAAAAACTTTGTTGAAAACCCATTTGGGGTGTGTTTTTTGCAGTCACTGATCATTTTATACTTCCCTAACAAAAATTTTTATTTTGAAAGCAGTCAACGTACGGAACACTAATTGTGCAAGTACGACTTGCACCTGGCCGGTTATTTTAAATATTTCCACTATTAAGAGAAATAGGACGTAGAGGAATGTATTTATTAGTACAGGTATCATATTTTTTTTACTAAAGATGCTATATATGTATCTCTCAGAACTCTAACAAGCATATTTTTTACGCTTGGAAGAAATGTAATATAACTTGAAAGATCATTTTAAAAAAATTTTAATCTGTCCTGTAATAAAAAAATATCACGTTAGTATCACGCCACATAATTGTGACGCCACAGCCCGGCCTTCTAACGAGTTTGATTTAAGTTTGGAAAAAAACTAACCTGTTTATTGATTAATAATTAATTACTTAGTAAATCTATTAATGAATTACATACTAACACTCGGTCTTTATCTAACCAACAGCTAAAAAATGGGAAAGAAAAAATACCAGAAGACTTTGTCAGATATTGTTCTAATATTGACGCTATATTGTTATTGTATACAAAAAATACCAAGTGTTATACAAGGTGTACGGTTGTGAGACTAATCGTATTGTGTTCTTGCCTATATTTTGCATCCGATCTAGAGTTTAATACAAGCCTCCGCATATTTACATTAAAACACGATCAATTTTCTAAGGTGTATTCAAAATTGGTTGAGTTCATCGACCAGTAAAATAAGTAGCAACACCGCTACGGTAACCAAAGCAGTTTGCACAACAAAACAGCTGATAGCCATTTAAAATTCCAGTTTTCTTAGCGGCGCTGCATGGTTGCATAAGGTAATTTTTTGTATATCTTATTGATACGGCAAAGATTGGACAAGGTTGCAATTTAGGCTACTGTTTTCTACTTGTTCCTAGCGAACTCCCTGAAATTTTATATGATTTGGCGGAAAACGATTCGATGTTAGTTTAGTCTCGGAATATAAATATAAAATGTCTTTGATTCGATACAAGAGAGGGAGAACAAAATTTCTTAGGGTGAAATTCCAACTGCAACCATGGGACTGCAGTCGGAATTTGACGCTAACTGCTCGACAATGCATTAATTCCTTTGCACAGTTCTTTAATGCCAATACTATTATGGATGATTCCATAAATAGAACAGTTTTGCTTTCGATTTACTCAAGAAGCTTCAATTTTATATTATAATGCAACATGCGGCGAAGAGTCCCGAGTCTTTTGAAGAAAAAACAATTTTTTTGCCAAAGATCGATTTTATTCTTCAACGTAGTTTCCGTCAAGAGCAATACACTTATTCCAGCTATCTCCCAACTTCTGGATACCTTTCATATAGTATGATTTGTCGAACTCTATAAACTAAGACTCAGCTTCCGATTTAACTTCTTCATTTGAGCCAAACCACTTTCCCTGGAACCACCTTTTCAATTTTGGAAAGAGGTAATAATCGCTGGGAGCTAGATCTGGTAAATACGATGGATGGGGAAGCAATGCATAGCCCAATTGGTCGAATTTCACCATCAATTTTATGGAGTTGTGAGCTGGTACATTGTCTTGATGAAACAATAATTTTTCATCGCTAAATGCGGCTTTTTTTTTGTTTATGTTTTTCGGAGTGTCTTATTTGGACGTTCCGAACCTGGTGCATTATCGGTGCTTATTCGACCGAATTTAAGTTCACTAAACCATCGACATATAGTTGCTTTCGACGGATCAGATGTGCCATAATACTTCTCAAGCCATTCTTGGGTTCTGGCTGTATTTTCTCCCATCAAACAGCAATATTTAATTAACACATGAAATTATTTTTGTTTCATAGTTTTGCAAAAATCATAAGCAGAGTCACTCAAACAGCTGTACATTGCCAACTAATAGACAATGTCATGACAATTTGTTGAGTTGGTACTAACTGAAAAATAATATAGTTTTTGGTTGTGCTGCCATCTCTCGGAAAATCTCGGGACTTTTCACCCCAAGTGGTATATATATGCCACAAAAGCATTTAGAGTCAAGCTATAAAAACTAAATTTTCTGAATGAAATGAAACGCATTACTTTGTTATTTGTCACTTATTTTTTTTTTATCTGCTACTGCAGTCTCGTAGGTTTACTACATTGTCAAGCGTAATACTACAAAGTAAGGTGGTTTCTTTATGATTTATAACAAATTTCCAGGTACAATTTGGAATTACCCATCATTAAATTACCATGAATTTAAATTATTTTATTACGAAGGGTTAAATGACATTATTGTTTCAAATTTGAAGAAATACTTTTCAATATTATCTTAACACTTTTTTCAAAAATTTCTTCTTCAAAGTTATATCTAAAAAACTGAAATTCGTTTCATTTCATTTAGAAATTTAAAATGTACTGTCACAAAGTAACGGACACTTCAATTATACAATGATAAAAATCTAATTCAATACCTAAGCCGTTAATTCAGCAAGGAAACGATATGATTTGTACAAGGCTGTAAGTTATGTTTTGACTATTGGTCTCCAAATAAAAGGGTCAGAACTGAAAAGTAATATCATGCCGTTTAAGCGTAATGTGTAATTTTGGAGATCAATTAAAAATTTTCTACTGGATCAATTTGTGAAATTAATTCAAGAAAAATTCTGGAATTGAAGAAGAAATTCTTCTATTCTTCTGAACCGTAATATAGTAGCAGCACTATTAATTCCTTTATTTAATGAAACTTGACACACTTTTGAAACTTTTTTTTAATAGGATTTCACATCTTAAAACAGAATTGAAAATGAAAGCCACCAAAATCTTGTTGGCAATCATTCTGGCTATTATTACTTTATCCACTGCAGCTCTGAAAAGACCGGTAGTATTTATTGAGAACCAATTTCGCAGATTCTTCAGCCAGGAGATGCGTCTGCGTCTTGGTCCCCTTTTTCCGAATACCTTTCCTTGAAGTATTTGTTTTAGTAATCCATATCTGTGGGAATTTCTAATTATGTGTCCTAAATACTCCAATTTTCCCACTTTAACAGTTTCCATAATTTCCAGTCTCTTGTTCATGCGACGTAAGACATCCTTGTTAATAATATGGTCAGTATAAGAAATTTTCACAATCCTGCGATATAGACATAATTCAAATGCTTTCTTAGAAGTGACTTCAGTCAGCGTCCAAGATTCCACACCGTAAAGAAGGACACTGAAGATATAACATCCTAGGAGTCTTATTTTTATGTTTAATTTTATTGCTGAGTTTTTGAAAAGTGATGTCTTTTTGAGGAACACTGCTCTAGCTTTTTCGATACGGTAACGAATTTCCTGTGAGTGATCCCACTGTTCGTTTATCATGATACCGAGATATGAAGATTATGGAGTCACGGTATTTGTTGGTTGTTAACCAACAACAAGGTAGCAGAAACCGGAGACTTTGTTTTGCTGATATTAAGTTCGAGGCGGTATCGATTACTGACTTCGTTGATTTTTGTCATAAGATATTGTAAACCCTTTAAGTTATCAGCCATAACGGCCGAATCGTCAGCATAACGAATATTATTTATTCGCTCCCCATTAAGCAATATTCCTTCATCAGCCTCTTCCAATGTCTCTCTGAAGATTTGTTCAGAGTAGTATATATTAAACAATAGTGAAGACAAGACACAAACTTGCCTTAATCCATGTTCAATCGATATTGCTTCTGAATGCTCCCCGTCTGTCTTAATAAATGTCATCTGGTTCCAATAGAGGTTGGTAATAATCCGCAGATCCTCTCTATCTAGCCCAAGGTCTTTCAGAATTTCGTGATGTTGGACTCTATCAAAGGCCTTTTGGCAGTTGATCAAGCACAGATATACGTATATCGGTGCCTGTTCAACTACTATAATATCAACCCCGAATGCGTTTCGCGGACGAATTCCAATTATTATCAAACTGTTAACCCAGGATAAGGTTATCCTGGGTTAACAGTTCGATAATACAAAAGGTTGCCTACATTACTGGATACCACCTGCAATGATTGAAAAATAACGTGACCGGTACTTTCGTACAACTATCACTTCTAGAGCGGTTCAGAATTTTCCCTGTAGCTATGCTTTTTGCATGAAAAAATTTCTGTAAAAAACTCTATTCAGCTGAGTCAGTATAAATTCTCCTGTATATGTTCATAGACAGACGCTAATTAGATATTTTCTCTAAATCTTATCCCAACACTACCTTCGCCTTAGCAAGTTTCCGCCGCGCCATTTCTATCCAGACTAACTGCGTTCATGCATCATATGGCTTCTTCTTTTCTCTAACATGTCCTAAATGACTCAACCCAACTCAGGTCTTTTCACTAGCCATGATTTTGTGTAATCAACTGAACTTTATCACGCTTCTGTAGCTTTTTATTTCAAATACAAATATTCAATTTGTCGAGAATAACACCTAAACGTTATACTACAAGTAATCGACTGGTAGTATTGTTAGCCAGCGGTACCCAGAAATTTAAAAAACCTCATGCAATGTGCTCTAAATGTAACATCATTTTGTACACTGTAGATAAAATGAATCAATTTAGAGGTGTGTTTTACACGTCATCAAAAATACTACTAAATTCTCGGGTACCCGTCTCTTTCAGCGGCACACATGCAATGTTTTGTAAACATTGCATCATATTCTTCTTTTTGGAAGAATGAATGAAAATACGACAGTAATTATTATTGTTAGAGGTAGAATTATGGTGTATGATTGACGGTTGTAAAAACAAAATAATATTCAAATAAATATATATTTGTAGGTGAGTGACAATTGTCATTTTTTTAAAATGTATATTACTTTAAATACAGTGATAGCTATACAAATAAAAGTCGCTAATTAACATGACCGGTAAATCACACCCTTAACTAGATTTTTTAAAAACTAATTTCCACGCGCTTCGATGCGATCATTTCAATTAACTGAGAGACTAGATTTTCTACGACCTTTTACAAGGTAGGAAGCCTCGATGAAGCCCCGTTGGGTCCCAGTATGGGGCTTCACAATCGGGTCTACCTACGGTAGTTCTTTACCGCGTGGAAGTTAAAGTATCGATAGCGTAGCTCGTACGGTCCAGTGAGGCCATCAGATCGTTCCAGAATCCAGAATCTTTTATTGACAACTAGGCAGATTAAATCTATAAATATTACACAATGAGGGGAACTAATCATGATTATATGTACATTACACACATCTTAAGATATTTACAAGTCAGTAACCTAAATAATTTAGCCTAGGTAATGGACTTTGTATAAATGTGGTGAGAGAGAACTTAAGATATTAGGATTAGATATTTCATGAGTATAAACTTAAAATTAAATTTAAAATTAACTTAAGATTAGCTTAAAGATAATCCTGTGGTAGGGGGTTGGAGGATCTTAGATAGTGATGTTTGACGTTGGATAGAGGTCCATAGATGTTACTGACTGTGGGGTTGGGGTGGTAAGTGGCTTTATCTAGGAATTTAAGCTGGGCGTTGCTCCTGAATTCCCGGATTGTGACCATTTCAATGTCTCGATGAATCTAGGTGTTACGGACGAACTTTGGCGATGATTTGAATAGCCATGTTTTGAACATACTGGCGGGTGGATCTGTGGGTGCGTGACATTTGATACCATAACGGACTGGAATTGTTAGGGCTCGCTCTGATAATCGTTTTATAAATTGTCAACCCGTTGCATATTGACAATTTACTGGACTTGTTTAGAAATCAGACCGTTGGTTTTGGAGGTCTCTTTATATTATTATTCGATGTAAAACTTTAGTACCATATGACATTCGGTGCCATCTGAAGAAAAAAAGATGAATGTAAACCCACTGACGGCACCTGAAGTCAATTTAGATTCTCTGTGTATGTTCACAGGCAGACGCTAATTAGATAAGTTATCTAAATAACTTATTCCAACCTTACCTTCATCTTAGAAGTTCTCCGCTATCTCGATCCAGACTAACTGTGTTCATGCATCAGAAGATGTCCCGTCATATGGTTTCTTCTTTACTCTAACATTTCCTAAATAGTCTTTCTGAATTGACTCAACTCAGGTATTTTCGTTACCAGTGATTTTGTGTAATCAACTTAACTTTATTACGCTTTTGTAGCCCTTTATCTCCAATACAAATATTCAATTCGTCGAGAAAAACACCTGAATGCACAATCTACTAGTACCGTTCTTAACAAGCAGTACCCAGAAATTTAAAAAGGTTCATTTAATGTTTTACAAATGTTACATCATTTTATTTTATGTAGGTAAAAAATGAATTAGTTTGGAGGTGTGTTTTACACGTCATCACAATACTACTAAATACTATTCTCGGGTACCGGTCTCTTTCAGTGGTACCCAGAGCTACATGCAATGTTTTGTAAACATTGCATCATATTCTTCTCATCAGAAGAAAGAATGAAGATTCGACACGAATTATTATTCGGTGTATGTTTGACCGTTGTAAAAACAAAGAAATACTTAAATAATTAAATATATAATTGTAGGTGAGTGACAACTGAAATTTTTTTTTTTAAATATTACCTTAAATACAATGATGGCTATAAAGACCAATGTCCCTGACTAGCATTACCAATAAATCATACTTTTCTCCAGTAGATTTTGTTTAAATTATTTTTCACGTGCTATGATGTGATTACTTCTACTAACTGAAAGACTAAATTGCCTACGACTTCTTGCAAGGTAGAAAACTCCGTTGGGTCCCAGTATGGGGCTTCACAATCGGGTCCTTACCCGGGTATAGTTCCCAACCATCCAGAAGTTACATTATCGATAGCGTAGCTCGTTGGGTCAAGTGAGGATATCAGACCGTTGCTCTGAGGATCTGGTTATATTATTATTTGATGTAAAACCTTGGTAGCATATGACATTCGTTGCCATCTGACAAAAATTGCCTAATACACCTTATATAGAATTAATACTAGATTAAAGTTTCCTAAACAAAAAAAGTGTAACTGAGTCGTTTAAGGTTCGCAGACGATATTGTTGTCATCAGTAGTAATCCACATGAGTTACAAGAAATGAAAAATGAGTTAAATTACGACTCAAAGACAACAACAAGATGAATAAAAGTAAGACAAAAATATTAACCTACCTGTAATTACATATGGCTCTGAAACTTGGACATTGAATAAAGCCGATATACAAAAACTAGCTTTGACCCAGAAAGCACACGAAAGGCAGATGATCAGGATAAAACTTAAAAATAGAGAAAGAAACAAGTGGATTTGTGAACAAATGAAATTAAAGGAGATTATTGGGGACGTAGCAGAAAGAAAGTGATAATGGGGCTGGATATGTAGCACGCACGTCCGATGATGGATGGACCAAGTGAACATTAGAATAGAGACCACGAGAACAGAAAAGGAGCGTAGGACGTCCCAAAACAGAATGGCGGGATGATATACAGAGAGTTGCGGGCATTAGATGGATGGCAGCAGCTGCAAATAGATTGAGTTGGAAATTCAGAGGGAAGGTCTACAGCCAGCATTGGATAGAACTAGGCTTATAGTGATATAGTAATAATGGACCAAAAAAAGATGATTAGAGTAGATCTCTTATCTGCGAGGCCAATCGTTGCATCTTTTTTAAAAGCATAAACCTGCAACCCATTGTCGGCATATGAAATCAATTTTTATTTCCTATTATATTTAAAAATCGATGAAATTTATCTAAAAGTAAAGAAACTCTATCTGAAGAATATTTTTTCTCACGTTCTAATAATTTATATATAATTATAGAAAGCTTATTTATATATATATATATATATATATATATATATATATATATATATATATATATATATATATATATATATATATATATATATATATATATATATATATATATATATATATATACATATATATACATATATATATATATATATATATATATATATATATATATATATATATATATATATATATATGTAATTTTTTAAATAAATTTCAAATTTAACTTAACCCAAAGATAGCACCATAGGATAGTTACAAATAAGAACAATAGATGTAACATACATAAAATTGTTTGAAAATATTCAAAAAATAAAACGTATACGTTTAGGAAATACTAAATAATATTAGGCTGTCGAATAAAAATAAATAAACAAATTATCACAGGTAAAATGTATAAAGCAGCAAATATATCCAACGAATTTTTGAAAGAGATATAAAATACCATAAGATAATACAAATAAAAGCAAACGGACAAATAAAACTAACGTTTTTAGAATAGGGCAAGACATAAACAAGGAATCGCATAATCGCAAAAATAGACATAGCACATCAGCGTTTCCCGTCAAATCAATGATCCATAGAAAACTTCAATGAGGTAAGGACAAGGAGAAAACACTGGACAAATTTCCAACCCTCTCTTATCGAAAAGAACTACCGTGTCTCGCGTCCGTGCAGCGTCGCTAAAAAGCAGAATGGCCGTACGTGTTCTGCTAGTCAAACCGATTGTGCATACGTACCGATATTGTCACTTATATTTGTTAATTTCAAAATATGTGGTTATATATAATTTATTAAAGTACAAATTTGGAAAATATTCAGCTGTTTTTTTTATAAATATAATGTTATTTTCTTACTTATTTATTACCTAAAACTATGCACGATAATTTTTCTTCATTAGATTAGACATTTTATCATATAGCAGAAGCCGATGAACCATTAAATATTTTAAATTTTAGAAACCTGACAATGCTTACTTTCAACCAAATCGTAACTCATTGTTTCCAGTCGCCCTCCATTGAGTCGATTCTTAATATTAGATTCGCGTTTAGATGTAAACAAGTAGAACCTTGGATTCATTCCTATATTATAATTTTTGTCTTAAGTAAGGAGGGTTCTCTGTTTGAATTAATCCAAATGTAGTTTCCTTTGATCTCTATGTTCAATTATCAAAGACAAGCCTGCAGCCAGAATTCTCTACTTTTTGGATTGTGGATTTTTTGTAGCTAGAAAAGGCCTATAGCCATAAATTCTGTAATTAAACGACACAAGAGCAAGAGTCTCTGTTAGTAGCACTATGAGTTTTCCTGATAACAACCCACGATTACCAACATTACCCTTTTGATTTTTCAAGCAAGCTTGTAAGATGTGTTTAATCATCTCCTTAGATTCCAGGTGTAATCCTAAGGAATTTTTCTAGTCCCTTTTCTCCTTGTCAGCCATTCATAACTTCCGTCTTCTCAATATCGTACTCGTTCACATTACATGTTAATTTTCCGTAAATTTTAATAAAACTTTAATGAAAGCAACAATGAAGTCACACCCTGTATTTAAATTTCAAATTGACTATTAAAATATTTTAATATTTAAATTGAATTCCACTAAAACTCGTTTCCAGAATACTTTAATAAAATAAAACATTTAATAGATGACTCGTGGAAATTAAAATATCAGAGGTAAACCTGGGATATTAATTGGAGCTCAAACTTGGATTATATAATTTACTTTGAGAAATTAAATAAATAATGCAAATAATTATTTATTAGGAAATAACACAAAAAACCCAAAAACAACAAAATTCGATAGCAATTCCACGGGTTGTTATAACATATTCGATGCGAAATAGCATAGTGAAGCTCCCAGGATAAAAAGATTCCGGAGATAACATAGCCTCCGTTCGTATCTTCGTGTGGGGGGCTGCTTCGGAGACATCAACTAACAATGGAACGTGTAGTACTTTTTAGGATCCGGCAAAACCGGGTACCCGGTTACGTAGGATCCGGCAAAATTGGGTATTCGGCCGGGTAGATTTCGACAATATTGGATTAAGCTAGTATTTAGCAGGAATTACGATGAATCGCCTCGGGAAATAACAACATTCCTATATTTTTTACGATAGAAAGTCTTTTTAATGATTGTTGGGCTTTAAGAAATAATCGAAGTCTGAAACTACTTTTTACTAGACAAGAAAGATAAATCAAAAGTAGTATGTGTATAATTTATATGTAATGAACACCTTCTTCAAAAAGAACAAAAACAGAAAATAGACATGGTCTAGCCCAGACGGAAAAATAAAAAATGCAGTGGCTTTCATAATCAGTAACAGGAAAGGCCTTATCTAAGACGTAAGTGCCCTAAATAGATGTTCAGTTGGGAGTGACCATCGCATTGTGGGAGCAAAACTGTTTATTAATATTAAACAGGAAAGAAACAACATGATTTTTAAAAGGAACCATAAGAAATGGACAACCCCGGAGGATGTGGATTCCTATAGAAGAGAGATCGCAAGCTCCTCGGAACAAAATGAAGTTACAGCTAATGAAGCAAAGGAAAGAAGTGGTAGATAAGAGTACAGATGAATACAGAACTATAAATAGAAAGATATCGAGGGAAATTAGAAAAGACAAAAGATAAAAAACGCAGATGAAATTAAAAACGTTGTAGAACAGAATAAAAGCTTAAAAGTCTTGAGAAAGAAGAACACAATGGGAAGGAAAAACATATGCAAGTTTAAGGACATGCATGATAATGTAATAACAAACAAAAGAGATATTTTACAGATCATCGAATTATTTTACCAACGATTATATATACCTTACAAGATAAAAGAACAGAAATCAACATACCAAAAGTTCTAAATCAAGGGTCGGAGGATATCCCAGACATCATATAAGAAGAAATCACATCAGCCTTGAAGGACATGAAACAAAGCTCCGGGTGAAGACAATATTGTAGTAGAGGCAATTAAACAAGAAGGACAACAGATTATCAAATCACTTAAAATGTTATTCAATAAATGCCTCCTGGAAGGAATAACTCCATCACAATGGAATAATGCAAGTGTTGTTATCATGGATAAAAAAGGGATAATTCAGACCTTCAAACTATCGACCCATTAGCCTCCAGAGCCATGTACACAAGTTACTCACGAAAATACTTACCAAACGTCTAGCAAATAAATTCAAGTTTTCCTTTTAAAAGAACAGGCAGGTTTCCGCTAGGAAGGTATGGAACAAACGACCATCTCCTTACAGTTAAAATCCTCACTGAAAAATGTATAAAATATATAAGCCTCTTGTACTCATATTTGTCGACTTCGAAAAGGCTTTTGATGCTGTAAATTAGCAGAGACTTTTGGAAGAGCTTGCTGAGTGTAGTATTGATCATCGATATTCCAATGTAATTAAATACATATATGAAAATGCCACCCATCATGTTAAAACACAAACTAATCGATCCGCCAGTACATTTCAAATCGAAAGAGGAGTGCGGCAGGGTGATACGCTCTCACCCAAGCTTTTCGTAACACTTCTAGAAAGTATTCTAAAATTAGTAAACTGGGAAAGAATGGGACTTAACATTGACAGTGAAGAGTTAAATCACCTCTGTTTTGCCAACGACACTGTCTTAATAACAGACAAAATACAAGAAGCACAAACTATGCTTCAGGAAAGATTGGTCTAAAAATCAATCTATCCAAGACCCCGTTTATGACAAGTCTTGTATTAAGCTACACTATAAAACTGAATAACGTAGAGACAGAGCCAGTGCACCAATACAAATACCTGGGACATGAAATCAGCATAGGACGAGATAACCAAACACATGAAATTCAATGGTGAATAGGTCTCTCCTGGGCTGCATTTTGCAAACTGGCCTATGTATTCAAATCTAACATCCCTATATGTTTAAAAAGAAAAGTATTTGACAGATACATACTGCCCCTTCTTACGTACGGAGTCGATACTGTCACAGTGACGAAGAAAAACACCAATAAAATATGTGTCATGCGACGAAAGATGGAGAGATTAATGTTAGGCGTTACTCTTAGAGATCACATCCCAAATCATATCATCAGGAAGAGAACGGGGGTACAAGTCAAATTCATTTTACAGCTTAAATGGAACTAGGCTGGGCATGTTAATAGGTTTAAGGATAGGCAATGGACAAAGAGAATCATAGAATGGCAACCAAGATCCGAGGCCTATCGGAGTAGAGGTAGACCACCAAGTCGGTGGACTGATGATTTGAAAGAGTGGTTGGAAATTGGGTACAAACAGCCCAGAACAGAAAAAAAAAGGCAAGACTTGACGAAGGCTTTCGTTCAACAGTGGACAGTATAAGCTGACGATGATGATGCTGATGAGTATGTGGGTCGTACTTCATGTTTATGGAAACACTTAAAATTTAAACATTCCACTAATTTGGTCAAAAGACGAGGCAGAACCATCAATCACTTCTGGGAAAACAAGTTGATATTACAGCATATTTTGGTACAGCCAACCCGTGGAATATCATCATCAGCATTAGGTTATCCCATTCATAGTCGGATGTAAGCTTTCTCAAGTTGTCCCCATGAGTTGCTTTTTGTAACTAATCGTGTCCCGCTAATCTTTTTATGTCGTCCGTTCATCTTGTCTCTGGCCTACCCCTGCATCTTTTATGTTCTCTAGGCTTCCATTTAACTATACGGCGTGTCCATCCTTTATCATTCATCCCTGCGAAATGCCCCCCTCAATTCCACCGTACGTTGTATTACACCTGTCAATTTTGATCTTCTTCGTATCGTATCTCGATGTTAAGAATACAATCTTGGAGTTATTTAGCATTCTTCTCTCCATTGCTTTTTGGGTTACCTGGAGTTTATTTATTTAACTCAATTAAAGCTCACGTTTCAGTGCCATATGTTAATACCGGCAGTATATAATGATCGAACACTTTGGCTTTTATTGTATTTGGGATGACTAATTTAAATGTAGATTGTAACCTTCCGAACGCAGATCACGCTAACGAGCCTCTTCTATCCAAGTCGGCCTTTAAAGTCTTTTTTGATATTTTGTCTTAAATATATGAATGTTTGTATCTTTCCAATTCTTTCACGTTCTGTTAATAGTTCCTGGCTGTTATCTTCATTTTCGTTGTTCAAATATTTGGTTTTATAATGTTTATTTTTCGAGACTTGTTATTTAATTCCATCAGCATTTCTTGTAATTCTTCTTTTGTGTTGGCGATCAGAGTGACATCATCTGTGAACCTTAAATGATTTAATCAGTAGAATATATGTAATCCTAAAGCAAAACTTGTGAAACACCGCAATAGGACAGATAATATTCTTGGGTAACCTGCCTTTTTCGTTTGTAGAAAATATAAGTAAACGTAAAAAATGGCATGTTGTTGTATTATGGTTAATATACGTTGTTGTTATTTACTTTTGTACTTTTGTACAGTAAAATGAACCTATAACTTAACGGATAAAGATAACAATAAATTATTTTGAAAATTAGTTTCTCCCTCTTTCTTGATCAAAAAATAAGCCTGCAAAATATTCTTCTAGTTAACAAATTAAAAAGCAAAAATTCTAAATATTATTTTTTTAGGGTTAAGAGGCTGCTTGGTCTACTTGAGATGAAATAAAATATTCCAAGCCAAAGCGTCATTCCCGAAATATACAAAAAATGCAAGATTTAAATTGCTGATTTACTATCAGGTGTTGAGTTCTTTTCCTTTACAACAGATATGTGGACATCTGACGTAAATAATAAGAGCTTTATCAGTTTGACGGCATAATGGCTAACTAAAGATGTTGAACCAAAAGATTTTGTACTTAATATCAGACTCTTAGAAGGTAGTCACACCAGACCAAAAAGCACGGGGAAGGACATTTCAAAATCGTGTTTGGAAAAGTTACAAAGTAACCTAAAGGACTTTTGACGTCGTCTTGTGACTGCAAACGAAACGTGAATCCACTATTACACCCCGCGCACAAAACGGCAGTCAAAACAGTCGGTTGACGAAGTTGAGAATGCACCGAAAAAAGCGAAAACAGTTTTATTTGCGGGAAAAGTGATGTAACTGTTTTTTGGGATTCACAGGGTATCATCATGATTTGCTATTTGGAAAGGAGTGAAAGAGTAATTGGCTCTTATTGCACAACGTTATGGGATCGTTTGCATAGTGAGTTGAAGCAGAAGATACCAAGATTAGCGTACAAAAAAGTGCTTCTTCACCAGGATGCTCCTGCTCCGATATCGGCCATACCAATGGCAAAAGTGCATCAGCTGGGCTTCGAAATAGTTCTCCACCCCCTATCCCCAGATTTGGCACCAAGTGACTTTTTTTGTTCCTTAATCTCAAGAATTGGCTTGGGGGGAAGAAAACAATTTAATTTTCTTTTCTGAGGAAATAAAAAAAATTGGAATCTCGCTGGACCAAATGTATTGAACTCAATCGAGATTATGTTGATAAATGCATTTTTGTTTTTGGAAAAAAATGTTATTTATCTTGTTTTTACAAGACTTTTCAATGCACCCTCGTAGTTAGGGGTTGAAACATAAAAGAAGCTCTAACGCATTCATTTCCAAAGGGTTTTCCTTAAAAGTTGAGTTTTATATACCTTAGGGATTAAACACGTTTTGCCGATTTGGATCCAAAAGGCCTAATTTTAGACGATGTGAACTTACCATCTTGGGATCGGGTGTAAGTTTATATTAATGAGTTACTTGATATCCATTGGGGTTGTGTTTACTGGAGTAATAACTGCTATAATTAAGGGAAAATTTATGGTTAGTCATATGTAAAAAACTCATTAATTAGCCAGATTAATTGGTGTAAATGCGGTTTATTTTCATGTTCAGTATATCCTGTAACAATTTGTTACACATTTTGCAAGAAAATGATATACAGTTGTTTAAAAAGAATAATAATGATAATAGGTAGTAATGCTGATTCGCTGGTTACATATCTTCTTCTTCTTGAAGTGCCATATCCGATACGGACGTAGGCGACCTTTCCGCCCTTGTCTGTGGTTGGTGCCTTTTTAAGTATTCCCACAGACAAAGGGGACCTACAGTTTAATGTCGGTTTCGAACGGCTAAAGTGATAGGGTTTTCTAGACATGATACTACGGGTGGTTTGCCATTGCTTTGCCGAGAGAGGCGACCATCACGGTGTAAATTTAATTTTATTTTATTATTTATTTATCTTTCTTTTATTATTATTTCCCGAGCCGAGATACAAACTCGGGTCGCTCTCGTGGAAAGCAGACACCTAACCACTACGCTATAGCTGCCCCTTGGTTACATATAGATGCTCTTAAACGGCTTGCAACCACTAAAAACCAGCTCGAACATTTTCTAAAATGATTATGAACTTCTCTGACTAGTTCGAAGGAAAGCTCAAAGAGTGTATTTGAGATGCAAGAAGTTCAGAATATTGAAGCAATGGAGGTTGAACTAACCTATGAATATCAAAAGGTTAAACACCAACCTACGAACAATGAAGACTCAATTGATATACGAAATAATAAGTAGGGTGCATTGCGAATTAAGCTAAATAAAAAAGAACATTCAAGGTCCTCAGCACATATATGCGTGCTCTATACATAGTTACTTACTTGGAATTGTGAACGGAAGCAAGAAGGAAGTCGAAAATTTGCAGAGAAAAAGTAAAACACTCCTCGTCAAGACAGAAATACCATCCAGAGCCGTGGCTTAAAGACCACAGCTCCTTCAGTATCAACTATAATCGAACTATTAGATAATTTCCTGCTGGCTACATAGGACCAGTTCATTTCAACCAAAAACAATTTGAAACACATCCTTCGCGACCCCTTCGTACAGATCGCGGGCCACAATAGGGCATGTAACTGGATTATAGAGGAAGACAGGATATAGTTGATAAATACTCCAACAAACAGCAAACAGAATGAGATTCTTAGAAGTGGTTAAGGATAATGATAGTTCATAGCGATCAGAAAAATAATAACAAGCAATCGGTTTCGTTTTGCATACCTACGATATAAAATATTTGCAAAATCGTACAACAAAAACTTGCCAAACCAGAAATCTCTCTCCAAGGAGTGTTCTTGACGTCACAGAAATAGTATACCAGAGTGGCCGACAATTCTCCTGCAATATTTTGTAAATATTGCATCAGATTTATCCGTCTAGAAATCAATAGTAAAGTTGTAAAAATAATTAATAATAATTGTAGTGATTTAAAAGTCAACGTACTCTGTAGGCTACAACAGTTGGGTGAATTAGTTTAAGATCAAATTTAAGGAAAAAAAGAGAACACAAAAAGCGAAGTTGTTTATAAGGGGGGGGGGGGGGGGTGAGTGTGCCAATCGACAAATGAGGGAGCAAATCGACAACCTGAGTGGAGCCCCTTGAGACGAAAAAAATAACCTTCCTTGCATTAGAATGATAAAAGTTTGAACTATCCACTACCTAAGAAATTCAAACTCGATGATCGGGAAAGAGATTTTCATAAAAAAGAACCCTTTCATACAGCAGAACTCTAAGAGCTTAAACCCCATTTAATTTATTTTATCGGTCACTTTCCCGCCTGAATAAGGATTACCCTTATTGGATCGATATCGACGAGAATGTAATATCGGTCAACGTTGTCCAAGTTCCGAAAATATACATATACTTCACAGAATCCTTTTAACACAACGCGGTAGTGCTGCCACGAGCGTTATTACATTTCTGCAACAACTACTACCTGTGTATGTGGTTAGGCCAAATATACTTGAATAAATAAATACACTGACCTGCCGGGATTGGAACCCGGGACCCTTGATACCGTATGCCGACACGATAACCACGGAGTTAAGGCGGCCACCACCAAGTGATACAGGGGGTGGATATTTTCTCGTAAAAATATGAACCTTTAAAAATTTCTCCCTAATAAAAAAGTCCAGTTTTTAGAATTTCGCTCCTTTTTACATACCTCCTGACTCTCCTTGGTTACGCAACAGGATACAACATCTAATGTTAATACATATTTGAACTGGCGATAATTGAATTAAAGTAAATAAATAAAAAAATTAATAAAACCTACTGCGAGTTGCGGAAATGAAGACCCTGAGAGCAATCCTTCATAAGACCAGGAGAGATTACATGAGGAACACAGACATAAGGAAAGAATACGACGTCCAAGACATAGTTAAGTGGGGAAGACAGAGAAGAAGAGAATGGTATGCTCACGTAGGGAGAATGGAGGAAGACAGGCAGCCTCGAATCGCAATGGAGGGAAGAACGGCAGAAAATCGACTATCCGGGGGATCACCGAAGAGATGGAAGGATAGCCAATTATCCTCTACGGAAGGCACATAAATGGAACTTCAGGAAATACAGATTGTCAGATCTCTGAAAAGGAGAAGAAGAAGAAATAAAAAACTGAATTACTCTCGGTAATTCGATTACTTGAACTATTATATTAAAGAGTAAAACTAAGATTAAAGTGATTGGTAGTTATACTAATTCGAAATACTTGAAACAACTAAATTACCAGAATGCTAATTTAACTAATTTTATAGTAATTGTAATACTGCCCCTGTAACTGAAATATCATTGATAGTAAAATAGTCATATATATTATTGAAACAGTATTAGGAAATCAGATAAACACACACAATAACTGAACTACCATAAAATAATTGAATTAAAGCAAGAAATCATTTAAATACAGTAATTTATTGTGGAATGAATTACTTAGTGTTACTAATTGGTAATAGACCTACTTTTTCAAATTACTGGTCACTGGTCATTTTTACTGGGCAAGGCACACGTATTGCTGGGAAATCCCTAAATAGCTACAGGAGCGGCACGTGTACGAAAAAGGCGATCGACTTTATTCTTGAATCGTTGCAACTTGTATTCGGTGGCAACCACAGTCCTGGGCAAATTATTTAAAAAAAGATAAGGTTTCCTATATAAAAGAATTCTTGAAAAGTAGAACGAGAAGGGACCAGCTGAACCTTATACGGATGTGACGTATTGGCGCGACGTGTATTCGTAGTATTCTTCATTTATTTTCTAAACAATGAAAAATCTGATGCAATATTTACAAAACATTGCATAGATTTAAACTGGAATGCTGGTTAACGTAGAAACTAAAACCATTACTGTTATAATGACGTAAAATACACACCTCTAAGAGGTAAATAAAAATTAAGCTTTTTGTTCTTGCTGTGTTATAACACGTAGGTTGAAAAATTTTTGCTCTAGCTATTTAAAACACATTTTTTTTTTGCAAAATTCGACTTTATTCATCAGTATAGTCTCCTTCAAGAGCGATACAATCAGCCCAACGCTTTTCTAACATTTCTATACCTTTCTTGTAAAAGGATTTGCCTTTGCCTTCAAAACAGGTCTCAGTTTCGGCGATAACTTCTTTATTGGAGCTAAATCTCTTTCCCCGAGCATTTTTTGAGGTCTGCAAATAGATAATAATCGCTGGGGGCCAAATCTGGAGAATACGGTTAATGAGGAAGCATTTTGAACTTCAATTCATGCCATTTTGCCATCGTAACTATTGACTTGTGACACGGTGCATTGTTGTGTGTGTGTCTTTGGTCGCTTCGGGCGGCTTTCACTGGCTGCTGTCCACTCAGCTGACTACCGATTGGATTCCGGTGTGTAGTGGTGGATCCATGTTTCATTCATTGTCACATATCGCATGAAAAAATCCTTTTTTTTTTGCTCTTAAACAGGTCTAAACAGCGCTCAGAATCATCAACACGTTGTTGTTTTTGGTCCACTGTGAGCAAACGTGGTACCCATTTCGAACAGAGCATGGAAAATTTGACCAACACGTCATTTGATATCTTTAGGGTGTCAGCTATCTCAAGCAATTTCACTTTACGGTCATCCAAAACAATTTTGTGGATTTTTTTGATGTTTTCCGGTGTAACCTCCTCATTTGGGCGTTCAGAGCGTTCAGCATCATTTGTATCTCTACGACCGCGTTTAAATCCAGTATACCAGTAAATGATGAGTGATTTTTTTTAAGGGGCAGAGTCCCCGTAACACGTATCAAGCCATTGCTTTGCTTGAACGGTTTTTTTCCCATCAAAAAACAGTGTTTAATCAACATACGAAATTCGATTTTTTCCATTGTTTTGAAACTCTCAAAAGTAGCGTCACTAAACTTGAAAACTAATAGTCGAAATGTCATGAAATTTTGACACGTATCGTTTGAAGGTTGATACTTCCTAAAAATCATATGGATTTTTTGAAAAGAGCGACAACTATGTGTCAGATCAAAAATTTTTCAGCCTACGTGTTACTTAGTTGGTTAGCTCTAGGCGGGGTAGTTGATTGTGCCTTTTTGTGCAATGCAGCCTTTTCGCTTATTGTACTCAGCTTTCTTGCTTACATGAACTTCATCTCTTTAAGAAGATTTATTCGCTTCCTTGCAAGCCCTTCATGTGGAACTTTATTGCCACACTGTAAATCTGTTCAATCTTTATTCTGATGCTGTGTTTAATGAGGCAACTACGAATCCATTGAAAGAATAACAGTTAATGGGAGTACACTGAACAACATACGGTATGCTGATGATACCATTCTATTAGCAAATAATATCAAAGATCTCCAGCAACTGCTCAAACGAGTCGTAAGAGCCAGCGAAAAATATGGATTAACTATGAATATAAGTGGATGGTAATAACAAAGAAAACTCTACCACTAGAATTCCTCGAAGTCAGGGACAACCCCGTAGAACAGGTCTCTACATTTTTAATATCTAGGAACCAATATAAATGGCAAGTGGGACCCAAGAAAGGAAATTTATTCCCGAATTGAACAGGCCCGAGTAATACACATGAATATGAATACATTTTTCCATCGCACAACTCCGAATGAGAATGGTGAGAGCGTATGTATTCTCCGTGCTATTGTATAGATGTGAGTGCTGGACCCTTGACCCTGGCTCAGAGAAACGACTGGAATCTTTTGAAATATACATTTATAAAAGCCTTCTTCACATCTCCTGGGTACAGAAAGTAAAAAATACAAAAGTACTGGAAAGAATGAACAAAATGAAGGAATTACAACCATAAAATAATAAAAACTCAATACTTCGGACATATAATGAGGGGCCCAAAGTACGAATAGCAACGTCTAATTATCGAAGGGAAAATAAAGGGCAAACGATTGATCAGAAGACAACATAATTCTTGGCTAAAAGACATGAGAAGGTGGTTTGGATGTGCTTCGAGTGATATTTTTCGAGCAGCAGTTTTTAAAGTTCGTTTAGCTGTATGGATCGCCAACTTTCGTGAAGAGACGGTGTCCTAAGCAGAAGTAAATCTCCAAATAGTTTATGTCTATTTCGAGTTAAAGTTAATATAAAAAGTGCCTAGAGGTTCTTTCCTCTTCACCACATAGTCTGCATGTCGTGAGACAATTCTGGATACCCATTTTCTGTAAGTGTTTCCTAATGTGACAGTGGTCGGTGATCAGTTCCATCACTAGTTTGGTTTAGACCCTTGTCAAATAAAGGACGTCAGTAGTGAGTTACTTTGAGGGGTCGCGAATTATGTCCCTGGCATGTCTTGATGTTGCGAGCCAACAATCTAGATATTGCTGATATAGCCACCTGTTGATTGTCGTTTTTACCACCAGTTTTGAAATACCAAACATTATCTCTGGACCCCTGTGTCGTTTTGTAGCTTCGAATCTTGCTAATTCGTCCGCTTTTTCATTACCATTCATTACCGAATATCCTGGAACCCACAGTAGTTCAACTTTGCTGTTCCTGGTGGATAGTTCTAACAGATCAGATTTACTTGAAGTTAGCCTGATATGTACTTAAATAACCGGCCAAGTGCAAGTTGGACTTGCGCAATTAGTGTTCCGTACGTTGTAAAATAAAAATATTTGTTAGGGAGGTATATATCAATGACTTCACAAAACATACCCCAAAAGTTTTTTTCCCGATCTTTAATGAAAACTGATGACCTTGAAATTCTTGTTTTTTTTATATATCAGATAAATTACTAAAGATAATGTGGTATGTTTCGGATCATGATCCTGTTGGAAAATGTATCTTTTTTCGAGTGCTAATTTTTTGACACTTTTTCTTAAATTGTCAGATGTTCAGGTAAACATGCTGATCCACGGTATCATTAATAAAATGTAAATTTCCAACCCCTTCAGCGGACATGCATCTCCAAAGCAGAACACTGCCACCCCCTTGTCTCACCGTGGAACAAATGTTCTTAATATCGAAGGCGGTATTTTTCTTTCTCCTAACTTTAGTTCTGCCATCAGACCCAAAAAGGTTAATTTTAGTTTCATCACTAAAGATTACGGATTCCCGTACTCTTCTTAATTTTGGTGCACTTTTCTTGGGATCGATAATTATTTGTCTAACAATACTGGCCTCTTCACGTGGAGTCAGTTTCTTGGGACGACCGAAGCGTGGTCGAATTTTATAGGAACTCGTTGATTTATAGTAATTTACAATGCGACTTTTTAACAATTTTTCCTATATGTCTGTACGATTTTCCATCTTTCCATAGATCAATTATGATCTTTCGAATTTGGAATGGAATTTCACAATTTCTCTCGCTCATTTTTAATACTACTTTGAAAACCTACTGCAAAATTACTAGCAACAAATGACAGATTATAAACTATGACCGAAAATTATTCATTTGTTTTCAGTTTAGCGACACACAAAAACAAGACCCGAACAGTTCAAAATCAATAAGATTTTATAATAGATGTCAAAATGAATAAGCAGTTTTCTTCTCACCAAATTTTGTTGGTCAGTGTCATATGTTTATCTAACAATTTATGGATTTTCTTCTTAATTTGATAAACAGGGTCTCCTTCTATAGGAAATTTTTTATATCCTTGTTTGTAAAATATTTAAAACTAATAATCGAAAAATAATTCTTACTTTAGTATAATTAGAAGATTTATAGTACTACGAGTAGTTACGCATCACCTTTTACCAAGGTGTCGATTTCTTAATGACCCTGTATAATTAAAAATATATAAGATGTACGGTAAAAGTAAATTAGTTTTGTATTTTTGTTTATATAAACAGTGTTGAATATTGCTTTTTTTATAATCTAATAGTTTTATGATATGGTAAGAATAATTATATAGCTAATCTTTAATAATTTCATCGAACATAAGATAAAACGTCGACTAGTACTAGTACATAATTGCAAAAATGTGAGTTGAGGAAGAACTTTAAATATATTGACAACACGAAAGTGATTTTATTTTTATTAAAATTGATTACTCAACAACTATTTTTTCATCCTCTTACCCTAAAGCATTGCCAAAAAAATACAGGTTCGTATCCAACATTAAATATTGTTTGTTTACAAAATTTGAAATGGATATCTCATTTCGTTCCACAGTTATCGTGCCAAGATATTGTCAAACCGGCCCACAGACGAACAAACCGACTGAAATGGGAAACGTTTCTCATGATCTAGACACTGAATCGTGAAAAAAAAAGCAAAAATCTCGCATGGAGATTTTTTTCACAAATACAATACTTCCTTTTAGCAAGAGGAATAAAAATTGGAAAGAAACTCCATGAGGCAAGTGTAGATTAATCTTAGACAAGACACATTTTGAACTTATAATACACAGTGACGTAGCCAGATTCAAGAGAGGGCATATGGATGTAACGGGATTTTCTTTACGGAGAAAAACAGAACACTACAGACTACTTAAAGAGGGGCGGCGCCAATTGACAAACGGTAGAGGGATGCAAACCACAACTGAGAGGCAAAAAAAAATCTCTTTTGCGCTGGGAAGATTCTCAACACAGACAACTCAAAATCAATTACCGGAGTTACGGATTATTCACAAAAAAAAACCTTTGGTGGAAATTTAAAAACTCAATTTAAAAATTTATGGCGAGGGAAGGGGAGATTTTTCACAAAAAAGATCCCTCAACTACAATGGAACTGGCCCTCATTTGGCTACGCCACAGATAATATACATATATGTATTAAAACGGTGCGTTTTACTTTCCTTGCTAAAGAAACTATTGTATTCGTGAAAAAATCACATTCGGAGATTTTTGCTTTTCTTTACGTTTTAGGGATCCTAAATTACCAAAAATATAGTCATTCATTTCGGTAGGTATGTCGGTCTATTGGCACGATGACTCTTGAACGAAATGAAATATCAGTTTAAAACTTGACATATAATATATATATATATATATATATATATATATATATATATATATATATATATATATATATATATATATATATATATATATATATACATACATATTACACAGAGTCACAAATTTTTGTTTTTTTTTTAATCGAACAAGCGTAAATCAAAGAAATATAATCTCAAAACTATATAAGTTAAATCACCAAAATAAATATTACGATTCAAAGCTAGGATAACTTAATTGATAAAAACTATGCAAACTTAGAGGTTACAAATTAAATTCCGTATATAAACTATAAATTAGCCTAACTTCTAACAAAACCAACAAAACCTAACACAGGCTCACAATTTTTGTTTTATTAAATACATGAGAAGTAACATACTATGAATCTGTATTCTGTATATTTAATTTCGGTCACTAATACATGCTGTTTGTTTTGCTCCATGACTTCAGGATTTCAGATGGAAGAACTCCAAACCTAACATAACCTAATGAAAGAACTTTATACCAAGAACTCTAAACTCACCGAAATAAAGCACCCCGATGGCGAGAGGCGGCACCACTCACCGAAAAAAAGCACAAGCGAAATAAAAATTTAGCAATCCAAGATACATAAGAATGTATTGTTTCATTTTTTCCCAGCAGCACTATATTTCCTTCAAAAAAAAATGAGATTTTCATTAATGTGAGCAATTTTTAAGGTTAGAAGCAGGATGAAGGTATTCACTGAAATAGAGCTATTTTTTACGGTTAGAAAAAGATGATGACGTAGTTAAGTTAGTTTCGGAGTTCGTGGTGTAAATATATTAGGATTACGTTAAATTAATTTCGGAGTTCTTTATGTAAAGTTCTTCCCTTAGGTTATGTTATGTTCGGAGTTCTTGGTGTAAAGTTCTCCCATTAGGTTATGTTAAGTATGGAGAGCTTGGTGTAAAGATCTTAGGATTAGGTAATGTTAGGTTTGAAGTTCTTCCGTCTGAAATCTTGAAGTGATGGAGCAAAACAATACATACAGAATACAGATTCATGGAATATTACTCCTCGTGTATTTAACACAAAAAAAATGTGGGCCTATGTTAAGTTAGGTTTTGTTGGTTTTGTTAGAAGTTAGGCCAATTTATAGTTTATATACGGAATTTAATTTGTAAGCTCTAGGCTTGCATATTTATCACTTAAGTTATCTTAGGTTTGCATTTTGATATTTATTTTAGTGATTTTACTTATATAGTTTGGAGATTATATTTCTTTGATTTACGCAAAAACTAGATGTGATGGGTCGAAATGGGCAACGGATTCGTTTTGAACGACCCAAAATACATATAGAACACCTTGTCTTGTTTGAGTAAAAAAAAATTGTGGTCCTGTGTTATATATGGTTTTAATAATAATATGATAATTTTTTCTGTTTTTTTTTTATTAAGTAAGAAGCAAATATTTTGTATAAATATTCATAGTAACACATGAAAGGGGAAAAGAGGAGGGGGAGGGGATTAGAGGAGTTGTTTCGTATATATATCATATGTCCTTTTCAAGGTTTTTGGGGTCCGAAAATTCAAAAGTTAATTGTATAGTGTCGATAGTATTTTGATATTTTTTTCAGGTTTTTTGGTTGATGTAATTAATTAACAAATTTTAATACCAAAACATATAAGGGGTTAATGGTATGAGATAGGAAGTTAAACGGGTTGCTTGATATGTATCGTGCTATATTATACCCTTTTCACAATTCTTTAACTGTAGGAATATGAAAATTAAGTTATTTTTTTATTGCTATCAATTTTAATATGGAAAGGGGGTGAAAAGACAAAAGAATCTTGTATACTTTTAATCGTATCATGAAAAATTTTCCAGGATTTTTTTATGGGAGGCAAATCAGCATAATCATTTGTAATAAAACATATAAGGTGTTAAAGGAGTGGAACAAGAGGATATAGAAGGACTTGTATTTGTCTTGTTATAGATCTTTTTCGGAGTTCTTTCAGTCAAGGAATGAAGACATTACAATTTTTTTTCCTTATTTTTATTGTTAACGTGGAAAGAAATTGAAAAGGGTGGAGGTCATTTTATTTTTTCAATGATATTATGCGATCTTTTGCTGGCTTTTGATTGGAATATTGGATATATATTATAAAATATTTTTTCTATAGTAATCAAGGGTCAAAGGAATAAGGTTGGGGAGTAAAATGGTGACTACGTGTATGTCGTAATATATGTACTTCTATTTCAGCTTTCCTGTTTTTCCATTATTTCTAATTTTAACAGAAATACTATATAGACGGGATTGAGATTTGATTACAACGTAACCTAAAAAAATGTTGAGTTGTATATAAGAGAAGTTTTAGAAATACAAACGGTTAAGTACGAAAGCATAGCGAAAATGTACTTATGGAACAGCAGGTATTCGTATATTATTATATTTACTTTCCCGGCTAACAGAAAGTATTGTCACTACTCAGGACATATCACCACTACACCAAACAGTTTATTGTTGCACTCGACGCGCGTTTCACTAACCATGTCAGCTTCATCAGGAGCGATGATTGTCAAGTGAAGTCGATCATCGCTCCTGATGAAGCTAACATGGTTAGCGAAACGCGCGTCGAGCGCAAAAATAAAGTGCTTGGTGCAGTGGTGACATATACTGAGTAGTGTCATTGCGCCGAAGATTCCACATTCCCAACATAGAAAGGATTGTATCTGTGAAAAAATAACCTTCCGAATTTCTTCTTTTTTTCAGATCTTAGGGTTTTTAGATGACGAAAAACTTGACTTTAACTTCCAATTTCATAAGAAATAATGGTCTAGCCACACATCACGAAAAAGGTTTATTTTTATTTACATATCAAGAGGTGTTTTTTGTGATACCTGGCAATTTTTTATCTGTATCATTCATGTTCGAATTTTATTCTTTAATAGACCACGAGGGCGATCCGAAATTTCGCCCTGTCGACTAACCATCTGCCTAGTTGTTCATTCTATCAGGCGAGTCGAATAAATGCCTTTAACGTTGATTTTGCAGCCCCCGTACCCGGGAATGCCCAGATAAGGCTCAAAATGCTACATCCAAAAATGTTGTTTAACCACTATCAAATACCATAACATTTGTTGACACTTAAAAAGTCGAGCGCCCCAAAGGACAGTGGCCGCCGATACCGGACCCAGTTTCAGGGCCCAAAAAATGTCGATCCAAAAATGGACTGTCATTTAATCATATAAAATTAATAAATTTAGTTTGTTCTTGATAAAATAAGAGGGAAACTACAAAAGGCAGACGCCGTTCATGTGTAAGGCTCTTTTTACACAAACAGGGAGGGGTCATGGAGTTTTCGGGTGAGCCGAATTCAATTTTTTAGACATTTATGGTATTATTTAGGCCTTACCACCTCTCCAAAGTGTTGTAATAAGAGTTGGGAAGGGGTTAAATTATAAAATTCATATATAAGCATTTTTTAATCAGACATGTATCCATGGGGTTTTCGGGTTCGCCGAATTTCATTCTTTAGGTATTAGAGCCTTTTCATCTCTCCGAAGAGGGTGTAAAATGGGTTGTAACGGAGTAAAATAGGGTTTGACAATGGTGTTTTCAGATATGTTATATTTGATATTTTAGGTATTGTTATCCCTCCGAAGGAGTGGAATTATACCATATCATATATTATATCATATTATATTATATTATATAATCCACTATGATATAAGAGGTGCGACAACAAAGTAATGAGATTGATTTTTTGAGCGAAACGTGGCAACCCTACCGCCTTCATAGACACTCCAGCTTTGCGTTGATCCTCACGCTACTAATAGTCCAAACGGCACCTCATTGCAACCTCTCTGTCTGTGGTGTAATAAGTTCATTCTGTTTTCAATTTTTAAATGCGGAGAAATAAGATTTGTCCTAAAAATGCCTAGAATCTCTTTTATATATGCAATTTAGCATTATAACCTGCTCAAATGGTCAGAAATAGCTATTTTTAGATTAGTAACGAACCTAAAGATGTACAAAAAATTGCAATAATTGTAATATATCCATTACTCAAGAATTAAACATCTTACAAGCGGATCCGACTTGTTTAAAACTAAATGTTTTTACTCAAACATCAAGTAACACTTGTTTTATTTGTGGAAATAATGTAGATTTGCGTATTTACGTTTCAGAGAATGTCAAATCATGTCGATTGCACTTATATGAAAATGGCAATATATTAGATATATTGTTGCCTTATCAAAGGTCCTCAATTCGCCAAAAGCGGCACCTTGGAGGACCCACATGAACAGGTTGTAGGAGTTTCATTCGCTTTGGGTAAAAACAAAATCAGGGAATGGTTGGATAAAGAACACCAACTCTTTTGGAGTGCAGGAGCAGGGTGTCATCAAGCCAAACTCCATATGAAACAAACTACGACAGGCAGAACAAAGGAACTCTTGCCGATGTCAAAACAAAGGTTACGTCTGAGCATAGGACTCCTTACGGGACATGTGGCACTCCAGGCCCATCTAGATAACCTCAAACTGGCTTAGCGGAAAACATGTCGGCTGTGCGAGGGAGAAAGCGAGGACAGTATACACATTCTGTGCGAATGTCCTGCACTAATGGTCAAGAGATATAGATACTAGGGTCAACTATTCTGTGAACCCAAAGATGTACAAGAGATCAGGGTGGGTAGCCTATGTCTCTTGGCAGAAAATGCTGGACTAGGACTGCGACCCTGACTCGACTCAGTGGGGAGTCACAGAAGAACTTTCAGATCTAGGTGACACCAGGGACTCAAGGTACCAACCACTCATTTTACTACTATTACTGCTACTACTAAAATTTAGTTTAGAAAATCTTCGTAACATTGCTACTGAAAATTTTCAATATAATAGGTATGAAGATGTGAAAAACTTTACGGAAGATGAATTTCCTGTGTTAGCAAAACAAACTTTGAAGATCTATTCACTTATTGCACACCCGTGCCAGTACCGAATACGAATAAGAATAAACGTATCAGCAAAAAGGATTTATTAGTATTTTTAAGTTAATTAAGGCAAGGATTAACTGACCTTTTTTATCTGTAATATTTAAATATCCACAAGACAAGCAACAGTTCGTGAATCATTAACGCAGACATTTATTCTAGATAATATTGGTTTTCAGTCAATTAAGTCGAGAAGATTTTATTGCAAATCATATTACAAATTTTACAAATATTTTGTATAATCCAGGACCTAATACACCTCGTGTAATAGTTTTTGTAGACGGGACATATTGTGAAATCGAAAAAAGTAAGAACTTTCACGTATTACGGCAACATTTTTGCATACATACAAGTCATCACCTCCTTCGGAGGGATGAAAAGACTCTAATACCTGAGAAATTAAATTCGGCGAACCCGAAAACCCCATGGATGCATGTCTGATTAAAAAATGCTTATATATGAATTTTATAATTTAACCCCCTACACATCTATAATATATATAAAATGCAACGTCTCTCTGTCTGTCTGTCTGTCTATCTGTCCGTTAGTGCGCCTATCACTGAAGAACCACTTATCCGATTTACGTACTTTTTTTTTTTTAAACATACATATGTCCTCTGGCCAGGTTATAGGCTATATTTTATTACGATAGGTAGCATAAGGAATGAGCAGTGACGTAAAATAGCTAATGATGTCGGAAATAAGTTTGCCGCTAGCGCGTGCCTTTGCAATACAAAGCCTAAACCATTAAATAAGGAACAATATTATGTAGCAAAGAATATCTGTAATCTATAACCTATAATATATATAAAATGCAATGTCTCTCTGTCTGACTGTCTGTCCATTAGTGCGTTTATCACGCGAAAACCACTTATCCGATTTATGTGTTTTTTTTTTTTTTTTTAATTCATACATATGTTCTTTGGCCAGGTTACATAATAATAATAATCTATATCTATGTAGCAAAGAATATAATATATATAAAATGTAACGTCTCTCTGTCTGTGTGTCTGTCCGTTAGTGCGCTTATCACTCGAGAACCCCTTATCCGATTTACGTGTTTTTTTTTTTTAATTCATACATTTGTTCTCTGGCCAGGTTATCTATAATCTTCTATCTAGAATATATATAAAATGCAACGTCTTTCTGTCTGTCTGTCCATTAGTGCGCTTATCCCTCGAGATCCACTTATCCGATTTACGTGATTTTTTAAATTCAAACATATGTTCTCTGACCAAGTTATAGATATATATTTTATTACATCTATAATATATATAAAATGTAACGTATATCTGTCTGTTTGCCCGTTTGTGCGCTTATCACTGGAGAACCACTTATCCGATTTACGTGCTTTTTTTAAACATGCTAAACCATTAAATATGGAACAATATCATCTAGTAAAGAATATCTATAATATATATAAAATGCAACGCCTCTCTGTCTGTCCGTTAGTGCGCTTATCACTGGAGAACCACTTATCCGATTTACGTGCTTTTTTGTTAAACATATATATGTTCTCTGGCCAGGTTATAGGATATATTTTATTACGTTAGGTGACATAAGGAATAAGCAGTGACGATAATAGTGAATCAAGTCGGAAAAAAGTTTGCCACTAGCGCGTTCTCTTGCAATACACTGCCTAAAGCATTAAATATGGAACAATATCATGTAGCAAAGAATATAATATATATAAAATGTAACGTCTCTCTGTCTGTGTGTCTGTCCATTAGTGCGCTTATCACTCGAGAACCCCTTATCCGATTTACGTGTTTTTTTTTTTAATTCATACATTTGTTCTCTGGCCAGGTTATCTATTATCTTCTATCTAGAATATATATAAAATGCAACGTCTTTCTGTCTGTCTGTCCGTTAGTGCGCTTATCACTTGAGAACCACTTATCCGATTTACGTGTTTTTATAAATTTAAACATATGTTCTATATAATTCGATATAAGCCTAGATAATGGGAGATAAGGAGAAATAATGGGAGATAAGTCGAGGTAAGGCTCGATAATGGGAGATAAGGTGAGATAATGGGAGATAAATATAAATAACGGGAGATAAGGAGAAATAATGGGAGATAAGCAAAGATAAGTCTAGATAATGGGAGTTATGGTGAGATAATGGGAGATAAGGAGAAATAATGGGAGATAAGGAGAAATATTGAGAGATAAGTCGAGATAAGCCTAGATAATGGGAGATAAGGTGAGATAATGGGAGATAAGGAGAAATAATGGGAGATAAGGAGAAATAATGGGGGATAAGGAAAAATACTGGGAGATAAGGAGAAATAATGGGAGATGGGCAGAGTTAAGCCTAGATAATCGAAATTATATAGAGATAATGGGAGATAAGGAGAAATATTGAGAGATAAGGGGAAATAATGGGAGATATTTTATTACGTTGGGTAAATTAAGGAATAAGCCGTGACGACAGTAGTGAATCAAGTCCACGCGAGCGGAGCCGCGGGCCCGGCTAGTGAATGTATAAGATCTTATATATGAATTTTAATAATTACGACCCCGTTTTTCAAGGTGTGTAAGGGTTGTAGCAAAAACCTAATAATCGTAATCTGAAAGAGCATCCAATTTTACTTACTAGTAAGATGATTATCCTATTTTGAGCATGGGAACGTAGTTTCTTTTTCGATCGTCAGTAAATGATTGATTGGATTCGCTTAGGCTCGATTAGGGTTGTTCGGTGAATAGCGGGGGTAGGAAGCGTTTTTGTGAGTTGTGCCCGTTGAGACTTGTTGAGGAGCGCTAGATCTACCTCTGTGCAAAAATTGGAGTCATTTCACAGAAACTCAATTTCCATTTAAAGTGTGCATGGTCCTTTTAGTAGGGGAGCCCAAGGGGCTAAATGGGGATTTACTCGAGCGTCGTGGGGACCTAGTAGATTTTAAAGATTAGGTGATAAAGAGAAAAAAATGTCATAAGACTTTTTTCTTTTCAGCGGTGGGGGAAGCGTCTACAGGTTTTCGAAAATGTAAAAAAAAAATAGTTAAACTGAAATACTCGAGCGCGTCAGATATTAATAGTATATAACTCCCACGTGTCTTTGATAACAAAGGTATGTTAATCTGCCGGTTTGCACGATGGGGGTGGCCGTACGGAAGGGTTGAAAATGGGGTAAAAAAAAATTTATTCGAGCCCGTCAGATTTTTGAAGGGGATGTTGAGTGAACCCAAAAGAACCTCCAATTGCTAAGACTGACGATTCGGACGTGACGCAAGCTCTTGGCGGCTTTTTAAAAATGTAAAAAAAAAACCAAATTTCGAAAAACTCGAGCGCGTCAGATGGTTCAGCTTGATGTGTAAGATGTGCTGACCAATAATCTGACGATTATTTGGAGGGGTTTTTCTTCATCTGACAGTTTGAAAGATGGTTTTTGTCATAAATCGATTAGCGTACAAAAGTTTCAAGTAAAATAGCATGCAAATAATAAAAAATAAAATCAATTTATTTTCATTTTATTTTATAACAAAATTTCAAAATAAATAAAATGGTACAAAGAATTTTTTTATTAATCTTCTTCTTCGTCCGTGGAGTTATTGTCATCCTACAAGCCTGGCTCGATTTGATCATCAATTTCATTTTCAGCTGGCATATCTGTAACAATAAATTGTCGTAATGCTTAACATGAACTTATTTACTTTATGAAAAGTGTGTTATGAAAGCATTGAAAAAAAAGTATACCTGAGTCTGGAGTTTCGCAGAGAATATCAGGCGTAATGACAATATCTTCATAAGCTTCTGGTAATTGATTACCAACGAACCAGGTCAATTCCAATTTCTCTTTTACATTTGTCCATCCGTAATCGGTTGGTGACATGTCAATTAAGTTTCGTTTGTGTGCATTCCTCCACAAGCATGCAATGTATCTTGTTCGTAACAAGTGCGGCAGCAATTCTGATTGTCATGGTGGCAAATAACAGGCATCATAATTACGCACATTCAACAAGAAGGGCTGTGAAGTATCTGCGACCTCGTATGTTTTATTGAAGATTTCAGTTCTTGCTCTGTTGACATCTCCATTTTTTTTTTAATCCATATAAGTGGCAGAGAAAAGATTGTATTGCGCTAAAAGATTCATCAACATTATAATCCTCTGATCCTAAGTCTGCAAATACTTTTTGAAACATTTCGTACTTCAAAAGTATTTCCAGAGGTTTCTTCTTGCCTCGACGATAAAGTGCCGGGTTTGAAATCACAACCTGTTAGCACATGGAGAGCTGGTAGCGCTAGCGAAACCATTGGCCCAAGTTTGACAGAGAGAGCAGAAATATTGATATATCGGCGTGCATTACTGACTCCGAGATCCATCCATACTTTCACCGATGGTTGAAGATGTTCCATATTAGATAACATGATAACTACGATATCAGTATCCGATGTTCTGATTGCAACAGTGGTGTCTTCTTGTAGCTGACATGCAAGAAATACCGCTTTTGTATCGGCTTCTTCATGATCAGGACACGACAATTCGTGATTGATGGTTCGTGTTACTTTATTATCGGTAACTGAATATTCGTAACACAAATCATGGCTCAGAAGTATTGTTTTATTACCGATAATCGTAGCCATTTCCTGATCAGCCCAATGATCGATAAGAAATTTGACAAGAGCTTCTTTAAATTTGATGTTTTTCAAATGTTTCGCGAATTCTGCAGTTCTTGTTTGCTGTAGGCCGGAGATGTTGAAATCCCTGTCATCCACGCTACCTCGAAGAATGTGCTCATTATCTTTGATGGAAGGTGTGAAATAGCGATCAAAAACAATGGCTATTCGACTTGCTGAGTTTTTGAGAAGACATTGCAAAATCTTCTTTGATATATCTACAAAGCTGCGGGGCATTTCTTTGAAAGTGTTTAAAAAGAAAAAACTATCTACAATTATAAAATCTAGATAAGATGGCGGTTGTTCCATATCTTCAATTTGTTTTTCTAATGCTTGAACCAGTACCGATTTAACAGTCTTGTTAATAGAACCATCAATATGGCACAGTGAAAGTGGAACTGGAGTTATTGGAAAAGAGAGCACTTTCTTAAGATCGACGTTCGTGACCAGCGATAGAGCCAACAACCGACCAAATAAATCCCGCTGCAATTTTACTTCATTTGAGTGAGAGATAGAGGAAGAGTGAAAGGGAAAGAGAGACACGGTCTGGGGAATATATGTTTTATTGCAGCAACACGCGTTCGACTTTAATAATAATTTTTAATACTTCGGCTTATGGAAATCGTCAGAATATACTTTTTACATAATTCTTAAACTATTTCGTTCAAATTAAAAAAAAAAATAAGACCGCGCTCGAGTAAGTCAAGGTCACGTTTTTTTTTTACAACTTTGTGACCCTCCCACCCCCTTGTGTCACGCTCAAATCGTCAGATTATTGAAATACACACTTTTTTGATTTTTTTTTTTTTATGGGTCTAGCACACGTGCTGCAGGGAAGTCCCTAAAGCGCTCCAGGAGCGGCACGGGTGCGATTCCCTTCTCAGTGGTTTCTTTGTCAGGACTTGTGCTTTTATCAAAGCAACGCATGGTGTGTTCGTTTATTCCTGTAGTATAACTCATGCGTTGCCTTGATTTTCCCGCCTTGGTGGGTGGCGGCTTACTCGCCGTCACAACACTTTTGGCAGGTCCATTGTCAGTTGCCCGGTCTTCATCGTTTTGGTCGAGCTGCCATATCCCGCGACGTCCTCGACCGTTACGTCGCTCGCCCGATGCTTCTTTTATTTTTGATTATAATTAACCTACATTACCTTAATCTGACGCGCTCGAGTATTTCTACCTACCGATTTTTTTTTTACTAATCTGATCGGTTATCCTGGACGCACGTTCCAGGATAAAGTGCTAATATTTGCTGGAGGTACTCAACAGGGTACAAGGATGCCCCCTGATGTTAATCTGCCGCGCTTGAGTAAATCCCGAAATCCCCCCTTGGGCTCCCCTACTTTTTCTAATTTTTTCTATTTCACCATAAAGTGGCTTGTATTAAGTTACTCCTTAGTCTGAGGGAGTCAAATTTAGTGTTTATTTTAGACCTGCATGTTTGCGAAGGAAGTACTGGGTAAATCATTTTACCAATTTTTTTATAAAGAAAAACAGATATAAAAAAATGCAAAACATCAATTAACGCCACGCTTTGTTTTTCTCTCAACTTTTCGAAAACAAATTCTTGCATAAGAATAATAAGCATTTTCACAAAAACAGGTTCGTATCACACCACACTTAATATCAAATATACTACGTTTATAAAAAATAGTTTATGCAAAATTATTAGAATATATCCTTGTTTTCATAATTTATTTACAGCTATGATGAATTAAAAAGCTGTTTGGTTTCTTTTACTGAAACTATATAAGGCTGCGCGGAAAAAAATGCGATTTCAGTAGTTTTCTTTTAGCACTAACATGTGATTATGGTATGTAATAATTTTTTTATCCTAATATTTCTTTTCGATTTTAGAAATAACAAAATATTACGTCAGAACTTTTGAAAACACTTTTTTAAGGGTCTTCTTTATAATATAGATTTATAGCAGATCCAAAGGTCTGCATATTTTAATTACATATTTCCATTCACCCTCTATGTTTCTGGCAGAGCCATTTACTGTCTAATTTAATAAAAAGTTTTGACGTTAAAACTGGCATTGCAATTAGGGTTGGAATTGACTAGAGCACCAGTAAGCTAAGTAAAGTTATAATCTACCGTACATAGTGCAGTAAAAAAAGCATTTGAAATTGCACAGTCTGGTTACAGCAATATTATGATTTTATCCTCTCTGGGGTATCACTAGGAGTATTGTCCTGAATTTTAGACCTCGAAAAATTTGTGCTCTTTTGTGTATAAACAATTTAAGTTTTCAAAATGCGTTTTTTGAGCTTCAAATGTGAATCAACAATCAATATTTTTGTACCAAAATTTCAGGGTATTTTTGCTATAACAAGGCATATTTTCTGAATGTTTCATGTCGATCAGAGTTCACTTCGTCGCCCTGTATAATAAAATGAAAAAAAATCAGTTTTTTGCCTGTTTTTTTTTTTTTAATTTTGTAGGTTATGTACGCAACTTAAAACCAACGAGAGTTTGTTGGAAATTTCATTACGAAGAGTTTGGTTTCTTTTTTTTAGCTCGATCCGACTTATATAACCGGAGTTATTCACATTTTAGCCCAAAAAACGAGTTTCGAAAACTTAAATTGTTTGTAAACAAAAGAGTACAAGTTTTTCGAGGTCCAAAACTCAGGACAATACTCCTGGTAATATCCTAGAGAGGATAAAATCATATATCTAAACTGTGCCTGTCTCATCATTACTTTGACCTTTTTTACTGCACTAACAGTAAAACCAGAAAACTTCTGCTTCTGTTTATGATTAAACCTACGAAAATGAAAAACTATTTTAAAATTCTAACTGTTAATTGTCCTACTTGCTCCAAGATTTTATTTTCCGATTATCTTACAAAAATGTTTCTTGGGATCTTTTACCATATTGGACAAGAACAAAAGGCATCTCGGCAACTAGAAATATGAAAGTCCATGGGAACCCCATCAGATTTAAGTTCTGGACCTAAGATTTGCTGGCAAATATTTCTGCTAAACGTAAATATTTGTAGAGAAATCGCGTCGATTTATACTCTAATCTATAATATATAAAATGCAACGTCTCTCTGTCTGTCTGTCTGTCTGTCCGTTAGTGCACCTATCACTGAAGAACCACTTATCCGATTTACGTACTTTTTTTTTTAAAACATACATATGTTCTCTGGCCAGGTTATAGGCTATATTTTATTACGATAGGTAGCATAAGGAATGAGCAGTGACGTAAAATAGTGAATGATGTCGGAAATAAGTTTGCCGCTAGCGCGTGCCTTTGCAATACACAGCCTAAACCATTAAATATGGAACAATATTATGTAGCAAAGAATATCTGTAATGTATAATCTATAATATATATAAAATGCAATGTCTCTCTGTCTGTCTGGCTGTCCATTAGTGCGTTTATCACGCGGGAACCCCTTATTCGATTTACCTGTCTTTTTTTTTAAATTCATACATATATTCTTTGGCCAGGTTATATAATAATAATAATAATCTATATCTATAATATATATAAAATGCAATGTTTGTCTGTCTGTCTGTCTGTCTGTCTGTCCGTTAATGCGCTTATCCCTCGAGAACCACTTATCCGATTTACGTGATTTTTTAAATTCATACATATGTTCTCTGACCAGGTTATAGGTATATATTTTATTACATCTATAATATATATAAAATGCAACGTATCTCTGTCTGTCCGTTAGTGCGCTTATCACTGGAGAACCACTTATCCGATTTTCGTACTTTTTTTTTTTAAAAGATACATATGTTCTCCGGCCAGGTTATAGGCTATATTTTATTACGATAGGTAGCATAAGGAATGAGCAGTGACAATAATAGTAAATGAAGTCGGACAAAGTTTACCGCTAGCGCGTTCTCTTGCAATACACAGTCCAAACCATTAAATATAGAATAATATTATGTAGCAGAGAATATTTATAATATATATAAAATGCAATGTCTCTCTGTCCGTCTGTCTGTCTGTCCGTCCGTTAGTGTGCTTATCACTGGAGAACCACTTATCCGATTTACGTGCTTTTTTTTTAAACATACGTATGTTCTCTGGCCAGGTTATAGGATATATTTTATTAGATGACATAAGGAATAAGCAGTGACGATAATAGTGAATACAATATATATAAAATGCAACGTCTCTCTGTCTGTCTGTCTGTCCGTTAGTGCGCTTATCACTCGAGAACCACTTATCCGATTTACGTGTTTTTATAAATTTATACATATGTTCTATATAATTCGATATAAGCCTAGATAATGGGAGATAAGGTGAGATAATGGGAGATAAGGAGAAATAATGGGAGATAAGTCGAGATAAGCCTCGATAATGGAAGATAAGGTGTGATAATGGGAGATAAGTATAAATAATGGGAGATAAGGAGAGATAATGGGAGATAAGCAGAGATAAGTCTAGATAATGGGAGTTATGGTGAGATAATGGGAGATAAGGAGAAATAATGGGAGATAAGTAGAGATAAGCCTAGATAATGGGAAATAAGGTGAGATAATGGGAGATAAGGAGAAATAATGGGAGATAAGGAGAAATAATGGGAGATGAGCAGAGATAAGCCTAGATAATGGAAATTATGTAGAGATAATGGGAAATAAGGAGAAATATTGGGAGATAAGGAGAAATAATGAGAGATATTTTATTACGTTGGGTAACATAAGGAATAAGCAGTGACGATAGTTGTGAATCAAGTCCACGCGAGCGGAGCCGCGGGCCAGGCTAGTTATGTATATAATAAATAACACAGGTCGACATATGAACAATTTTTGAGCAATGTTTTCATTTTAATAGCTATTTTTTTTTATTTCACATGTCCTGAATTCAGAAGTATCCGCATTTCTTTTCTGTCACATCTGGTTTTTCTACAAAACTAAAAAACTTTTATTATAAATTTTTTTAGATAAAATCAATTATTAAGTTAAAAATATATTTTTTCAAACATTTACAAAGAAAACATCAATTACAACTATTATATTACGATTACTCTGAGTGAGCGTTTTTCCATAAAATTACGCCTGGGAGTAATTTTTTTATGGATCTGGAATATCACGTTTTATTGGCCAATTCTACTTACATTCCATAAACCTTGGTATCTTGTTTCCATAGTTTTGATGTCTTGATGAAATCGTTCTCCCTGTTCTTCACTAAAAATCAGGAATCAGATCCAGATGTGGATCGAGAGAGTGGAATTTTATACTCATATTACATCCTAATTTTTGATATTTATTTAACAATGTCGCGACAATATTTTTATAGCCTAGCTGTTTGTGATTACCCAAAAAATTATGTACAACATTTTTGAACGCAAGCCAAGCATCTAATTCGGTAATAATCATTGTCACTTCAAATTCCTTATCATTCATCAAGGTTCTGATTTGTGGTTCAACAAAAATTCCTTCTTTTATTTTTGCATCAGATAATGTAGGAAATTTTTTACACAGGTACTTAAAACAGTCACTTTCTTTATTTAGGGCTTTAATGAACCGTTTGATTAAATCTAATTTAATATGAAGCTGAGGTAACAAAACTTTTTTAAGATCGATTAAATTTTTTCGTAGTACATTTTTGGTTTCAGGTACAAGCTTATCCCGAGCAGTCCATTGTTTTTTTACGTAGTTTAGTTGTCGTGCTCTACTATTCCACTCACATAAAAAAAAGAATATTTTGTATATTCTGATTGTTGACCTAATAACATAGATATAATTTTAAGATCTCCACAAAGCTGCCAACCGTGAATTTGATACTGAATTTTATTGAGTAACTAGCTTTTACCCGCGACTTCGTAGATGATGAGGTAATATAACTACTGCTTTTTATTGGAAGAGGGTGATGTTGCTGTATTTTTTTGTAAAAGGGACAACTCGATTGGGTGGAAACAGTACTTAAATGATAATATTTCTTAGTGTAAAAGTTCCTTATAAACTACGTTTTTTGTTTATTTATGTGGCGGCGAGAAAATAACCAGCCTGGTATGCGAGCTTACACGCGAGCAAACCACATAAAATTGGTCGTGGGAGAAACAATCTTCCCGCAAATCTACGCCAGCGAATTTTAAAGTTTGACCCTGTGATTTATTTATGGTCATGGCGAAACATAATTTTATGGGGAATTGTAGCCTCTAAAAATCAAAAGGGAGATCGCTGGGTATTAAAGAAATCCGCGGCACAAACACTGTCTTACCTTGAGCACATCCGGTCAAAATAATGGCTTCTATTAAAATTGTATGTGTTTTAACTTGTAACCGAGTGCCATTACAGTGTTTTGGCTGCTTGAGGTTCCAGAGAAGCATTATCGGTGTGCCTTTTTTCAGAATGATCCTGTGGTGTGGAAAACCCAATGGATTGAGTGAATTCAAAAACTCAACCGGATAGTTCACGGCGTCATCCAGGTCTCTAATTCTGTAGGGTGTATTGCAAAGCGAAGCCTCTTTCAAGGTCACGTACCAGTGCTGATCGTCCTCAAGCAAGCCTAAAGTCTCGCAAGCGGATTGGAATGTAGGATGCATCACACCATTAACAGTTTTTAAAGCTTCAAAGGAAGTTGGACCTCGTACTTCATGAAGAAGCAAACGGAGATGACAGCACTCTGTATTATTAGGATGCACTGTGTACACTCTGCTAAACATGTTCTTTTTTGACACCTGGCCATCCATTATCATCAACTCCTCTTTTTCTTTATTCAAATCTAGTATTTTTGTTTCAAACGTAATATGCAGGTACATCAGAATAATTCAATGTTTTTGCGAAATCGTCTATTTAACACAGCTAAAGAAAGCTAAAAGTGTAGTTGTAGGTGGATTGGCTACTTCATCAGCTAGATTTTGTTCATTAAAATAAATCCTTTGGCGATTCTCTAAATGAACCTCATGATGAACAACTATGGGAAAACGTTCGTGAATTGGGAATCCCAGAATCCGCCCACACCGCCTCTAAGCTACTAATATATCTTCCGTTGTAAGTTTTTACCTCTTCCTTCAAATTTTCGAGGGCAAAAGTAGCCTGGTCGGACCCTTTATTAACGTACTTAGAAACTATTTTATGGACCTAACCGAATTACAGTAGTCGACATTGATGTATGCATGAAACGTCCTTAAAAGAACTGGATTATATAGTACTATCCATCGGTTATCTAGTGTTTCACCTCTTACGTTTACAGTATAGCCGCCATCTTCTGGGGAACGCCTTCTATAAGTTGGATAGCCGTCAATTAAAACGTGTTTTTGTATTACTTACTTTCGAATAGTATCCAAAAAAGTTTCAAAATCGTACCTTGAAAAAATAATTAATGTTTTTCCATAGAAACTTTGCCACGCCCGTTCACCCTCTTAGGAGATGAATTTTCCAAATTAATGAAACAAATGTTATTTCATTTCTTTTGAAGAGTATATTTACAGTGTCATCATCGTAACTTTAAAAAAAAAATGTTTCTTCATACAAATCTTATCACCTCTTACACCCCTTTAGGAATGGAATTTTAAAAAATCCATCCTTAGTGCAATCCTAGGGTACTCAAAGAATATTTCCTCTAAATTTCAAACCTCTAGGTTCACCGGTTTAGGGTGTGCGTTGTCTGTCAGTCAGTCACGATACTATTTTATAGGTATAGATAATTCCAAATTTTCATAAGTCTCCTTTAAATGAACAGAATGAGCGTTGTTGCTGTCGAAACTAACACGCTTTCTCACGAGAGGTCACGTAACTCGTGGAGAGAGCGCCAAAACTTAATAGGTTGAATTATTTTTATGAAAAAAATGAAAAGTACCACTATATGGATTTTCTTTAAACCTGATGTGTTACGAGAAAACAAGTGATGAATTCGTAACAAATTAGTAAAAAAAGTTAACAACATTTTAGACAATAAAAATCATGTCGGCCTGTGTAATTATGAGGGCGTATTAATAAGTTTCTAGCCTAGCACAGAAAATAAATCTCAAAAATAAAAATCATTTTTTTAGACCTTTTTCAAGAACATTATTTACCTTGGTCTGCAAACCACTCTTCGATAATATTTATTACTTCTTCATTTAAATGAAATTTGTGTCCTTCGTTATTTCAGTTTTAGGAAGACGTAATATTCCGAGGGAACTAAATCAGGGAAATATAAAAAGATGATCAATAAGTTCAAAGCCTAATCTGTTTGTTTTTTGCAAAACCATCGGCGATTTTTTAGCAGGCAAATTGTCTTGCAAAAACAACACTAATTTAGACACTTTTTTTCGTCGTTTTTCCACACTTTTTGGCGAAGTTTAATTAATAATGAAGAATATTCTCTAGTCACTGTTTTGCCATATTTTTTCTTGGGACAAGGTGAGTTAGCATGTTTCGACTCCATTGACTGGTCCTTAGCCTCTGGATCATAATGATCATCGTCATCATTCGATCCAAAAATGAATCTTCTTTAAAATGGCTATAAATCAACTTGAATGTTGTCATTCTCAGTCATCGAAGAGCCTCTGTTATACTTTCTCAAAAATCATTTCATGCAAAGCCTCCACATTCCCTAGGATAGACACAGAAAAGGTCTTTCAGCACGGTTTTAGTGTTCCGTATGGAACACTTATAAAATCACTTCGGTGTGTCAGTCCGTCTGTCACACCCGATTTTCTCCGAAACTATTTGACATACGAAGTTGAAATTTGGCACTAATATAGGAATTGATAGCCTCATCAGAGCCGTGTAGTTTTGGAAAGTTAAATTTTGACTTAAGCGATTAGTTTTGGGGGGGTGAAATCGGAAGTGAAATTTTTTTTTACCAGGTCATTGAGTGGGGTGTCGAAAGAAAGCCTGTAAAAACACGAGTTCAAAAATATATATAATGTAATACTTGCGCACAATTTTCTTTTTATTATTTTTAAAAAATTGCGAAAAATCGCTGTCCCCCCTTATCTCGAAAAGTACTGTACAAAAAATTTTGAAAAAATTCTGGAATATTCTCCATAGGATGTAGATTGAACGAAAATTATTACGAGTGCATTACCTTTAATAATTTATCTGGTATATAGAAAACAACGGTCATAAGTTTTCAATAAAGATCGGAAAAAACTTTGTTGGAAACTCATTTGGGATGTGTTTTGTGAAGTCAGTGGTCATTTTATACCTCCGTAAAAAAAATTTATTTTAAAAGCAATCAACGTATGGAACAATAATTGAGGTATGGAACAATAATTGGACAAGTCCGACTTGCACTAGGCCGGTTTTTGTCATCACTTCCTCTCTTGAAATCCACAACTCAATTTTTCCACTGTCCCTTCAATGTATTCGGCATGTTTTAGCGAACAGTCCTTTTAAAAAGAGGTATTTTATCACCGACTGATATTCGATTTTACTGAATTCATAATTTTCGTCATATCTTCTTCAAAAATTTACTGTAAATAGCACAATAACATCTGGACCACCAAACTGTATGTGCGTATTTACTAAATGTCAAACTACTATCCATACCACCCACTTTTGTTTTGAGAGAATCTGAAGTGGTCTAGAGTAACTAGTTATCAATACTCTAAGTGAAGGTCTTAGTTTTGGGGGAGAGACTCTTCGCACGTTCTATTCTTCATAAATTAACACAACTCCATGCAACTAGTGCCATGCCTTTTTTTATCGTTTACCTCCCCACTTGAAAAAGAATTTACCCTTCTTTTTCGTATCCTGACGCTATCGACAAGAATGTCGTAATATCCGTCACCGTCGTCCAAGTGCCGAAACATACAAATTTGTATTTCATGAAACCTTCCTCCTGCCAAGGACGTTATTGCATTTCTGCAAGAACTTCTACCTGTGTATGTATGTAGCCAAGCCAAATATACGTAAATAAATTAATAAATAAGTATACCGCCCTGCCGGATTTTGAATCCGACATCTTCTGCCCCGTAAGCAGATACTGCGCCACGAAGCTCGGGCCGCCACCTATACCGACACATAAAATACCTAAAAAATAACATGTTAATGCAGTAAAAACAAACGTATGATGATTGTACACCAGCTAAACATTCAGTTTCCTATTCAATAATTGGTGTGTAGAGATGAGAAGGTGTATGGTAAATCCCAAGATATAAGATCCCGCCTTTTTGCTTTTTCAATGGAGCAATAAACGACCCTACTAAGGTTTTGTGCATAGTTGCCAGGTATTACGATAAACGTATTTTTATTTTACCTGCTGTGTATACCGCTCTCACTTGCACCTGCAATCATATTGGATCTATTTTTACCTAAATATTTTCTACTTGGCAACCCAGTTTGGAGCCCTTTAAGTATTTGATAATATAGGCCTAATAACCACAGGTCCCCATTAAGATTCGAAAGATACTTTTTATTATTTTTATTTTTAGTTTTACTTACAACTTACAACGTAACGGTTCTATTTTAATTATGTGGCGTCGCGTCGGTGGGAAAATTGCAATAGTGGCTATCGCAAGGGAAAACATTTATCACTTGACGCTAAACAAATAGTGAAAAATGTTTACGACAGTTTGGTAAAAAGAAATTTGACTAAAAAAAGTGCTTTGTAAGAAACCAGTGAACTAACAAAAACCCCAATTTCTACGATTAAGGGTATTGTAGCAAAACCATCACTCAGGAACAGGAAAAAAAAACGGAAAAATTTTCAAATGCATCATGTAGACGATTGTGAAAAAGACGTCATCAGGAGAAAAATATATTCTATGTATGAAAAGTAGTTGGTGCCAACACTAGACAAAATAAAATTAAGACTGGTGCAGGACGGGACTAACATACATTGTGGCCGATCGACTCTTCACGATATCCATGACACTGTGCAAAAAGGGTGGGTTGACAGCAGTACAAAATGTCAGACTAACGCACCTTCAAATAAAGGTAAACGAATAACCACTTTGCATGCTGGATCTGAAAAGGCCTGGGTTTTAAATTGTCTACTATTATCTGCAAAAAACATTCTAGTTTGGACTATCACGAAGACACGGCCGCAGAACTTTTTGAGAATTGGTTTCAAAATTCCGTTTTGCCAAATGTTCCCGAACAGAGTGTTATACGAGGGTTGTGTAAGAAATAAGGTTCCCAACGCTGTAAACGCACCGCGCGAGATGCTAGGCGAAATCCGGCAACAACGCCGTGTGCGCTGATTCCCCCACTCTAGATCCCGCCTTGGTAGAACTCGCTGCGACTTCAGTGCCGGCCTGACAGCCATCCGCGATGGAACCCCCGATCGCCGTCACCGCCAGGTGCGAAGTTCGTGCGGTAATCCGATTTTTGCACGCTAAAAAGTTACCACCGGTTGATATTCATAGGCAGTTGTGTGAAGTTTATGGGGAAGCTTGTAACAGCGTTCAACACGTCCGCAAATGGTGTAGGGAGTTCTCCGAAGGACGCACAGACATCCACGATGAGCAAAGAAGCGGACGGCCATCGATCTCCGACGAAGTTGTGTCGAAGATTGAGCGAATTCTACTCAAGGATAGGAGGATAACGATTCGGGAACTGGCTGCCCGGGTTCCTGAGGTTTGTGAAAAAACAATCCACACGATTTTGACTGAAAGATTACGTTATCACAAGGTGTGTGCGCGGTGGGTCCCGCACATGCTTTCAGAAACCCACAAAGCCGATCGCGTCAAGTGTGCCCAGGAGTTTCTTCGAGAATGCGCCGAGAATACCGAAGATTTCTTAGACTCCATTGTTATCGGGGATGAAACGTGGTGTCATTACGTCACCCCGGAAACAAAACAACAATCGCGACAATGACGTCATACCGGATCGCCTAAACCGAAGAAGTTCAAGCAGACGCTGTCCGCAGGGAAAGTGATGGTTACGGTCTTTTGGGACCGTAAGAGTGTCCTGCTTATTGAGTTTTATGCCTCGAGGGATCACAATAAATTCGGAAAATTATTGTGAGACCTTGAAAAAATTCAGAAGAGCCATCCAAAATCGCCGGAGAGGGAGACTGACAAAAGGCGTTAGACTGCACCACGACAATGCGCGCCCGCACGTCTCTCGCCAAACCAAGGATTTAATCGACAATTTTGGCTGGGATCTCGTTGAACATGCTCCCTACCGCCCTGATCTTGCACCGAGTGACTTCCACTTGTTTCCAAAATTAAAGCAACACTTAGGTGGACAACGTTTCGAGACTGATGAAGAAGTGCAGGAAGCGGTCACCAAATTCCTCCACGAACTGGCGGCGGACTTCTTTGAACCGGGATTCCAAAAGTGTCGTCAACAAAAATGCGTGGAAAAATCTGGAGATTATGTTGAAAAATAGCTAAGAAATTAAGCTTTCCAGTGATGTATTTTTCAGTTCAAATAAAAAATGCCTTACACCTGAAAAAAATGTGGGAACCTTATTTTTTACACAACCCTCGTAGTTATAGACAATGCAAGTTACCATAGTCGCCTACTAAATAAGGTTCCTAATGCAGCCAACACCAAATCGGAATTAAAGGAATATATGTTAGAAAATGACATTTATTTTGACTTTAGTTATAAAAAAAGTGATCTTTTGGAAGTTTTGAAAGACTATAAATCGAAAAAGAAATATGTTTGTGATAGTATGGCTGAGAAAATCGGACACACTGTTTTGCGGCTTCCTCCGTATTATTGTGTGTTTAATCCAATTGAACATATTTGGCATCAAGTTAAATCAAAAATAAGGGCACAAAATGTTTCTCCTACTTTAAGCGTGTCAGTGGTTGAATTAGTAAAAAAAGTTATAAATGCTATACCTTGTGAAAGCTGGAAGAATTCCGTTCCGCACGTTGTTAAATTTGAAGATTCATATATTTATGTAAATAATATATAAAACCAGTGATAATTATGCCTGATGACAGTGATAGTGAAACCGAATTAGGCTTAAGTTAAAAATATATTTTTATTTATATATGTCCCCTCTTGTAAACCCCATTCATTCAAAGTGTATATTTGTACTTCTTATCCATTTGTTTTGACATGCATCTATAAATAAACATCTCCAAAAACACTTATAATTTTATTTATTTGCATTAATGAATACAATTCTTAAGTCCGTCTCTGCAACCTATCATAAACAAAAGGTCAGAATTTTTTATACTGCCCACTTAAAACGGCAAAATTAGGATCTTATACTTTGGGACAGGCTATACCTACCAGGTCGTTCGTACGTTCAGTTGCGTCGAGTTGCATTCGGGTCTACTTGGCATTAAGCTCGATCTTTTTTGGACAGGGCTATATTGAAATAAATTTATTTTTTAATTTTTTTCGTTTTTTTTTCAGACCACATATACTGATAAAGGGCCTAAGGTAATCATATTTTAAATTTAAAGAAATTAAATAACAATAATAATTAAGTATATTTAAGGAAAACTGTATTTAATTTACTCTATAGAGGATTTTTTATATTTTTAGCCCACAAATGGAAGGTTTCTGGCCTTTGACCACCTTCAATTTTACGTTGGTAATGCCAAACAGGTAAATATTGTAAACTTTTAGAATAAACATTAATACTTTCATAAATACAATTTTTTTAAAAACCACCAACTATTTCCAAAGTGTATTCAAGAATGTTTTCGGACAGCGTTTGATAAACCGTATTTTCACGAAGCTAGACAACAAAAAGCTTCTGGCTCTGATGGAATGCCTGCAATAATGCGCAAGCGAACGAACTTTTAGACTTTTCAACTTATCCTATAGAAAGGGAATATTTCCATCCTGTTGAAAATGCGCTAGAGTTCAGTCGATACTCAAAAAAGACAAGACGACCTTGCCAAATAACTACCGGCCAATCACACTGCTTTCAATAATATCAAAAATTATGGAAAAGGCTATCGTTCAGTATCTTTTAAAATATCTAGAAGGATTCAATACTATAGCGACTATTAAGATCAACAGGAGATCTTCTAACTTACGGAATGCATGTTTGGAACAAGCCAATTTTGGAGAATCTTGAGCGGTTATACTTGATATATCCGAGGCAGACCAGAAAGTTTTGGTTATGGCTTTCGTGTTTTCTCAGAGAGCGTTCTATAAGACGGATATATTTCTAATACCTTCACCATCAACGCCGTTATGCCCCAAGGCTCCATACTGTCTCCTACATCTCATTTACATTAACGATCTGTTGGAAAGAAAGCAGGAATCCAATTTGCAGCTTTGCAGATGACAGTACGCTTACTTCTTCATTCACTTTGAACGCTCGAACATCGGCAACTCATACAAAAATCCGGAGACAGTAGGAAGTCCTTCAACTTAACAAAGATTTGTACAAAATTCTGTCTTGGGGTCACAGTGACCCAGTAAAATTTAACCCTATAAAAATCCAGGCGGCAGTTTTTTTCTAAAAAAGCCAACGTTGCTGAACCCGACATAGTCACTCAATTTGCTGGGTGTTAATTTGGAAAAAAATATGTCTTGGCCAGAACATGCTGCATGCATAGCAGAGAGAGCTTCTTAAAAGCTGGGATATTATTTCGAACTAGAAAGCTTACTCCATAACAACTGTTAATTCGGTACAGAGCTCAAATTCGACCAACGATGGAATACTGCCCCCATGTTTGGGGCTCCGCTCCCAAACAGATACTGCATTTGTTAGATTCTATTCAGAAGAAAGCAATTCGCCTGATTGAAGATCTGCTGCTAGGAATACACACCGCATCGTAGGAATACACGTCGCACTATTACTTTACATCCCTATGAAGTTAACTTATCACTCCTCATACAACACTTTTCAAGTAGCTTTTATATGGAGAACGTCATCTCTTTGGAATAATTTGCTCAGGACTATGTTTCCCACTGAGCACAATTTACACCGATTCAAGACCAACGTGAATCACTTTTTCTGCACACGTTTCGCTTCTATAGCGCTTTAGGGATTTCCCAGCGGCACCAGTGCTCTGCCCATAAACACTAATTTTTTGTTTTAGGCTGCCAGCTATTATGTTACAAGATTGGGGTTTAAGCCCATCGCATACAAAGGTTTAGAGACAGGAGAGAGAAAATATGCTTCCCATGTAGTCCAACAAAATAAGGTATTGTAAACGTTTTTTTTATAATTCCATGTAACGCTCACGATCCAAATAGAGAAATATTACATTTTTGAATCTTGTAAGACCAATGCAAATTTTAACAGAAACATACAATTTCTTTAGATAATGTTTGTATTTACTTCTGCCTATCAAGCTACAGAGGAAGAATTCAACGATCATTTAGTGAAACACGGAGATGGGGTCAAATCTATTGCCTTCGCAGTTGAAAACTTGGATGGTATTGTTAAGGTACGCTTTCAAGAATATTTATAAATATATCTCATAAACCATTTTAAAATGTGTGTGTAAAAAATATATTATTACATGACATTGCATTTCTAGAGAGCAAGAGAAAAAGGAGCCACAGTTGTAAGAGATATTTGGGAAGAATCTGATTTCAATGGTTCAGTTAGGTTTGCCTCTATCCGTACAGTAAGTATACAAGGAAAATATATACACTCCTACACACACACACACACACACGCATATATATATATATATATATATATATATATATATATATATATATATATATATATATATATATATATATATATGTATATATATATATGTATATATATATATATATATATATATATATATATATATATATATATATATATATATATGTTTTGACGAATGTTCTCACGGGTGTGAAATGTAGTAATGGTTTTTCGGGTATCCCGTGTTAGCTTGAAGTCCCTTGATGGACGGTTTCGCTGACGTTTCGATGGAATCTCATCCATCTTTTTCAAAGCGTTGATCACTGGTCGGTGTCTTGGCGTTGAATGTCGAGACTGGCCCTGAGTGCGCCGGTTTTATGTACTCGGAGTACCCGGAGTACATAAAACCGGCGCACTCAGGGCCAGTCTCGACATTCAACGCCAAGACACCGACCAGTGATCAACGCTTTGAAAAAGATGGATGAGATTCCATCGAAACGTCAGCGAAACCGTCCATCAAGGGACTTCAGGCTAACACGGGATACCCGAAAAACCATTACTACATATATATATATATATATATATATATATATATATATATATATATATATATATATAAATACTTTTTTCTTTTTGTTCCCTTTTTTCTTAAACTATAACAACTATACTATATTATTTTTTTGATTTTCTTGTTTTATATCTTAATATATATTTTCGACAAAAAGTTTCGATCAGTCCTTTTGGTCTTCATCAATTGTGTACTCTGTTATTTATTTTAAAATACTTTTTTTTATGGGTTTTTTATGGGCAAACTAAAACTATATGAGAACATCACATGAAACAAATCTAATTTGTTCGTTCGAAAATGTTCCATGTGATGTTCTTATGTATAGTTTTAGTTTTTAGTGTTCCGTACGGAACACTTATAAGATCACTTCGGTGTCTATCTGTCTGTCACACTCAATTTTCTCCGAAACTATTTGACATAGAAAGTTGAAATTTGGTAATAATATAGGAATTGATGGCCTCATCAGAGCCATATAGTTTTGAGAGTTAAATTTTGACTTAAGGGGTTAGTTTTGGGGGGTGAAATCGGAAATGAAAAAAAAAAAATTTTACTAGGTCGTCGAGTGTGGTATCAAATGAGAGCTTGTGAAAAGACGAGTAAAAAATGTATATATAATGTAATTCTTGCGCGCACTTTTCTTTGTATTATTTTTAAAAAATCGCGAAAAATCGCTGTCCCCCGCCTTATCTCGAAAAAATTCTGGAATATTCTCCACGAGGTGTATATTGAACGAAAATTATCACGAGTGCATTACCTTTAATAATTTTTCTGGTATTTAAAAAAAAAAAACAAAAATTTCAAGGTCATCAGATTTAAGTAAAGATTGGAAACAAACTTTGTTGAAAACTCATTTGGGGTGTGTTTTGTGAAGTCACTGATCATTTTATACATCTGTAAGAAAATTTTTTATTTTAAAAGCAATCAACACTAATTGCGCAAGTTCAACTTGCACTTGACCGGTTTTTTTTTTAGTTTATATGTATTCCGTATTTTAAAATAAATAACAGAGTACACAACTGATGAAGACCAAAAGGACTGGTTAAAAACGTTTTCTCAAAAATATATACTATAACATAAAACAAGGCTTTATTTTCATGAACATTAATCCCGAGAAAACTTAAAAAACTGTATTACGTGAATATATATATATATATATATATATATATATATATATATATATATATATATATATATATATATATATATATATTGGTATATTATTTATATTGGGATTTAGTCCAAATAAAGCTGCTATTTTTATTAATAATTATTACTATTTTTTTAACGTTTCGATTAGTCACCAACCTTCTTCAGAATGGAGGTTACTTAAATCAGTATCCGGGAGATCCTATTTTCGTCAGTTGGTTAAAAATAAACACGGAAGTACACGTAATATCCTTGAGGTATATAAAATGCACATATTTTAAATCGTTTCACACACAACAAACGAGAGAAAATTACTGAATTTTCAATTATTGAACTGTCTGTTATATGTGAAATGATTTAAAGTATATGTATTTTGTGTACCTCAACGTATATTTTTAAACCACTGACAAAAATGGGACCCCCCGGAATACTCGTTTAAGTATACTCCATTGTGAAAAAGGTTGGATGACTAACTGCGACGTTTAGAAATTAATAATGTGTATATATAAATATATATAAATATATATACATATATATATATATATATATATATATATATATATATATATATATATATATATATATATATATATATATATTACTTGGCCAGGCGAGCCTAGGCCTTCTTCTCATTCTATGGATGTAGAAAATAAAAATAGAGGGTTTTTCATTGTTTTAAAGTTCTATTGTATGACAGGTTTTTTGTAAAAAATCTTCACTCTCTGGTCATCTATTTTGAGTTTACCGTGTTAGGAAGGGACAAGGTGTTTTTTATGAAGACTGACGTCTCCTTTTTACCAGGAGTTTCATCTTCAGTATTTTCTTTTTTCAACAAAGAAACACCCACCACCACATAATGTATTCCTGTTTTTTGTTGTTCAAAGATATTTTAATAAAGGAAAAACCTCAACAGCATAGTAACTAATATTATTATAGTTACTGTCAGATTAAAGTATGACAGCCGCCTTCTAGATCCATGGCAACCGCGATGACCAAAAAATAATATTTTAGAAGGTTTTTGCTGCAAAACAAATTCGAAAAAAACAGTTTAAGGAAAAATGTTGAAAAAAATTAGGGCTTTCCAATATCGTTTTACAAAAAGTATGTAGATGGAAAAAAAGGTGTTTGACGTCGCGGCGCTCAGCGTCGTTCTCACTACCAAATGTCAAAAATATCAGTATATTCCTTGACGTGCACTATACCATTCTACATTTTAAAAAAAATATATATCCAACAATTTTCGATAAATCGGGGCCAGGCGTCTAAAATTGATCACCCTGTACAATAATTCTTTATCAATTTTGGGTATAGATCACTACTATATCTGGGACATTAAAAAAAATATGATTCCAATTCGCATAAGTCGGTTTCTATGACGTTAATTTTTTAATTTGAAGCTGGTAACATGCGTGGCCAAATTTAATCTTATAAAAGTAGTAATAAATTTTCTGGATATGTTCAATTGATTACGCCAAAATTTGTTTGGAATTGATTGAAAATCTGAGGTAAATAACATACATTTCATTACTTCTGAAGTTTTTTTCCCGCTATTTTGCCATTCTATCATGATTTTTTACTTGTAATAATATGGTTATCTGATAATCCGAATTTATAATAGTTACATCTTTTCAACATTATGTTCTTTCAAAAAAACTATAATTTGTATATTTTTTTTTTTTTTTTTAGTATGGGGATACAATTCATACTTTTGTCGACCGATCATTGTACCGGGGACCATTTTTACCAGGATTTATTACGGTGGCGGATGATTCTTTGGGAAAGAGACTGTAAGTATGTTTCTAAGCACAAAAAATCCGTATGTGTTCTTAAAAAAATTATCGTTACATCTTTAAAATATAAGAACAACGTTTTAAATCGCGTTTATATGTATATATGTGTATATATATATATATATATATATATATATATATATATATATATATATATATATATATATATATATATATATATATATACATATATATATATATATATATATATATATATATATATATATATATATATATATATATATATATATATATATATATATATATATATATATATATATATATATATATATGTACTATATAGTTGAACCTCCAACGACGACCTCTCTCACTAACAACTACCTCAGTTAACAACCGATTTTGGAAATACCCGAACGAAACCTATATAAAACAGTAGCTTGTAACCTCTGACGAGCAACCACAATGAATAATGACCGCGACTAGGGATTTTTGGGCCCTAATGTGATTTGAATTTAGACCCATAACTACACCTATAATTACTATTACATATAATAATTTTATTACCACGTATAGTATAAAATTAAACCGCACTGATAATCAGTATTTTCTTCTTGTCCGTAGAGAGTACTGTTTTTGTTTACATTTTGTTTTTCAAAATGTTTAAATACATGCGTTCGTTACTCTAGATTTTCAGTTCTGATTTGCACTCGAAAGGCGTTAATTGTGTGTGGTTTGATAAGTTTGCAAAAGTTTATTTACTGTGTACATTATGGCTAATAAGAGAAAGGGGTTATTTCTTGAACAAAAGGTATCTGTTATCAAAGAACATGAAAACTTAAAAAAAAATGGCGTGAACTTGCTCATTAATTTGATGTAAGAAAAACTCAAATTCAAACCATTTTAAAAGATAAGGAAGCTGTTTTAAAAGCATGGAGAGAATATGGCTGTAATTTACAGTAAAAAAAAAAATTAAAAAGTGAAAATTCCGAAACTGATTCTGTGGTTTACACTGTGATATTTTGTGCCTCTACTAAGCCAATTTCACAATCTTATGGGACCCCATTCCACTCAACCTCTGACTAGCGACCATTTTTCCCAGATGGTGGTCGCTGTTCGAGGTTCAAGTGTGTATGTATGTATGTACGTGTATATATATATATATATATATATATATATATATATATATATATATATATATATATATATATATATATATATATATATATATATTCGATTGTTCCATTCTGCGTCGTTAAAGTTTCTTTCTGATATAGCTCTCTTCACTCCCGTCGCACAAGTATTTCGAGGTCTGCCTCTACGTTTTTTCTCTGTTGGTCTCCACTGCATAACTTTTCTTGGTATTTTACTATCCATTCTATTGATGTGTCCGTACCATATTAATTGTTTTTGTTGTATGTGTTCTAGAATGGTACTATTCCGTTCATATGTCATCAACCATGCGTCGTTTATACCTTCATGTGTGTCAAGTTCCCTACTTTTCATTAATTTTTTTCCAGCTTGAAAACCCTTATATCTAACTTGATAAGATTATTAGTCAGACCGTGTCGAAAATGACATTGACAACAAAGATCACACTAAAACTTAATTATTTTTAGCCACCAGGTAAACTGGATTTTATCGACCATGTAGTAGGAAACCAGCCAGATGGAGAAATGGAATCTGTAGCTAAGTGGTACGAAAATGTGCTACAATTCCACAGATTTTGGTCCGTAGACGATAGTCAGGTACACAGTGAATATTCAGCTTTGAGAAGCATTGTTATGGCTAACTGGGAAGAAAATGTAAAGGTATGTAACGTATTGGCACCAAGAGAAAGTATCTGTACTTTAGGACATTTGATTTTCAAAACCCTCAACTTATACAATAGCCCATTCGTCTGAAGCAAATTTTGACGAAAAGCTTTAAATTTTAACAGGCTGCATCTTGGCATACAGGTAGTTTTTTTGGACGTAAAATACGACAAAAAAAAGTTTGCTGCTCTAAAATATGCGCTAAGTCTATAAATTCGAAAATAAAAAAAATCTGTTTTTCGCAAATATCTCGAAAAATATAACAGATATCGAAAACTAATAGCACCACGTGAAAGAACGGGAAATTTTACAAAAAAATTGTATATAGATTATTTTTTTCAGTTTTACCGTAATTTAAAAAAATATTTAAAATAAAATGGCTGGTTTAACCCTTTCAATTGTAGTGGGAAGCATGCTTCCAACCTCATTTATGATTAAATTAACGTTTCTGTATACCGCTAAATATTTTGAATTTGGCTATTAAGGAGTTTCTCGGGGTGGCGATTAAGAATCCGATGACAGATTTGAAAAATTCAAAATGGCGGATCCAATATAACGGTCAGAGAATATGTAATTCATTTAGTTTCTTCGAGTAATTTCTAATTTTTATGTTTTCAATAATTGTTCTCTTTGTACCTATATAATGGGGAATACGGCGAGATTATGGGAGATAAGGCGAAATAATGGGAGATAAGGCGAAATAATGATAGATAAGGCGATATAAGAATATATATTGGGGGATAAGGCGAGATTATGGGAGATAAGGAAAAATAATGGGCGATAAGGCGAAATAATGATAGATAGGGCGATATAAGCCTATATAATGGGGGATAAGGCGAGTTTATGGGAGATAAAGCGAAATAATGGAAGATAAAGCGAAATAATGATAGATAAGGCGATATAAGCCTATATAATGGGAGATAAGGCGAGATTATGGGAGATAAGGCAAAATAATGGGAGATAAGGCGAAATAATGATAGATAAGGAGATATAAGCCTATATAATGGGGGATAAGGCGAGATTATGGGAGATAAGGCGAAATAATGGGAGATAGGGCATTTTATACTTACTTTTATCTTTCATTCGCCACCTTTAAATATATTTTCTTTATTTTAAGATTAACTTGTATGATTAATAATAAGCAAAAAATGCGTTTATCATGAGCTTTTTTTGAGAGCAAAATTATAAAAAAGAGAAAGTTTTTTTTAAAGTTTTTAATGATTTTCTAATATCAAGTATAATTTTAACTGTAACTAAATTGACCAACTTTTTTTGGCCATTTCGTACTGCTTTGGACGTAAAATTGTCGGAGGCGCACTAAAGCACTCCTGTATGCCCGTTAACATCATGCAAACATGCAAATTTCCTTTAAGTTTTACAAATTATTAAGCAATAAAAATAAAAACTATTAGTATCATCGGAAAGTTGAAAGTTTTCTCTTCAAAAAGCTATCTTTTAATTTTTTTTTCAAATTAACCTATTTGGCGCGTTGCACTTTTTGAATCACCTATCCGAATTTTTAATAAATTCTTACACTAATAAAAAAAATTTGGAAACAAAAGCAATATCTTTTTTTTGTTTTGCCAGATATTACCGAAAAACTGAATTTTTTATTTTATTTTGGATTTTGTGGCCTTAGCGTAACTACCTGTGTGCCAAAATGTAACCGTTAATATTTAATAAGAGCTCAAAACCCCTGGCGACTGGGCTACAACCGCTACATTAGCAACACATTGCCACATGAAGTCTACTATCTTACTTTTAGGGATACATTTTACTTTTTAGATAACGTTAGTAACAGTTACGTTTTTATTAAAGATGTAACAGCTACCCAATATTCTCCTTGAAGAATTTGAATTTTACTTTTTAATTAACGTTACTAACAGTTAGGTTTTTATGAGAGATGTAACGGCTACTCGGTCTACTCCGCCAAAACGGAGTACCCGACTGATTAGTTTTACCAGATCCGACGTAGCCGGGTATTAACCGGTTTTGCTGGCTCCTAAAAAGTGCTACCCGTTACATCTCTAGTTTTTATTCTTTAAAAATTAATTAGTAAATATTATTAATTTACAGATGCCCATCAACGAACCAGCCATTGCAAAAAAGAAGAGCCAGATTCAAGAGTACGTGGATTATTATAGCGGCGCAGGAGTACAACATATCGCTCTAAACACCCAAGATATTATAACATCTGTAAGTTAAGCAATAACATTAATAAGAACGGTGTCATTATATTAATGTATTAGAAAAGAGGTAGACGATCTTTTTTAATACATTATGGCAGTGTTTTAACTAATTTTGTCAGAAATAAGGGCATCTAACATAGTTTGTTTCGAAGGATTCCTTAAGCAAACCTCCGCATATTTATATTAAAACACGATCTTACATCTAACGGGCTCCAAAAATGGTCGACTGGAAACGTTACGTTGATGACACTGCAGTCCTTTCATACGTCAAGAATGTCACAGATCGCGTGCCCTAAACTTTCACATCTGAGATCTGTCACAGATAAGATTCCTCTTAGAAGCTCAGGAGACTACAATAGCCTATGTAGCTCTGGTAAAACCTATATCGACGAAACTAACAGAACAATATGTACTACGATTAAAGGAAATCAAATGGCAGCACGTCTTCATAACACAACAGTTCCACTCAAGCACTAACCCTAACCGTGGCGCTGGTTTGCGCCTTTCAGCAATTTGGCAACCAGTCATCCATAAAGCCTCGCCCCTCACTACGGTTCGCTAATATAAAAGAAGTGTGCAAGCGGAATAAAATCAGTTTTGTGCTAGACTCTGAAGATGCCAATTCTCGAAACAAGCTAGCTGTGAAGAATTCGACAGGATGATTATTCGATTAACACAGGATAAATCCAGAAGAATTATAAGATAATTAATCTGCTTCTTACGACGCCGTCTCCTCACGAAGAGTGACAATCCATATAGCTAGGCGCACTTTAGAAACTGTTGCTCGAAAAATATTACTCGAAGCACATCCAAACCACCTTCTCATGTCTTTGCGATCGATCGTTTGCCCCTTATTTTGCCTTCAATAATTAGACGTTACAATTCGTACTTTGGACCACTCATTATATGTCCGAAGTATTGAGTTTTTTTTTATTTTTATGGTTGTTAGTAATTCATTTTATTCATTCTTTCGAGTACTCCTGTGTTTTTTATTTTCTGTACCCAGAAGATGCGGAGAAGGCGTCTATAAATGTGCATTTCCAGATTCCGGGGTCAAGAGTCCAGCACTCACATCCACACAATAGCACGGAGAATACATACGTTCTCACCATTCTCATTCGGAGTTCGAGACTGAGACTTGTGCGATGGAAAAATGTATTCATATTCACGTATGTTACTCGGGCCTGTTCAATTTGGGAATATATTTCCTTTCTTGGGCCCCACTTGTCATTTATATATGTTCTCAAATAGGTAAATGTGGAATGTTCTACGGTGTGTCTCTGATTTCGAGGGATTTCGGTGGCAGATTTTTCTTTGTTATAACCATCCATTTAGTTTTTCTTATATTTATAGTTAATTTAATTATCTTTATAGTTGGATTAACTATAAGGATAACTAATGACAAATTTTAAAAATTGTTGCGAGGTTCTCATTAAGTCGTGAGCAAATTCCACTACTTTTTTTTTCTTCTCTGTTAAGCCTCTACGCTACGTAAAATCATTTTCTTTAACACAGGTCAAAAACCTGCAAGAACGTGGACTGGAATTCCTCCAAGTTCCCGACTCCTATTACGACCTACTAAGAGAAAGATTAAAGGACAGCAAGGTGAAGATCGCTGAAGAAATGGACATTTTACAAAAACTGAAGATTCTTATTGACTATGACGACAACGGATACCTATTGCAGATCTTCACTAAAAACATGCAAGACCGTCCGACGCTCTTTTTGGAGGTTATCCAAAGAAGAAATCATAACGTAAGTATTGAAACTACTAAAAAACCATTAGAGGTGGGTCAAGATAATCACTATAGACTATAAGCCTATTTCTATCCAATGCTGGATGTAAGTCTTCCCCCTGAATTTCCATCTCAATCTATTTGCAGCTGTTTTTATCCATCTAATGCCCGCAACCCTCCATATATCATCCCACCTTCTTATTTTGGGACGTCTTACGTTTCTTCTCTATTCCTGTGGTCTCCATTCTAATGTTCACTTGGCCCATCAATCATCGGTCGTGCGTGCTACATGTCCAGCCCATTGCCACTGCTACGTGCTCTATAATATCATTTAATTTCGTTCGTTCATGTATCGACTTGTTTCCTTTTCTATCTTTAACTATTATCCCGATCATCTGTCTTGTTTGTGCTCTTTAGGTCCGAGCTAGTTTTTGTATATCGGCTTTATTCAGTGTCCAAGTTTCAGCGCCATATATAATTACGGGTAGGATGCACTAGTCATAAACTTTGGCCTTTAACTTATTTTGGATGGCTTTATCTTTGAATATATAACTTAATGTCCCGAATGCGGTCTATCCAAGCCTGATTCTTCTTGAAATTTCAACCGAGACACTCTAGCCGTAGTAATTTTTTGCCCCAGATACACATAATTTTTAACAATCTCGAGAGCTGTTCCTGCCAAAATTATAACTATGTTATTATTAGTGTAGGTTAATATTTTTGTCTTACTTTTATTCATCTTAAGACCAATCGTCTTTGAGTGGACCAATTGCCACTCAAAGACAATTGGTCAAGATATTACTAATGTCAAATTAGTCGCTTAAAGGGGTAAAAAGTTCCAAGATTTTCTGAGAGATGGCCACACAAAAAAATACCATATGATTTTCAGTTAGTGCCAACTCTCAGATGATTTGTGTAAAATTGCAATCTCATTAGTTGGAATGGTGAAAACAAGAAAAAAAAAATGCCGCATTTAGCGAGGAAAAATGTCGTTTCACCAAGATAATGCACCAGCTCATAACTTTATAAAATCCATGGTGAAATTGGAGCTGTTGGGCTATGAATTGCTTCCTCATCCGTCGTATTCACCATATCTGGCCTCTAGTGATTATTACCTCTTTCCAAATTTAAAAAGTAATATATTGATCTGAAGTCTGAAACTAATGAAGTGGTTAAAAATGGCTCTCATATCCTAGGCGTTCTACCACCGCTTACTCTTGCATCCCCTCCATTCTGTGTATTAAGCTCGTTATTAAAAGTATTTCCATTTTTCTGCAGGGTTTTGGCGCTGGCAATTTCAAAGCTCTCTTTGAAGCTATCGAAATGGAGCAAGCCAAGCGAGGAAATCTATAATTCCAAACCTATTTGTTAACGATCAAAAAACATATTATAATATATTTTACCTATACGATTATTAATCAATTAATTAACCACAATGTAGCAATAATCTTTACGATATATATATAGTTTTTTAAGTAATGTAAGGTACAATATAAATATCACCAACAAAACCAAAATATTAGTCTTAAGTAAAACAAGATGCTGAGTGTCAAGTAAGGAACATAAGTTAGTTGTTAGGATATATACACACATCTTTCCTTAGGATTACGAAATGATAAGTAAATAATAGTCCATACTGAAATATATTATTAGTATAATACTTTTTTTATATTGATAACATAACCATTTATAAAAGATCTAGTTTGGTTCTAAGTCAAAATAAAATAAATAAAAAAATGTAAAAAACACAAAAAAAAAACAAAAATAAATGCTTGGTGTGGAAAGCTTCTTTATGTGTTTTCTGTGTCCTGAGTGGTAATATTCATATCCCAAAATCCTATAAGTAACAATTTCATAAAGAGCTGATTGATCGGTTTATATTTTAACAATAAAATTACTTTTTTACTTTGTTAGCTGACACTAAACATATTTTTTGTAAAGATTTACAAATGTGTTATCGCGATTTCGTAGTACAACTACATTTTTAAATGCTTAACTAAGACTAACGCGGATTTTTTGCATTTATTTTTATATAATGAAAGTATGTGGGTATCTTAGGTGCTATAAAAGTTGGTAAAGGACGGAATTTCCGACGTCTACTTGACCATTTAGTAAATTTATATTAAGGTTCTTTAAATGTCTGTAAATATATATTTTTTTCTATGGATCTAGCACATGTGCCGCAGGAAGATCTCTAAAACGCTATAGGAGAGACATGTGTGCGAAAAAAGCGATTCACGTTGGTCTCAAATCGCTGTAAATTGTGCTCAGAAACACAGTTCTGGGCAAATTATTCCAAAGGGATGAGGTTCTCCATATAAAAGACTGCTTGAAAAGGTTGTACAAGGAGTGACAAGCTGAACTTCATACCGCGCAAAGTGTATTTCTAACATGCACTGCTCTGGGAGAAGTTAAGCGGGTTACATCCATCCACACCTTTTTTTATGTACATATAAAATAAATGAGGTAAAATCTAAAGAGCCGATATAATTGAATCTTGCAATGTTTTTAGACATTTTCATAAAAAATCAATTTTCATAAAAAGTCAAAACTTCAACCTTGATGAGGCATAGGTTAACGCTAGGTAATTGAGCTGAAACTTTACCAATCTCATTTCTTAGCCAATTGGCAACATTTAGGAGGGTCCCCCCAAAAAACATTGATTTTTTTACCACCCTAGTGGTCAAATCAAAATATCAGGAATAATGGGTCATAAAATTAAAAAAAAAAAAAAAAAACGAATCGTGGTGTATTATTGAGTCGTTGGCTGGCTGTGACAGGCACCGTTGCCGATTATTAAGCAGCAGTAGTTTCTTTGCTATCACACTTTGCTAAGCATTTTTTAGAAACTGACCATCGATTTCCTAATATTCATTGTTTATAAATACTCCATATGGCACCTAAAGGGTCAAAACTAAATTTCTTAGAGTCAAAGAAACATAATATAAATTTACTAAATAGTCAAATACACGTCGAAAATTCCATCCTTTACCAACTTTTATAACACCTAAGATACCTACATTCTTTCATTATATAAAAAATAATTACAAAAAATCTATTTTAGTCTTAGTTAAGCGTTTGAAAATATAGTTGTACTACGAAATCGCGACAACGCCTTTGTAAATCTTTATGAAAAAATATATTTACTGTCCGTTAACAAAGTAAATAAAATTTTATTGTTAAAAATTTAACCAGACACACATAACCAGAATAAATAAAAATAGTTTCAGATATTACTATGGAGAATAAATAAATAATAAACTTTCATGTGCGACAATATTTACAGACAAAAATTTTTTTGCTATAAATAATTTGGTATATTTTTTTCATGTTCATTTAGGAATTTTTCTTCACTATACCACCACTTATACTGCCAGATAATACCCGTTGAGAACCCCAACTTGTTAGCTGAACTTTTTGCCCCACATTCTATTGTCAATTTATAGTTAAAGCACCACTCACTATTCCCGATGTGCAGTCAAAGATGCCTGATATTATCTTCAGAAAGCGTATCTAAACGTATTTTAATGAAGCTAGACACGAAAAAAACTTTTGGCGGTCATGGAACAACTGTCATACCTTCAAAATCGAATATTTTCTTCCTGCTGGAAACGCGTTACAGTTCAAAAAATACCCAAAAAAAGTAAGAAGACGTTGCCAAACAACTGCCAACCAGTCGCACTGCTTTCAATAATATCGAAAGTTATGGAAAACGGTATCAAATCAGCATCTTCTAAAATATCTGAAAGGATTCAATATGATTAGCGACCATTAATATAATTTAATAACGCCAAAAGTTCAGGTAGCTAACTCATATGAAAAATGTACACTTAAAAATGTATTTGACTACGTAAAAAACGATTAAAATTGTGATTTAGGTGTGGAGGATTGTGTGACAAAATGTTCCTTAATGACCGAAGTTAGTAAAATCACAGTTTACAGAATTTTAAGAGAAGAAAAGGCAAAAAAGAACTTCAGCTGACAGACAACACAAAATAAGCAGTAAGGCATATTGTTCATGACTTTTTTTATGAAAAAAGGAATTTCGACTTTGAATATGATCCTTCAAGCTGCGATAAGCCACCCAGAAATACCGAAAAAATGAGTAGAGTAAAACTATGGAGTGTTTTAAAAGGTATGATTTTTTTACTGGAAAAAGTGTGAAAGAAAATCTTTATTGATAGAAAGTGGCGAAATTGTACACTGGAGAAGATACTATTTAAGGAAAGTTAGAAAAGCTTACTCTGAAGGAAAAAGGATATATTACTTAGATGAAACGTGGATAACTGAAGGCTATACAGTCAAGAAACTTTGGCAAGCTCGTACAACCTTTTCCCAGAATTCTTTTACATGGAGAACCTTATCCGTTTAGAATGATTTACCGAGAACTATGTTTCCCACCGAATACTAATTACAGGGATTCAAGACTAACATAAATTGCTTTTTCCGCACATGCGTCGCTACTGTAGCACTTGAAGGATTTCCCGGTTGGCCCATAAAACAAAGTGAGGGAATAACCTAATAAATCGAAAGGAAAAAAAAAAAATTCTGTTAATCTATAAATAGATACTAAGTTGGGAATGTGGAATCTTTGGCACAATGATACTACTCAGTATATATCACCACTACACCAAACACTTTATTTTTGCACTCGACGCGCGTTTCGCTAACCATGTTAGCTTCATCAGGAGCGATGATTGACTAGAGAGTCAATCATCGCTCCTGATGAAGCTAACATGGTTAGCGAAACGCGCGTCGAGTGCAAAAATAAAGTGTTTTGGTGTAGTGGTGATATATACTGAGTAGTATAAATAGATACGAAAATTTACCTGGAACAGTATCCTCTCTAGGTTTATAATAGCCTCTGTGTTTAGAACATTTACTTAATGCCAGAATTTCCTCCGTATTTAAGCCCTGATTTAAGTAAAACTAAAACAAAAATGAAATATAGTAATGAAACCTTTAAACAGTAAAAGTCACTACTGTACTATATTTGCATCGCATTCTTAAAAGTCGATAGCCGAAAGATAGCAGGTAATAAGTGATAAATTGATAATTATACAGAAGAGTAATTTAAAAATCAATTTTATTTATAAAAATTTGATCTATTTTATTAAAAGTACTTCTTGTCAACAGAACAAATAGACTTTGAAAATGTAAAACCAATCGTACAAAAAAAAATTAAAGCGACTTCAATAATGTGAAAAAAAGTACAGAATAATACATTATCTTAACCTTAAAAGGACATACCTGATTACAAAAGAAAATTTAAATAGTAAAAGAAATCCACGCTGTTGTGACTCGCAATAAAGGTAACAATATGTAATTAAAATGAACACACAAAAGATAATACGTAAACATACAAAATTAAGCGTCGCCAAAAATCGCCAGCTTATTTATTTACGAATTGTGTAAATTTGTCTATAAGAAAACAGTGAATGTTTAATAGTAGTATTTGCAATCATAGTACCAGAAGTGCAATGAACTACAGGGTTCCTTCTAACAGACATTAATGCGTTCTTTTGGTTTACATATATTCAGTTACCTATCTTCCGAAATGAGAAAAAAAAAAACAGTAAATCTGACCATAGTTTTAAATCTAAACTCAAAAGGTTTCTAATAGACAATAAGTTTCATTCAATTCACGTCTTTTTCTAACGGTACAATCGGTTAAGTAATAACGTGTCACACATTGTCCATTAAAAATTATATTACTTTAAAAGTTGTTCATTAAAAAATCTATTTATTTTAAAAAAAAAATACATCATTCGTCAGTAAAGGTTTGTTATTAAAATGTTAATGATTCAGTAGTTCGTCCAGTCCCCATCAGCGTCGATGATCGCCTGGCATCTTCGGGGCATACTTTCGACGAGATATTCCGTGTATTCTTGGAGCAGATTTCCAAATTGCCCGAATTTGCCGTGACAGCTGCTTCACTGTATAAACCTTTTTTATTCCGATGTTTTGGGGTTGTTATCCTCTTAGAGAATCCACTCCTCGTTTTATCGACAAACTATCGTTTGGCAGTCGGTACTAATGCCTTCTTGTAAATCTGGAGAACTTTTTCAGCGTTCAAATTGTAGCTAAAGATGAAGGGTCTTCCAAAACCTTTTTCTGAAAGATATACCCAAACATGGATCTTCACAGGGTGTTTCACGGTGCGATGACGCAATTAGTGGAAATTGATCAAGCTCGTGGGTTTTTTTTATGGGTCTAGCACACGTGCTACAGGGAAGTCCCTCAAGCGCTCCAGGAGCGGGATGTATGCGGAAAAAGCAAAACGGTGTTCTTGAATCGCTGTAAATTGTACTCGGTGAGAAACACAGCCTTGGGCAAATTATTCCAAAGGGATGATGTTCTCCATATAAAAGGCTGCTTGAAAAGCGTTGTACGCGGAGTTACAAGCTGAACCTTATACGGATGTGAAGTATTAGCGCGACGTGTATTTCTAACATGCACTTGGGAGGAATTAAGCGGGCTACATCCTTCGAACACTTTCCACGAAAATACTTGTAGAACAGACTAAAGTCGCCAACCGTTCTTCGATGTTCCAGCGAATCAGGGCCGCCGGTTAGTTCCGGGTCTCCAATCAGACGAACAGCTCTTCTCTGAATAGAATCCAACAAATGCAGTGTGTGTTTGGGAGCGGAGCCCCAAAACAGTATTCTATAGTTGGTCGAATCTGAGCTTTGTAAAGAATTAACAGTTGTGAAGTGCAAAGCTTTCTGATTCGAAATAATATTCCCAACTTTTGAGAAGCTCTCCTTGCTATGCCTGCAACATGTTCATGCCAGGACATATTTGCTAGGGAAATGGAGTGCCCCGACATGACTATGTTGGGTTTAGCAACGCTAACTTTTTTAGAAAAAACTGCCGCCTGGGTTTTTGTAGCGTTAAATTCCGCTTGGTTACTGTCACCTCAAGATAGAATTTCTTCCAGGTCTTTGTTAAATTGAACGACCTCCTGCTGTCTGCGGATATTCGCCTGAGTAGCCAATGTCCGAGCGTTCAAAGTGAATGAAGAGATAAGCGTACTGTCATCTGCAAAGCTGTCGATTGGATTCCCGGTCTTTTCCAGCAGATCGTTAATGTAAATGAGAAAGAGAGTAGGAAACAGTGCCTTGGGGCACACCGGCGTTGATAGTTAAGGTGTTAGAAAGAAATCCGTCGACCGCCACTCGTAAAGAACGCTCTCTGAGGAAACATGACAGCCACAAACAGAACTTTTCAGAGACACCATAACTTTTCAGACACACCATAAGAGCGTAGCTTAGCCAACAGTCCATCATGCCAAACACGGTCGAATGCCTTGGATACGTCAAGAGCAACCGCTCGAGATTCTCCAAAGTGTTCAATTGCGTTGTTCCAAACACGTGTTACATAAGTCAGAAGATCTCCTGTTGATCTATGTTTACGAAGGCCATATTGGTGATCGCTAATAACGTTGAATCCTTCAAGATATTTTAGAAGATGCTGATTGAAAACCTTTTCCATGACTTTCGATATTATTGAAAGCAGATGTGATATTGATGGTGTGTGATTGATGATGTGATGATTGAAAGCAGGGGTGATAACATAACCTCAAAACGAAGGTTTAGCGGAAAAACTTATATTGCTCCAGTTTCGATTTGTGTTTTCCTCTGTGTTTTTCGCTCAGCAATGGTTTCTGCCACTTCAAATTGTTAGCTCGGAGATGAGTGCGAATCATTTCATACGATATATCCAAACCTTTTTGCTTTAGTTTTTGTGCTCTTTAGCACAGAGTTAATTGAGAATTTCGGGAAAACATGTTAATACTCATTTTTTCGTCAGTGTCCGACACATTTCCTCTCGACCTACGTTCTAGTAGATCAACATTTATTAACTGAGAGTATCGTTTCACCCACTTGCTAATGAGTGCCCTCGACTTGCCAATATACTTAGCTGCCGCTGTAGGCGTCATATTCGGACCTTTTGGACAATTACATAGGAATACAGCCTTGAAGCACGAAGCCTATGAAGCACTTATGTTTGATAATGTACTTTTAACCATAAATAAGGTTAGAAAAGAATCTCTTTCCACAAAACATTGTTTGTAGTGGTACCAACAATAACCTAAAAAAAAAAGGAATTTCTTTTACTGACTACAAGTTACAGGCGACAAGTTCTTACTTGACCGACTGTATATGTCTATTTCTTCGAGTATGCCACTTATGTCAATTATATTAATGAATGTTTTTGTAACAGACATTCTCTATGCTCAAAACTTGCCCTCAGACCTCCTTACTCTAAAGAGAAGAAACTTACCCTCTCACAGTCCTTACATGACCAGCCTGGTAGTTTTTGTCTTGCTTTCCCTCTTACCACTTCTGCAGCTTCTAGTTGATGTTCAGGAACACTAAAAAAAAGTTAGACTACAATATATTTGTTTATAAATTACCTATTACTCTACAAGTTTATAGATTACTTGTTATAGGTACGGATGGCCAAAGCTGCAACAATATAGACGATACAGTCTGTCAAGTAAGAACGTGTTCGCGATAATTCATTTTTAGTAGATGCCATTCTAGCGATTCAACAAAAAATCGGTAGAGGGAACCTTTGTCTTCGACACATTTAAGTAAATGTATCAATCGATTCCGAACTTTCGTTGAAATCACATAAAATCCAAAATGAGTTACTTGTTTGCGCGTCGGTTCAAGGCAGTCTTTCTTTATTCCTATACCAAGGGGCCTAAAATATCACATTCCGCGGCCGCTAGATATATTAAAAAGACGACTTGCCAAAACGTGGTTCGGTAGCCAAAGTCACTCCGAAAGTCGAAAAATGATTCGTGTCTTTGTTTTCACGGGACCCGAAATTGATGTTGCGTTAGGAGCGGCAAAATTAAGAAACTCGGGTTTGAATGTGACCCATGAGACCATTCGACAACATCTTCGTGCTCATGATGTCAAATTCCGAGGCACGTTGAAGAAAGCCTTGTTGCGCGAAAATCACATCGCAAAGCGGCTCGTTTGGGCTCACGATAAGATACTAAAGTGGCCCTAACAATCGTCGGACGCCAACCCTATTGAAAACGTTTGCTCCCTTGTAAAGAGAAAGCTCAGAGGAAAGACCCTGAGGACTTTGACTCAGTTCTCCCGCTGTATTCGAAAAATTTGGAGATCATTGCAGAAAATCTCGTCGATAGCATACCTCGAAAATGCCAGGCGATTATCGATGCAGGAGACGATTGGACCAGTTACTAAGATATTTGTCAGTTGTTAGCACTCCAAAGAATACATTGATGGCAAGAAATTTTCTCGAAACACATTTTTTTCAAGAATACGAGCGATCACGTTCTTACTTGGCAGATTGTATATAATCAATAATTAATATTAATTTTAATTATAATCAAAATATGACAAATATAAAAAAGATAAATGCATTAACGGAAGAAACCAAATTAAGGTGCTGTTGTGGCAATTTGTTAATTTTCCACATAAAATGTCGTCGGATTTCTTTCTAATATCTTCCCTATCAACGCCGGTGTGCCATAAAATGCCACACTGTCTCCTACTCTATTTCTCATTTAGATTAACGATTTGCTAGAAAGAACCGAGAATTCAATCTACAGCTTTGCAGATGACAGTACGTTTATTTCTTCATTTACTTTGAACGCTCGAACATCGGCTATTCACGCAAATATCCGCGGACAGCAGAAAGTTATCCAACTTAACAAACATCTGGAACAAATTCTATCTTGGGGGGGGGGGGGGGGGGCAGTAATCAAGTAGAATTTAATGCTACAAAAGCACAGGCGCAGTTTTTTCGAAACAGTTAACGTTGCTGAACACGACATAGTTATGTCGGCACACTCCATTCCTCTAGCATCGGCACTTACTTTACTGGACGTTAATTTGGGAGCAAATATGTCTTAGCAAGAACATATCCCATGCATAGCAAAGAGAGCTTCTCAAAAAACTGGGAATATTTTTTCGAACTAAAAAGTTTTACACTACACAACTGTTAATTATGTACAAAGCTCAAATCAGACCAATGATGAATAACTGCTCCCATGTTTAGGGCTCTGCTCCCAAACATACATAGCATTTGTTGGATTCCATTCAGAAGAGAGCTGTTCGCCCGATTGGAGATCCAGAATTTATCAGAAACCTTGACACCTCGAAGAATGGTTGGCAAATCGAGTCTACTCTACAAAAATTTTCACGGGAAGTGTTTGATGGACGTAGCCCCCTTAATTCCTCTCAGAGTGGTGCATGCTAGGATATACGTTCAGTTTGTTACTCCTCGTACAACCAATTTCAAGCAGTCTTTGATATGGAGAACCTCATCCCTTTGGAATGAATTGGCCAAGCACTGTGTTTCCCACCGTGTATAATTGACAACGATTCAAGACCAACGTGAATTGCTTTTTTCGCGCACGCATCGCCCCTGTAGCGTTATAGGAATTTCCCTGCCGCGCATGTGATATTCCCATAAAATAAAATAAAAAGGCAACATATTATGGCAGTTATAAATGGTGATACATGAAACAGAAGACAATCCATAGACCAAGTAAGATAATCTTGGATATTTATAGTGCTGTGAAGACTGTAAAAAGTCCACCAAACCAGAAATTCCCTCGTTTTTTTTTAAACTATCGGATCTTTGAGTGATTTTATATTGAGATGGGCAGTTTCTTATAGAACTTGTCACAACAGTAGTTGTTACCAAGTTTGCTCAAGTTTAATCTGTAAACATTAGCTATGTAGTATATATTTTGACATGTATTATAGTTTTGTAATATTGCAGCATCAAATAAACATCGACAGATAAATATAAAAAAGTAATGTTATGATATAAAGATCAATGAATTTTTGTTTGGCGTCATCTCTTTACCTCAATTTGTCATTTTAGGGTACTAACAGTCTTATTGCTGCTGGCGACAGGCTCCCGTTTGGACTGTAATAAAAGTATAAAGCAGAATAATTCAACTAAATTTCAATTTATAAAAATAAAATAATATTCAACCAATACATAAAATGATTCTTTATCTTTATTTCCATAACAATTACCAATGTCATAAGAAACTGTAAATTTAAACTATCACTTGGCACACATGACCATTTGGCTGTCATTTTTTCAAGCTGAATATATCATAGCAATTAAGGAGTGTGGTCAGAGATGATGAGGGTGAGGCGGGGAGTGATTCCTTCCGGACCCGGTCTTCTAGGGAAGCCAGTTGTCAATCTAGGGGACTAAATTCTCTTCCAAAGGCTTTTTTTAGTGATAAGACTTTATTAAAAAACGGGGGAAATCCCCCTTTTAGTCGCCACCAATTTTGGGTGGTAAAATTTTAGTATTAAGAGAGGGTTCTGTTTTTTATAAGAGCGAGTTTTCGGAGGGGCCAGTAAATTTATTCCCCTGGATCTAGGTTTTCTTAGCATGGTCCTGATCCACGCAGTAGCTATATAATGTATTTTGGTCAATGTTTTCGTGTAATTTTAATATTTTTACATACTTCTGTGCCTTAGCTAGGAGATCATTTAAATTTTGAGGAAGTTCTGCTTCCATTTTTGTCTCTTCGTTTTCCTGTTCATCCTCAACAATGGCACTATTAAGTGAGTTATCATCATCATCATCGTCTTGAAAATCGTCATATCTAAAAGGGAATTAATTATTATTATATCAAATAATTATCATAAATTGTACTGTGTTGACCCTACCTACAATGTATGTTTTTATTTTAGGACATTTTTTTAACATCATAAGAATTTTATAAAACACTGGTGAGCAAAAAATCAACTCAAACGATTTTGATTCATTTAACACCGATCCTTGAATTTAATTTCCAAACAGTGGTATTATTTTTGGTATCGTTAGAATGCTAATTTTCTACTCTTTCCAATAATGCCAAAAACATTTAGATTTCCAAAAAGTTTTAATGATTAAAACGGTTTTACTCAAGCAGTTTACTCAAGCGAGCAACGAGTACGTTGCTCGCTCAGCAAAGTACTCGTTGCGCGCTATTCATCCCTAAAAAAAACACATGCAACTGCATTTTCCTATCATTCCTTTATCAGAACTTGAACCGTCAACATCTCTGCTATACCTGCCCACTAATTACATCATCGGAAAATGGATACTACCCCGGAAGAAACTACACAAGTCATTGCTCTACTGCAAGAAGAGCATAGCCAACGTGTAGTCGTTGCGTAACTGCGACTGAGCCAGTCAGCTGTCTCCAGAGTTTACAGACATTACCAAGAGACGCCTTTACATGGAGACCAGGCTCAGGAAGAAAAAAAAACGACCGCTTCGTTGACAACACAACTAAGAAATTGACAGCAGCCCATCGACACGTGCGACTAAGATATGTCCGAGAACATATCGACTGGAGCTTAGAGCAATGGCGCTTCGTTTTATTCTCCGACGAGTCCCGAATGTGCCTACATGACCATGATGGAAGAAGACGGTCTATAGGAAACCTGGGGAGCGTTATGCGCAGTGCTGCATTACTGAAACGATCGCCTACGCAGGTTTTGTCATGGCGTAGGGAGGCATCTCACGAGATGCGAAAACCGATTTGGATTTCGTGACTGATGAGACTCGTAGCGGTGGATTAACTGCTCGCCGGTACAACGAGGAGATTCTGCAGGAACACGTCGTTCCTTACGCTGGGTTTGTTGGCGATAGCTTCGTGCCAATGCACGACAATGCGAGGCCACATGCTGCTGCATCGGTGCGGCAATACCTAGCGGAAGTGGAAATAACCATATTAGACTGGCCTGTGCGGAGTCCTGACCTCAATCCAATCGAGCACATGTGGGATGAGCTCAAAAGAAGGGATCGACCAGAAATCCATCGCCCGAGATGGGAAAGATTGTTTAATTTTTCCTTTCTCTTACCCCTATTTTCAATCCTTGTTCTCCTTGTTTCCTCTTTCAATCATTTTAATCAGTAAAAGGCATAAAGTATGCTATGGAATTTGAGATCATTAAAAAAAGAATAGAATGGGCTTTCAAATTATATAAAATTCGTAAAAATATATGAACGCTAAATTCTAGGATCTGTGTTAAATGAAACCAAATAGTTTGAGTCGATTTTTTTGCTTACCAGTATATATACAGTACAATATCCGAATCGCGATTATCTAAAATCCGGCTTATCCGAAACAAACTGTTAAAAAACCCATTAAAAAAAAAATCCCCATTATTCGAAACAGACAATGAGTGGTTTCCTTAACGCGTTGGGGACTCCCCGACGTCTAGAATTTCACCGCTGTCTGTTTTAGGTTAGTCGACGAGTGTTATAAGTTACTCATTACGTCTATTATTATCGCAGAGGTAATAATTTCGTTTTAATAGATATTTTACAAAATGGAGCGTCATAATAATAAGCGTAAACGTGTTGTTATTACCTTAAAAGAGAAACTTGAAGTAATTCAACGTTTAGATAATGGTGAACTTCTTAAAAAATATAGCGAAGTATATATATATATATATATATATATATATATATATATATATATATATATATATATATATATATACATATATATATATATATATATATATATATATATATATACATATATATATATATATATATATATATATATATATATATATATATATATATATGTATATATGTGTATATATATATATATATATATATATATATATATAAAATACATATATATATATATATATATATATATATATATATATATATATATATATATATATATATATATATATATATATATATATATAATACATATATATATATATATATATATATATATATATATATATATATATATATATATATATATATGTATATATGTGTATATATATATATATATATATATATATATATATATATATATATATATATATATATATATATATACATATATTATATAGATATATATATATATATATATATATATATATATATATATATATATATATATATATATATATATGTATATATGTGTATATATATATATATATATATATATATACATATATTATATAGATATATATATATATATATATATATATATATATATATATATATATATATATATATATATATTTATATAGATATATATATATAGATATATATATATATATATATATATATATATATATATATATATATATATATATATATATATATATATATGTATATATATATATATATATATATATATATATATATATATATATATATATATATATATATATATATATATATATATATATATATATATTATATAGATATATATATATATATATATATATATATATATATATATATATATATATATATATATATATATATATATATATATATATATTATATAGATATATATATATATATATATATATATATATATATATATATATATATATATAATGTATTATATATATATATATATATATATATATATATATATATATATATATACATATACATATACATATACATATACATATATATATATATATATATATATATATATATATATATATATATATATATATATATATATCTTTTTTTTATAGTCCACCTCCCCGCCACTACAGGGATTTTTACCCTTTTTCTGACTCTATCTCTAATGAGATAAATTTATGGGGATTTCATAATATCCGTCAATGTTGCCCAGGTGCCTAAATAGACACATTTGCTTTACGGCACTTTTAAGACAATGTTGTAGTACTACCCCGGGTGTCAGTGCATTTCTGCATTAACTACTACCTAGTGACCATTGGTCGCCTTGTATTTTGACTTATATTTACCAATCTACTAGTAAAGTATTATGTGCACAAATTCAAACTATTTGCGGGTATTTTTATGTCCGAAGTATCAATCATAAAGAACCAAATCGCTACTTCAGGCGATGTTACAGTCTCAAAAGTGGTGTTCGGCAAATAGTATTGGACATAAAAAAAAAAAAAACGAGTCTTAAGCTGAACCAATGATTTGTTCAACTTTGGAAGAAGATGCTCTGATGAACAAAACATGCAAAATGTGGTACCGGCGTTTTCGCACCGGTAACTTTGATCTCTCGGATCAAGTCAATTTAAACAGTGTGTAGGTTTCATTTTTGAAGAGACTGAGATTTACTTATGTCACCTGAGCTCATCTAAACCATAACAATAACTAAAACTAAAATTAAAACGTTAAATGGTAAAAAAAGTCAATACCCTATGCCCCCAATAATACTAGCAACCTCTTGAGTATCTGGAATTACAATTAGAGCATCTTGAGTCACTTTTGCTGACTTAGTTTTATCCTTCTGTTTTAATGGTGAATTTGTATTCAAATAACTAACCATTCTAGTGATGCTCATAACTGAACCGGTATCACTAGCTTTGCTGGAACTCGATGGATTGAAGTATGTCTCATCAGAATCATAAACTGTTTCTTGTATTCTAAAAAATATTAATAAATATTTATTTATTTGACACGAAACGGGACAACTCTATTGAAATTACAATAAATACTTAATAACAATAATTAAAAGTGAGTAAGCAAATGGCATACATTCCAAACATGTACAAAATATATCATAAGAAATATCGAAACACTGGCTTAATACCTGTTTCTTAAAAGAATGCAATGAATTCTTAAATGGACTGTGGGCCCTACAGTAGTCCGAAAACCTGGCCATAATGTAAGAAACAAAAGGTTCTATTTAGGAATTTTTACCTGTTACTACATTGAAAGAATAATTTTAAAATTCTGGAAATTGTTGCTCAATGTAGCAAATTGCTTAAAAATTCATAAAAAGTTTTAACACCATTTTAGAGCCGCCATTGTGTTTTCTTTTTAAATCTGAACTTCATAATCACAATCAGAGACTCTACAAATCCATGTATACAGATTTTTCATAAAAATAACTCACGTTTTTCCACAAATAGTCCGTCATTTTGGAGCCTCCATTTTGTTTTTTGAAATTTAAACTTCAAATTCGCAATCAGCGACCCCAAAAAACCCATGTAAACAGAGTTTCATAAATATAAGTCACGTTTTTCCACAAATAGTCCGTCATTTTGGAGCCTCCATTTTGGTTTTTAAAATTTAAAGTTCATATTCGTAATCAGCGACCCCAAAAACTCACGTATACAAAGTTTCATACAAATAACTCATGTTTTTCCAAAAAGAGTCCGCCATTTTGGAGCCGCCACTTTGTTTTTTTGAAAATTTATCTTCATATTCATGATCAGCCGCGAAAACCCCGATATACCAAGTTTTGCCGAAATCGAATAATACCTTCATATTTTAGCCAGCGTTTCGGAACATTTTTCTTCTGTGGGCCCCATAGTTTGTTCTATGAAAGTCAATGTGAAAGAGATCATTTTTTTGAGCCTGTGAGTAAATATTCTGAACTGGATTTGAGAAAACAAAGATAGACTGCTGAATAGTCCATTCAAATATAAGAAGTACAAATCACAGGAGATTCTTCTGCCCTGATTGATTTGACAATTGAAGCATAGAGTCCTCAGCTTATAAAGTTGCCCATTGAAGCATTCAATGAAAGTCTGTTTACTTTCAACCGTTGCACAAAAGAATTTAGGTCTCTCTAAAAGAGTAAAGCATCTTGTTCACTTTGAAAATTTAAACAGTTTCATGTCATTCTCGTGGAGGCCCAAGCTCCATAGTTATCGTGTCGGTATCAAGGGTCCCGGGTTCCAATTCCGGCAGGTCAGTGTACTTATTTATTCAAGTATATTTGACTTGACCACATACACATATAGTTGTTGCAAAAATGTAATAACGCCCGTGGCAGCACTACTGCGTTGTCTAAAAGATGCCGTGGAATATAAGTGTGTGTTTCAGCACAACGTTGACAGATAATACGACATCCTCGCCAATATCTAACCAAAAAAAGTAATCCCTGTTCAGACGAGGAAGGAAACGATTAAAAAAAAAACACTAGAAAAAGTCTATATATTGATTTACAACATTCACAAAAACGTGAAGTAAAATAGGCGCACAATATCCAGAATGAGGACTCCAAACCAAACATTAATACGTTTAGAGATACATCAACCGACTTTCATTCTTTGGGCCCATCTGGTAAGCATGCTCTGAAACCAATTAACAGCTGCATGATCAGATTCAATGGCCTGCATCACAGCCAGTAGCAACTTATGATTAATCATGTCAAATCCCTTTGAGAAATCTGTATAAATAGTGTCTACCTGCCATCCTATTTCCATGGTATTCAACACGGCAGTCTCAAAAGAGTACTAAACTTGTAGAGGTTGATCTTCCCCTAGCAAAGCCACGTTGCTACCCAGCAAGAATTCCCTTACAGAACTAACTTTATTAACCATCTATCAAAAAATCAAATAATTTAGGAAATGCAGATTGCTTGGCAATACCTCTATAATGTGAGATATGGGTCCTACCTCTTAACTGAAAGATGGGTATAATATAACTCTGCTTCCATGCACATGGAAACTGATTCTCTTCCAGAGATTTATTAAATAATATAAATACAGGATCACTAGTGTATATATTAAATAACAAGTAGTCAGGAATTCCATCCAGCCCTGATAATAATTTTTTTGAGTTGTTCTGGATTTTGACAAGAACCTCTGTAACACTAATAAGGCAAATGCTAATATCTCATTTATTTTGATTATTGTAAAGAGGAACGATAATAGTTTCATTATTAAAATAAACTGATTGAAAAAAATCTGTAAACAAATCCAAAACACCAGGTTTATTATCAATCATTTTGTTATAGAACATACATTCAGGTAGCCCAAATGTTTTTTTTTTTTCTATTTGGTGCCACAGCTCTAAAAGCTTCCAGGATCATTAGATATTATTATCGTGTTTTAGAAGTTCCTTACAACAAGCAGCTAAGTACACGCTCTTTGCTGATGATACCAAGGTGGCATTTGCCACCAATACCATTGAGGAAACCCTTGAAAGTTCCTTGGCAGCACGAGAGAGGACCAAACAGTAGTTTGATGTAAATAGATTGGCTCTGAATAGCAGCAAAACCAAACGGGTTGTTTTTTCATTGAGAGAGGTGTATGACGAATGAGGGAGTGGGTGAGGTAAGATTTTGGGTGTATTTGGATTCGAAGCTGCATTGAGGGCACACGCATAGGCAAGATCTGTAACAAATTGAGAAAAAACACCGTTTTATACTGCGAAATTTTGCACACTGTGTAACTCAGCAAGTATTACGAAATGCTTATCACTCAATAGTTCACTCTCATCTTGCTTATTCCATTCTCATCTGGGAACACTCTGCACAGACCTATTGAGTGTTCAGCTTGCAGCATAAGATACTGAGAATATTGGATAGACTTGGTTTCATGGATGACTGCCGACAGTCATTTGTATCACTCAGAAATTTAACAGTTCCTTCATAGTACATTCTTGAGTATCTCCAGTTCTTAAAGCAATATGTTTATTTCTACAGAAGACATGGAGATGTTCATTGTTATGACACCAGACATAAAGAGAATCTAATTCCAACATATTGGAGGCTGAAGAGATGTGAAACAGCACCTGGATACTGGGCCGTTAAATTTTTGAATGTATTACAAAATATTAGAGATCTACCAGACAGAGAATTTGAAAAAAAGGTTAAAAAAAATTTTGATAGAAAATGCTTGCATTTTAAGTTTGGTTTTGAGTTTTTGAGGAGTTTGTTTCCATACAGTCTTAAGTGTAAATGGCATAATAATACATTTGTATAGTAATTTTGTTACTTTGATCAGTATGGTAGCTATTTTTTTTTTTATTATATTATTATTTATTGATGTAAGACAGTTCTCTGTAAAATTTAGCATAAATAAATAGTATTAACAAGTACATAGATCTGTAATTTGGGCATAATTCATCAGAGACCCTGTTTACCTAGATAACCTATGGGCAACTTTTTGCATAATTAGCTCGGTAGTTAATAAATGGTAACAAAATGGGCATGTATTAAAAAATTTAATTTAAACTGACTATTCTTTGTTACTTTAGACAATATTACAACTTTAAAATCTTTCTAAATAAACTTCTAAACTAAACAATATCTCTTCTACCAAGTTGTGGAACTCTATACAAAATAGGTCTTTCTGTTTCATACATTATAATTTTTTCAGATATTTGTAAACAAAAAAAAAATACCTGTTACTTCTTTCTATTTCCTTCTTAATCTTTTCATTTCTTGCAAACAACTGTGTTAAAGTGGTACCATTTTCCCGTTTACTTTTCTTCTTCGATAAATATGATGGCATTTTTTCTCTCCTCTTGGGGGAGAGCTATTGACACTGGGGTACATTGCACTATTGACATATCTGGATCACAGTCACTTCTTACAGGTGTTGAAACTAAGTCTCCTTTTTTGCTTTTTATATCACATGTACTATTTTTTTCAATTTGTATTATTCCTCTAAAATACAGGAACAAAAAGAAATGATGCGTTCATAATTGAATGAAGAGGTGGTCTGTATACTACAGGCACTAGCAAATGATATTAACATTATAACTTACAATTTTTAACAATTATTCTCTACTTGAAAGGACTCACTACAATCCAAATAATTTAAATAAATTAGAGTCTGAATTATGTACACAAGAGGCCTAAGATTACAGCACAGAATACTTAATAAAAATGATGATACCAGGCCACATATGATGTAATCATCATATTCACATAATTGAAAAGTTCCACTTTATGATAATTCTAGGAGAAGTCTGAAGACATAAAAAGTTCTTTCAGATTTTTCTCTACTCTCTACAAAAGTGAAAATTTTTCCTGTTAATCTTGACTTGCGGAGGTTATTATATATATAATAGTAGTAGACCAAGGTCACTACTCTGTAGGACTTCTGTCTCTACTAAGTTATACTGACTCATTTGATCTTTGTTTCGAACAGTCTGAATTAATGAGAATTTACTATTACTGCTGAGTAATAGATATTTGAAATACTGAGTAAATATTTTGGAATGAGTAACATAATATATAAATTTTCAACAATTCCTTGGTATTGTCTTCTAACAGAAAAAAAATACTCACTTCTTATTTGCATCTCCAAGTTGGTAAGAGTGATGAATCAATCCTTTAAAAAAATCCATAGATTTGTCATCTACAGAACTTACTTGTCTTTTTTCATCTTGTATTTCAAAACAATTATCCTTTTTTTGATCACCCAAAAATGTCATTGTAGAGGATTTAGTGTCCCATAACTTATGCCCTCTTTGGGAAGATTTATGTAAAGCATGAACCCTTTTCTTTTTTTTAATTTCTGGGCTTGTATTTATAAGAGTCGCAGTATCATCTCCATCTGATATAATTATAGATCCACTGTCACTAGAAACTGATAAAGGCAGTTTGATATTTTGAAACATTTCAGGGCTATCAACAGGAATATTTTTTGACTGTAAATATCTAGTTTCAGTTGTTCTTGCTTGCACATTTTCTAAAAAGAAAAAAAAAGTTTAAATAAACACTGAGCCATTGGGAGTAAGTTTCAAAGTATAGCATACACAAGAACTTTAAATATTCCTCAGAAGTGGAAATGAGACTAAATTTTTTTTTATGATTTTTTGTAGCCTCTATATTGTATATTCTTAAACTTCACTTTATATTACATTATGAAACATAAATAGCCTCGCGTACTTAGATTAAATTACACATTACTTCACTTACTACAGAGTGACAAGTAGTCCAGAAAAATATTTCATGTTTTATCGAATTTAACATAAAGCCATTTTTTGTGAGCCATATTGTTGCTTACCTTTATTATTATTCAAAACTGCCGATTGACATTTCCTGAAAAGGTATACACATTAAAAGTGAAATTATTTTGTATGATTAAACTTACGATAAAACTTTCTGTTTCCGTTCAGCTTCCAGGATATTTTTCTTTACATTTAAAACATCATTATCTAATTGGTTTTCAATTTCTATAAAAGATAAGAGCCCGTAAGAAACATGTAATAATAAAAACATGTTTCACTTACTTTTCATCTCCTTTTTAATGGAAAATAGCATCATGGAAAGTTTCTTCAACACCGGCAATGATTCTTCCTTCCACACTTTGGATACATCTTCATCGAATACCTCCTTCCATTCCTTATAAGCTCTTAAGTCACACATTATTCCTTTCATTCATAAAAAATTAGTCTCTTTAAAATATTTTCTTTCTCGGAAAAAGCAGCACAAAATTCGAAAATCAAACCGAATGAAAACGTCAAAACATTTCCCTTTGAAAACAAAAATTAGTTCCACCAAGACTGAATTTGTAAAAAAGCGGTTTCTAGCAGCCTTATCCTAATTCTTGGGAGAATATTTAATTATTCCTTAATTTTTAAACCTTCTGTCAAAACTGTAAACAAAAGTGTATGCAAAGTTAGGGTAAAGTTTCGGTACGCGGCCTTTTCAGAAAAATGGAGCGTTTCTAGTATTCCGTACTTATAAAGATCACTACGGTGTCTGCTTGTCTGTCTGTCCGTCTGTCACACCCGATTTTCTCTGAAACATTTGACAAAGAAAGTTGAAATTTGGTACTAATATAGGAATTGATAGCCTCATCAGAGCTGTGTAGTTTTGAAAGTTAAATTTTGACTTTAAGGTGTTAGTTTTAGGCGGTGGAAGTGAAAAAAAATTTTTTACTAGGTCATCCAGTGGGATGTCAAATGAAAACTAGTAAAAACACAAGTTCAAAAATATATATATAATGTAATATTTACGCACAGTTTTCATGATATTATTTTGAAAAAATCGCGAAAAATCGCTATTCCCCCTTTATTTCGAAAAGTACGGATCAAAAAATTTTGAAAAAATTCTGGAATATTCTCCACGGGATGTAGATTGAACGAAAATTAACACGAGTGGATAGCCTTTAATAATTTATCTGAAATATAAAAAAACAAAAATTTCAAGGTTATCAGTTTTCAGTAAAGATCGGAAACAAACTTTGTTGAAAACTCATTTGGGGTGTGTTTTGTGAAGTCACTGATAAATTTTATACCTGCGTAACAAAAATTTTTATTTCAGAAGCAATCAACGTACGGAACACTAATTGCGCAAGTTCAACTTACACTTCACCGGTTATTTTGAAATAGGCGTACAATGGCCTAATTTTGAAAGGCTTATGAGAAAAAATCGCAGGGAGGCCGTTCTTGCTAACCTGAATTAACTTTGGTCTCCAGTCACCAATATTTACGTCATTTTTTCACATTAAAGTAGGACTTTTTTTATTATTTGATGTATTTTGTAATTAATGGTTATTTAGTTCAGGTTAGCAAAAACCGCCCCCCCCAGTAATTTTTACTTTTAATTCAGTTTTATTTGATATTGGGGCACTATTTACTTTATTTTTTAATGTCAGCCACAAATTTTCAATTACGTTTAAGTCTGGTGACTGGGCTGGTGTTTTAATAACATTTGGACAGTTATAAAGCAACCAACTGCAGACTGGAAATGACGTGTGCTTTGGATCATTGTCGTGATAGAACCGATAATGGTTTTCAATATCTAATTTTTGGGCACTAGCGACGAGATGCTGCCTTAGTATATCCAAGTACACATATTGGTTTATATTCCCTTCGACGAAATGCATGTTACCTACTCCTGCAGATGACATACAGCCCCATAACATCACTCCACCGTGCTTTACCGTAGCTTTCATATTTTTCAATTTTAATTCTTCGTTAGGCTTTCTCCACACTGATATTTTTCCATCGGAACCAAATAAGTTTATTTTGGTCTCATCAGCAAATATTACTGAATTCCAGAAGTTCGAGTCTTTATTGATATGCTCTCTGGCAAATTCCAATCTCACGCGTCTATTTCTTTGGCTAATGAAAGGCTTATTTCTAGCAATTCGACCATGTAAATTATTATTTCGCAAGATTCCTCGAACTGTTTCGGGGTTACACCTTTTTCCAAACTGTCTTTCCACCTCGGCGCACAACTTTGGCGCACTGTTTTTTGGATTATTTAATACCTCTCTTAAAATCCATCTTTCTTCACGTTCATTGAAAATCTGATTTGGAGCCAACCTTGACTTATTCTCGACTCTATTTTCATTCCGGTAATGTTCAATGATATGCTGAACAGTTGAACATTTATTTACCATTTTGGCTATGTCTCTTTGGCTGTATCCACTCCTGTAATGAGTAATAATTAAATTTCTCTCAGAAATTGTAGTTCGACGACCCATTCTTAAACAATTTCGTTTTATTGAATGAAAAAAAAATGTCAAACTAAACAAAAAACAATTGCACTAAGAAATCAAAGCAACGCCGCCTTCGTAAATTTCAAAATGCGTTAAGTTTTGACCCCTGTTGTTATTTTGCATCATTTAAGCTGTGTCGTTAAAAATTGCATATGATTTGATTAATTATTTATTGTTAATTAAGTAAGGCATATTTAAGACAAAAAGTAATTCATACTTTTTTAGAAGACTCTTTACTAGTGTAATTTCAATAAGTTGTTTTTTCCAAATAAATAAAGAGGCACTGAGACCAGTTAGTCTTTTCTTATAGCGACTGCATCATTTAAGCTGTGAGTCACTGTAAGCACTGACTTTATATAATAATCAAATTTTTCAAAATAAAAGCAGTATCGATATTTAAAATATCGATAGTGTCAGTACCTAGTGACAGTTGACAGTTGACAGTGACAAATAAATAACTGTCAGTTCAATGAGAAATTTGACTCACATAAAGCTCTCATTGATATTTTTATAGTAAATTGATAGTTTTAGTGTTATTTCTTCTATAAAAACAATTAATGTAGTTTTAACATCTATTTATCCTTTTAACTGTTGGTTTGTACGTGTTAAGCCAGAAATACGTTTTACAAGTGCAGTTACAGGCCTGTACAATGATTAATCCTCAGGAATTTCCAAGGAAATAGCGGTTTGTTGTTCATAAGTTCTACGTATTTTTTTAGATAAAGTCTAATATAATCATGATTTAATGTTAAACCACGAAATAGAAAGCATAACCAGGCGACTTAACACAGTCAACATGGTCCCAATACCAGCCGAATATATGCCTGACTTCTGGAATCAGGTCTCTTCGGAATGTCCTGTAGTTGAACTAACTTGTCTCTTACCCAATGGTATAATAGTTCTTTTAAATGTTAACTATAATGCCACTTTGGCTGAGATCAAAGAGGTAGGTCAATGTATTTAATTTATACAATATCATTGTTTACTACAATATTTATTTACTTTCTCAGAACAGAGAGAAAAATAATATTTGCCTTTTAATTTACTGATCAGTCATGATTTGTAATGGGGGTAATAGTTTAGTTGTTTTGATGATAACATTGTTTCAAGTAGTTTTCTTTAAATACTTTCAATGTAACATTTTGAAACTGATAATGTTTAATTGATATTTTTTTATCTTACTAAATTCCAAATAAATAGTTTAAAGAACATTTGTTCAAGGTTTTTTTTCTAGGAATAGGATGCATTCCTATAGATTAAAAGAGGCCAAAAATAAGTTGAAAAAATGTTAAATATATATATATATATATATATATATATATATATATATATATATATATATATATATGTATATATGTATATATGTATATATATGTATATATATAATATATATATATTATATATATATATATATATAATATATATATATATATATATATATATATATGTATATATATATATATATATATATATATATATATATATATATATATATATATATATATATATATATATATATATTTATTTAACTTTCACTTTTATATACAAAATTATTTTGACAAATTTACTTTAAGGATAACTTATGAGAGTTTACATGGTACAAGTTTTTGACCTCAGGTTAAGCTTCATCTCTACTTCTAGTTTATAACCAACAATTTGAGGAGAGGTATAATTTCCACATATATCCATTTAAGTCTTTTGTTGGAAAATGTTAAAAAGTTCTTGATTTAATAAAATAGTGTTTGGTTTATTTCTGTCTGTTAATGGTTAAAATAAGATAATTCCAGATTTATGTTTTTTTTTTCACTTATAAATAAGTTACAAGCAGCATAAAATATATTCTTGAATTTGTGGTATATTATTTATCAGTATTTAAATATGGACGTTTTCTAAAAAGTACACAGATTTTCTAAGATTGGTATAATACAGAAATTTTAGCCCCTCTTTACTTTACTTTTCATATCTGTACTCCTAACCCTCTCTACTAATTTTTGGTACTATAACCCCTACATTCATCTTATCTTCATTGCTTATTGCTCTTTCTGTCTCTTTGCTACACCCTCCGACTTAAACATGTCTTATTTCTGCAAATAAGTGTTTTCTATAGCAATATAATGAAAAATGACAGTACTTACAGAAAGTACCATCGAAGAGGCTTGAATGATTAGAAAATATAATATATTTTAGCATGGAAGAATTGGAATTACATAAAAATTTTGACAATATATGTATATTAAAACAATAAATCAATAAAATAATAGTTATATGATGTTTAAGGTTGTCATGAAAAAATAAATCACCCCTGAAAAATATCTCTCAGATATATATATATATATATATATATATATATATATATATATATATATATATATATATATATATATATAAATATATATGTACACATATATATATATATATATATATATATATATATATATATATATATATATATATATATATATATATATATGTACATAAATATATATATATATATATATATATATATATATATATATATATATATATGTTATTGGTACTATAACTCCTACATTCATCTTATCTTCATTGCTTATTGCACTTTCTGTCTCTTTGCTAGACCCTCCGACTTAAACATGTCTTATTTCTGCAAATAAGTGTTTTCTATAGCAATATAAAGAAAAATGACAGTACTTACAGAAAGTACCATCGAAGAGGCTTGAATGATTAGAAAATATAATATATTTAGCATGGAAGAATTGGAATTACATAAAAATTTTGACAATATGTGTATATTAAAACAATAAATCAGTAAAATAATAGTTATATGATGTTTAAGGTTGTCATGAAAAAATAAATCACCCCTGAAAAATATCTCTTTCAGATATATATATATATATATATATATATATATATATATATATATATATATATATATATATATATATATATATATACATATATATATATATATATATATATATATATATATATATATATATATATATATATTATATGTACATATATATATATATATATATATATATATATATATATATATATATATATATATATATATATATATACAGTAATACCCCGCTTAGCGCGACCCCGTTACGCGCGGTTTCACTATAACGCGAATTTCAAATTTCGCGCTCATGTAGTCATTAACTTCTCTATGGTCGCGGGGGGATCCCCGCTTTCTCTGAATATTCTCTTTGAAGAATTGGGAATTCCCTGTCCTTCGACTTTGTTCTATGGGGATTTCCTCGTTCGTTTCGTGTGTTCATTTGTTCCGTAATGTTAGTTCGGTCGGCTGGCAGTTTTGTTTTAATATTTATTGGAGATACATACATACATAATTTAACCCTACGTTAAAAATGCCGCCTGTAAAGAAAAAAGAGCGTAAAAAGCGTCACTTTGGAATTGAAGATGAAAGTGTTAAGAAGAATGGAAAATGGAGGCAAAGCAACAATTGTTGGGAGAGATTTTGGACTCTCAGAATCGACTGTGAGAACGATTTATAAAAATCGGGAAAAAATTAAAATCTCCAGCGAAGGTTCAACACCTATAAGTGCAACAAAACTTTCTCGTTCGAGATCATCTATCTTAGAAAGAATGGAGAAATTACTGTCAGTCTGGATCGAAGATTTGAATAAGAAGAACACACCACTAAGTCAAGATCTCATATGCACAAAAGCAAAATCTTTGTATGAGATGCTGAAAACAAAAGAAGGAGAAGGGAGTGCCACTCCGACTTTTGCTGCCAGCAGAGGCTGGTTCCATCGGTTCAAGCAGCGTTCTAATATTCACAATATCCACATAACAGGCGAGGCGGCCAGCGCGGACATTCAAGCTGCAGCTGAGTTTCCAGACAAGTTTCAAGACTTCATTAGACGAGAGAAAATTCCTGCTTGTCTCATCTTCAATGTTGATGAGACCGCACTTTACTGGAAAAAAATGCCATCTCGAACATTCATTTCTAAGGAAGAACGTCAAGCCAGTGGTTTCAAAGCTGCGAAAGATCGACTAACACTTCTGCTGGGTGGTAATGCCACTGGTGATTTCAAACTGAAACCTTTACTAGTGTACCATTCAGAAACACCCCGTGCAATGCGAGGCACAGACAAGACAAGTCTACCAGTTGTGTGGCGATCAAACAGAAAGGCGTGGGTTACACGGGAAATTTTTCAAGAATGGTATTCTAATAGTTTTTGCGCATCAGTCAAATCATACTGTGACAGAAATGGGCTTGAACCTAAAGTTATATTACTCTTAGACAATGCCCCAGGACATCCAACCTCACTTGATACGCCCAGAGACTTAAAAGTGTACGTAAAGTTCCTTCCACCAAACACTACGTCAATATTACAACCTATGGACCAGGGAGCAATAGCAAACTTCAAAGCTTATTACCATCGCCGCACTTTTAGCCAACTAATTCATGAAACTGACGGGGAAGGAAGACAGTCTATGCGAGAGTGGTGGAAGTCATACAACATTATGAAGTCTATTCACAACATAGAAGAGGCTTGGAAGGAAGTTAAAATGAGTTGTATGAATGGGGTGTGGCGTAATCTTTGGCCAGATGTAGTGGAAGCACCTAGAAGAATTGTCCAGATGCAGAGACAAGTGCTTGAAGACATTGCTGCAATGATTGAGGGGTCTGAACTTGAAGATGTCACGGTAGAAGATCTCGTAGAACTTGTAGCAACGCACGACGATCCTATTAGCAATGAAGATCTGATCGAGTTACAGAATAATCCTATCTATGATGAGGAAGAACAAGTAGAAGAGAAAGTTTTATCTTCAGGGGAAATACAAAATGCACTTTCAAAAATTTATTCAGGTTTGGACATATTGCAGAGTATAGACAATAATGATGACCGTGTCTTGACCGTGTGTCAAACAATTAAAAACAGTGTTGGGTGTTATGAACGTATTTTACAAGAACGTAAACAAAACGTTACCCAAAAGACAATAGATGTATTTTTCCGTAAAAAATAAGAGTATGTATTGCATAAAGTGTTCTTAGAATTAAAGTGATTGATTAAAATGATTTGTATTTTTTTGTATTAAATTTTGACTATGTTTAATCATAAACCTCGATATACGCGAATTTCAGTTAACGCGATTTTTTTCGGAACATATCCCTCGCGTAAAGCGGGGTATTACTGTATATAAATATATATATATATATATATATATATATATATATATATATATATATATATATAATATATATATATATATATATATATATATATATATATATATATATATATATATATATATATATATATATATATATATATATATATATATATATATATATATATATATATATATATATATATATATATATATATATATGTATATATATATATATATATATATATATATATATATATATATATATAATATTATATATATATATATATATATATATATATATATATATATATATTATATAATATTATATATATATATATATATATATATATATATATATATATATATATATATATATATATATATATATATATATATATACATATATATATATATATATATATATATATATATATATATATATATATATATATTATATATATATATATATATATATATATATATATATATATATATATATATATATATATATATATATATATATATATATATATATATATATATTATATATATATATATATATATATATATATATATATATATATATATATATATATATATATATATATAGAGTAGAACCCCAGTTATCTGAGGTAACGTGGGGGAACCATCCTTGGATAACTGAAAACTTGGATAATCCGGATTTGTTTTTTTTTTCATTTAAAAAATAAACAGTAATACTATAAACCGATGTATTAACGTTTTTAACATATAAATAGGTATATACATTATAAAACAGTGAAATAGGTATCTACGCGCTTCTGTTTCATATAGCATCTTCTTTTTCTCGCTGCAATGTTTGTCCATCTATTAAGAAGAAGCAAATCCGCTGGGGTTGCCTCTGGTTGTTGTTCGATATACCTCAAAGCTTTTTCCAAAGAAGCAAAACCTTCTTGATGAGAGATCTTAGTGGGAGACTGTTCATCCACCGCCACTTGGTCATCGTCATCTTATTTTTCGGTTTCCTGAAGGGCATTCGTTATTTCTTCATTACTCATTTCTTCTTCTAAATCATCTGCTGTAATCCATTCAACAAGATCTTCTCTTGTCACATTTTCGCAACCTTTTAATTTTTGCATTAATTCAAATAAAGTTTTTTCTTTTTCTTCTATCTCAAATTAAAATTTGAACAGGACATTTCTTCATGGCTTCTCAATTTCAAAGCTAATTCATTTAATGGAGTATCATCTTCACTGTCATTATAGTCCTCAAAATCAATAACTTTTGACCAAGATTTTTGAATCGTGGTAGTACGCTCAGAATCCCAAGCTTGACTTACCCAGTAAATAACATTTTTCAGTGTAACCTTTCTCAATCCATTAATAATATCCTTCTTTTCTGTGTATTCTAACAGATGTTCGAGATATAAACGCCTATAATTTTTTTTAATGTTTTCGAGGATGCCTTGATCCATTGGTTGCATTATGCTGGTTACATTTGGAGGAAAAAATTTTACAACAATTTCGCCCACAAAAAGTCCTTTCCAGGGTGAGAGGGGAGCATTATCCATTAACAAAATTGCTTTAATAGGAAGACGGTTTCTGTTCAAACATTTAGTCACAGATGGCACGAACTCTTCTTCAAACCAGTTAGTAAATAAGGTCGCATCCATCCATGCGCTCTTCTGACTTTTGTAATAGACTGGTAAGGCTTTGGGTGAGATGTCTTTTAAAGCTCTTGGACGAGCACACTTGCCAATCACCATTTTGTGCTTGCCAGATGCATTGGAACACACCATTATAGTTAATCTTTCCTTACTTTGTGCCCAGGAGCTGATTTTTCCTGTCGAGATGCCAATGTTTTTGATGGAAGCATTTTATAATTCAGACCAGTTTCGTCACAGTTGTAAATTTGATCACATGGGTATCCACAATCTTCGATTTGCTTTTTAAAGTTCTGCTTAAACTTCTCAATTGATGACACATCAGCAGAAAGTTTTTCACCACATACGGTCAGTTGTCATACACCGTACCGTTTTTTCCAGCTGTCAAGCCATCCAGAACTGGCGGTAAACTGATCTAACTCTGGAAATTGCCTACTAATCATTATTGCTTTCTGTTGTGAAATTGGACCTGACAGAGGCACACCTTTTGATCTCTGTTGGTTAAACCACATGAATAAAGCTTCTTTATCCTTTTCATAGTCGCCGGTTTTCATTGATTTTCTTCCTGAGGACGAGGAGGAAGGGTGGTGTACAAATCAAGGTACACCACCCTTCTATTTTTGTGCGGTTTCTTTTCCAATCTCCAACTGTTACTTCACCTACTCCATAATCTGTACATACATATTTTAGAAGCTCGGTTAATACGCAGCATAGACGCGCGTACCTCGGATAATCAGGTTCTTAGATTGACTCGGTTAATCTGGAGCTCGGATAATAGCGATTCGGTTAATCGGGATTCTACTGTGTATATATATATATATATATATATATATATATATATATATATATATATATATATATATATATATATATATATATGTATATATATATATATATATATATATGTATATATATATATATATATATATATATATATATATATATATATATATATATTTGTTTTATTAAATCTCCCCTGAAAAATATCTCTTCCAGAAGGAAGCATTTAAATTGGCAAAATTTCTTGATACTGTTCTTTTCGCATGATTCCTTCTATCCTAAAGATTTTTCCAACTTTACCATTGCCAAAACAACCCCAAACCATACTGAACCTCCACCATGTTTTACTGTAGGCAACTGACACGCTTCCAACATCCTCTCTCCAGCTGACCGCCGCACGTAAACTCGTCGATTTGAACCGAAAATTTCGAATTTAGATTCGTCGCTCCAAAGGATGGAATTCCATTGTTCTGATGTCCAATTTTCATGTTCTCTCTCTGCCCATTCTAATCGTTTACGTTTATTCACTTGCCTAAGACGTGGTTTCCTCACTGTAACTTTCCCGTGTAGTCCACCTTCTGCTAACCTGTTTTTCACGGTTGTCACGCTGATGGGGATGGGCCGCTACAGGTTTACTTGACCCGTGATTTCTGGTGCGGTTAGGCAGCGATTACGTCTACTGCACAGCTCTGTCTTCAGCGGGAGTCGTTTTTCGAGGCCTTCCTGAACATTTTTGGTTCAGAATTCCCTGTCCCGCAGAAAATTTTTTTGCGATATAGTCCACCATTCTCCTTGGCATCCGCATATCACTCACGATTTGTCGACTCGAGTGACCGTTTTGATGCCTCGCAATTATCAGAGCCCGATTTTCAATGGAAACTTCTTTCGTTCTTGGCATTTTCACAAAACAATTGAGCCTGTATCAATGACAAAGTACTGTTTGCGAATGGTTAATTTCCAAAAGGGCAATGGTATTTATAGCATAGTTTTTATCATAAAATGTCACTAGGAATTTCCATAATCCCTAGAAACTTGAAATGGTTTCTTACTTCAACTATGTACTTATATATACATATACATATATATATATATATATATATATATATATATATATATATATATATATATATATATATATATATATATATATGTATATATATATATATATATATATATATATATATATATATATATATATATGTATATGTATATATATATATATATATATATATATATATATATATATATATATATATATATGTATATATACATATATATATATTTTTTTTTTTTTTTTTTTTTTTATTGGTCTAGCACACGTGCTGCAGGGAAGTCCCTAAAGCGCTCCAGGAGCGGCACGAGTGCGGATATATATATATATATATATATATATATATATATATATATATATATATATATATATAAATATATATATATATATATATATATATATATATATATATATATATATATACATATATATATATATATATATATATATATATATATATATATATATATATACTACTATATATATATATATATATATATATATATATATATATATATATATATATATATATATATATATATATATATATATATATATATATATATATATATATATATATATATATATATATATGTATATATATATATATATATATATATATATATATATATATATATATATATATATGTATATATATATATATATATGTATATATATATATATATATATATATATATATATATATATATATATATATGTATATATATATATATATATATATGTATATATATATATATATATGTATATATATATATATATATATATATATATATATATATATATATATATATATATATATATATAACTCATCTTAAAATGTTTTTCCTACCTTTTTTTTTGTAGGATCTCTGGGATGAGGCCTCACGTTTTCCACTATATGGGAAACTCCAATCCGACATGTCAGTTTATATATTTAAAATTATCAATTCTATGGCAGAGGAAGAGGAACTAAATGATGAATCAAGAAGATTATGTGACATAAGACCAACAGGAGGTGTTTTAATTATAGCTGAAATTAGAGAAAATTCTATTGATCATTCAATTAATGTTGCCATTGGACATTTGATCGGCAAAGGTATGAAAGTTTTTACAATTTACAGAGAAAATTTTATAGAGGTAATTATTAATAATAGTGGCAGGTTCTAGTGGCTATGAGGCTCATGGATTGAAAGGACATTTTTCAAAAGGAAGAAAGAGAATATAAGTGCTTGAATATTGCTGGTAGGTACATAGGCACAATATTTATTTTTTTTAGGTTTACAAGATTTTGATGCCCTAAATAGTGCTGAAATAAACGACTTTCGTTTTAAAATGCGCAAAATGGGAGATGAAATATCTAAAAGAAGAAATCAAGGGACATGGCAAGAGAAATTATTGTACCAGTTTCCACCAACATTAGCTGAAACTAATAATAGCCTTTTTGGAGCATTGAAGGATGTTGGTTATATACAGGTGGAAACTAAATGTGAATATGAATATGATTTTTCAGAGCCTGAAAAAGAGGTATTTATTTATAAAAAGTTTCATGTCCATACTAAAGCTTGATCGAGTGATGTTAGTGAATGTATCAGTTACATAAAGTTATTAATTTGACATTAAACACTGTGAAAGTAAAGAACTTAAAGCCTATTTTTAGAATCTGATCGATTTTTGAAGAGTTTTAAGTGCAGTGAAAGTAATTTTGAGGTTTTTCAAATATTTTTAAAGGTCTTGGCTTGTTTTTAGAGTCATCACTTAAGTCTTAAGTCTCTTAAATTTAAGAACTTCTATAAGTTTTAAAGCATTTTTTTAAGATTCTTAAAGCAATAAACATTTTTAAAATATTTCTAATTGATTTTTTTTTCAATCAACCAGTTATTTTTTAGAATTTAAGAATAGTTTTAACTGCTTTTCACGCAGTATTGTTAGGAATGTACCTATTGTTACCTATCGATACGACTTGAAAATTTATCACATTGTCACTATACAGCGTTAGTCCGGGAAGTTTCGGTTCACGCCTCATTTTTTTTTTATAAGAGGTACATTCCAAAAACTTACAATAAAAAATTGAGCTTAGGTTTGTACTTTTTTTTATGAAATCTTTAGGTTCTTCAGAGTTCTTTCAAATTCAATGTGTCCCCGAAAATACGACCGACAGAATTGATAGAGATGATTCTATCAAAAAGAGCAAATTTGAACATAAAAAATGAACGAGTGCCTGAATATGTATTAAAAGTATGTGGTAAAGATGAGTATCTTGTAGGAGATTATCCACTAATTCAGTTTCAGTATATACAAGACTGCCTTTCAGAGGATGTAATTCCTTCTTTGTTAACTGTACATATTGATAGGATACCAGGTAAGTAAATTTTTAGATTCCATGATCTGTATTTTTAGTGAAAGTGGGATACCAAGGTAATAATACTGATTAATTCTACTTTCTAATTTTTTATTCCAGTTGTTCATAGTGATTACGAATATCTAGATACATTCGACTTTAGGAAATCAAGAGCCACTTCATATAATAATTCAACAAATACATTAAGAAAAAAAGAAAAATACCAAATCGTCGTGGAGTGTGATGGACAATTATGCTATTACTATATGCACTGCCAGTAAAATTAATTGTGATACTAGGAGACCTACAGAAGTAAGTTGTATAATTATGGTTAGAGCATAATCAATCTATGTTTCAAAGAAAATGTTTTTCCATCTATCCTTGAAAAAGCCATAGTGTGTCTTATTTTGAGAAAGGGAGATGTAAATGTCCTGGAGAATTACAGACTGGTATCCTTGTTGTCTATTGTTTTAAAAATAGTCGAGAAATATATGTTGGAGTAGATGGTTGATTTCCTTGAACTAAAGAGATGCTTCTCTAAAAATCAGTTTGGGCTTAAGAGAAATAAAAGTACTGTTTTGGGTATTTTGGATCTTGTTTCCCATATTACTGAATCATTTCACAGACTGCAATATGACACAGTCCTTCTGTGTGATCTAAGCAAAGCCTTTGACTGTATTAACCACGGAATCTTAATACAAAAGCTCAGTGGATACAAATTTTCTTACAAGAACATGGCGCTTATTGAATCATACCTAAAAGACAGAACCAAAACTGCAAGGATTTTTGGGGTGGCGATGACAGAGACTGTGATCAATATTGAAGTTCCCCAAGGCTCAGTGCTGGGTCCAATACTTTTTTGATATATATTAATGACTTGCTAGATATCAACAATGCAACTAAGTACAGGCTCTTGGATGATGATACCACAGTGTATTCACCACTAATACAACTCCCCTACCAATCCCTTGAAGGTTCCTTGGCGGCACGAGAGAGGGCTAAACAGTGGTTTGATGTAAATAGACTGACTCTTAATAGCCACAAAACCAAACAGATTGTTTTTCCATTGAGTGAATGAGGGAGTGGGGAGGTAGGATTTTTGGATGTATATTTGGATCCGAAGCTACATTGGGGCACACACATAGGCAAGATGTGTAACAAATTCAGCATACATCTTTTTGTACTCTGAAATCTTGCACACTGTGTAACTCAGCAAGTCTTATGAAATCACTCAATATTTCACTCTCATCTTGCTTATTCCATTCTCATCTGGCACTGAGAATACTGGATAGACGGGTTTCAGGGATGACTGCCGACAGTCATCTGTATTGCTCAGAATTTTAACGGTTATTTCACAGTACATTCTTAAGAATCTCCGGTTCTTAAAGCAATATGTTCAGTCCTACAGAAGCCTTGGAGATGTGCATTGTTATGACACCAGGCATATGGAAAATCCAATTCTGACATATTGGAGGCTGAAGAGATGTCAAACGGAACCTGGGTACTGGGAGTTAAAACTTTTAATGTGTTACCGGAAAATATTAGAGATCTACCAGGAAAAGAATTTGAAAAAAAGGTTAAAAAAATTCTGGTAGAAAATGCTTTTTACTCCATAAACGAGTATCTCTGTATAAAGTTTTAGATTTTGAGTTTTATTTTTTGAGGAGTTTGTTTCCATACTGTCTTAATATTTCTTAAGTGTAAATGGCATAGTACCGGTACAAATCTGGAAGTGTTTCAGGACTACGTTGTGTGAACGCCATCGAGAGTGGTTCTCAGGTTGATGCCATCTACACTGACCTGACCAGGGCCTTCGATAGGGTATCCCACCACTTACTCATCAAAAGACTGTCTAGGCTGGGTGTGCGCGGGCCATATATTCAATGGATTGAGTCCTATTTAACAAAACGGCAACAGTGTGTTAGAATTGGTAGTACCGTGTCCCATGAAATAAATGTGTTGTCGGGTGTACCACAGGGATCTCATCTAGGTCCGGTCTTATTTTTAATATTTATTAATAGTGTTACCTCTGTCTTTCGAAAATGTAAATCTTTACTGTACGCTTACGTTCTCAAACTTTTCTGTGCGGTTGATTCTTCAAAAGACTGTGTAGACATACAAACACCCAAACTGATTTGAACAATTTAGTCAAATTTTAATTATTGTTTGGACAGTAAGCCTTTACAAGCTGTTGATAGTTTTAATGATTTGGGTGTGATTTTTAGCAGTGACTTGAGCTTTAATAGTCACATTGATAATATATTACTAAAAGCATCTTGTGGGTTGGGTTTTCTACACCGTACCTGTTATGATATCTGTGATACTGGAGCTATTAAGTCTATGTATAATTGTCTTGTTAGGAGTGTGTTGTAGTATAATAGTATCATATGGGCCCTGTTTATAACTGTCATATTAATCGTCTGGAGTCTGTCCAAAATAAGTTCGCAAAATACATTTTATACCAACTAAAATTTCCCTACAGCAATGTACCGTACTGGACTCGTACTCAATTGGTAGGTAGAAACACTTGAAACACAAAGATGCAATGCTTTAGTTTTATTCTTGTACAAATTGCTTATTGCTTAACGGTCAGATAAACTGTCATACTCTGCTGTCCCATGTTGATTTTCGGATTCCAAACAGGACCACAAGATCTCAGAAACTTTTTCATGTCACTTTTCATCGTACTACGTACGGAACACAAAGTTTTTCTAATAGATTGTTACACAATTATAATCCAAATTTTAGTGATTTAGATCTGTTTAGATATAGTATGACAACATTTAAAAACAAAAAAAAGGTATAGACGTACTGATACAGTAACTTTAGGGCAATAACAGTAACAATTTATCTGTTATCTTTGTTTCTACTCCTTTTTATAATTATTATATGTGTGGCAGCATTGGTATAACAACTAAAAACGAAACCAAAATAATCGTATTTTTAGAAGTTACCAAAAGTGTTCTTCGTATTTGCTGAACCATCCCAAGACGCGTTTCGCCGTATCACGGCTCATCAGCCGGGCTAGGCTCAGCAAATACGAGAAAACATTTTTAGTCCTTTATCCAAGTAACTAACGGAAAACTATAACAAATAGATGCTTATACTGCACTCTGTCGGCGACTTACTAAGTCTATTCAAGCAGAGCGGCACAGCACGGCTGGCACTTATTGCAGAAACTCACTTTCTTAAGGATGGTTCAGCAAATACGAGGAACACTTTTGGTAACGTCTAAAACTACGATTCTATTCGTTTCGTTATTAGTTGTTATACCAATGCTGCCATCTATGCCTTCGAGCAGTAAGCTCAAGAAAGGTTCGTTTCTGCAATAAGTGCCAGCCGTACTGTGCCGCTCTGCTTGAATAAACTTAGTAAGTCGCCGACAGAGTGCAGTATAAGCATCTATTTGTTATATATTATTATATTATATGTGTATTCTTTTTTTTTCTTTTTGTTTGTAACTATGATTATTGTTCTACTATTTGGAGTTGTTCCTCTGTAAATATTCATTGTAAATAAATAAAAGTAATAGAAATTATATGGATCAACATGTATATGGTAATCTTATTACTTTGATGAGTATAGTAGCTATATATATATATATATATATATATTATATATATATATATATATATATATATATTATTTTGTTATATCATTATTTATTGACGTGTGTAAAACAGTTTTTTGTATAATTTAGCATAAATAAATAGTATTGAATGTACAGCACTCAGAGTTTTCAATAATTCCTAAACCTTTCGTAGGACAGATGGCTTCAATAAAACTTTTCTTTAACTTTTAGCTTGGCATTCAGGCGAGTTTATTTCACGGCGGCAAACCGTTATGTCAACCGCTGAAAACCGACGAAAGACCAGTGTCGGAAAAGTGCGAGGTTAATTTCGATGTATCGTTGGAATTCGACATTCAAGTGTGCAATATACCTAGAGCTGCGAAATTGTGTTTTGTAGTTTATGAACTGAATAAATATTATAAAGGGGGAACGAAGCCTAGGAAACCAAAGGAACCCAAAGTAAGTAAATTAGAATAAATTTGTTGCAGGCCAAATGTTCAGAATTTTTAGCAAAAAAATGTTTTAAAAATTAGATATAAGATTAAGCTTTATTTCTTAGGATAACCAAATAAACCCAATAGCCTGGGCAAACACATCAGTATACGATTTTAAAGGCCAGTTAAGGACGGGAGCCATGACACTTTATATGTGGACCTACGCGGAAGATATGATGTCCGACGAGGTCTTGCATCCATTAGGAACTGTAGTTAGTAATCCGAATACGGAGTATTCGACCGCACTAACATTAGTTTTTAAGAGGTATTGTTTTCATTTTTTTTTATAATGTACAGTCGCTCAAGTAAGAACGTGTCGCCTGTAACTTGTAGTCTATAAAAGATTTTTATTTTTGAAGTTATTGTTGGTATCCCTGCAAACAAGGCGGCGTACAATCAAGAACCCATTACTGAGCTAAAACCATAGAGCGTGGGCATAGGAAAACAGATCGAGATTGAAGCAATATAATTTTTTCTAATGAACCTTCATTTTGGGGTTATGTTATCACCTCACGAGCTTGGTCAATTTCACTAACCGAATGCGGAGTGAATCGTTCAAGAGGATAACGCTGTAGCCCTATTCAAACCCAATCGAGAACGTGTGGTTATATATAAAGCAGAAGCTTCGTAGTAAAAAGGTGTACACAATGAAGCAGCGGTCACGGCAAATTCGGGCAATTTGGAAATCTTCGGCCTAAGAATACGCAGAAAATCTCGTCGAATGTATGCCTCGAAGATGCCAAGTGATTATCACAGGTATACAAAATTCTCTGCCTTTTAAGTGAAACACATGTTTTCTTAAACATTTTTTTTTATAGCGAATCCAAAAAAAATCATAAAAAAAAGACCTCCACATCCATTTCAGAAAACACACTTAAAGTTGCCAGAAAACTATTTAATTGAAAAAAAAATACGTTTAAATAAATAATGTAAAACTATATAATTATTAAATTTATGGGTTAAAACTATTATTTCGGACATCTTTAAATGTTCTGAATCTAGATTTATTATAAAAACCTTAAAAATATTAGGTTTTAGTGTTCATGTTTAACAAAAAACATGCATACACCGCCTTTAACTAAGCTACGTAGCAAAATGTTTAAAATAAAATATGTGCAACCCTAAATTAAAAATTTGTTTTTAATTTTTATTAATATTAAGCAAAATTCACTCACTCCCTCAGTCACTCACACACACTCATCCACATACCCCCATACTCACTCACTCACACTTCTACACTCACTCGCTCGCTCGGTCACTGACTGACTGGCTCGCTCACTACTTCACTCACCCACTCACATTCCCCTGTATTCACTCAATTTATCCACAAAATTGACTTCTAAAACTTCTAAAATATTAGACAGTATTTTGCAATCTTTTGTTCCTAAATAGTAAACGGATATTTTTTTCAATACTAAACACTATTTCACTGTTTTGATATTAAATTCGAATTTGAAACTTAAAAAAGACGAAAAAAAAAATCTTGTTTAGCTTTTTTACCAACCACATATTACCCTTGTAAGTGTTAAAAGCGAATTTTTTGTTGAAATTGAAGATAAAACCTTTTTGATGTCAAGTCAGGATTAAGAACTTCAAAAGCACTGGAAATAATAGTTTTGTTCATTATTAATACGAGGATGGATTGAAAAGTTCACGACCTAGTCAAGAAAACAAAATAAAATACGTACAGAAATATTTTTATTTTTCGACATAATCTCCACCTAGCTCTGTGCGCTTCTTTCACCGGCTTTCCAAAGCTTCCACCCCTGTTTGAAAAAAAAGATTCCTCAAGGTCTTCAAAATACTGGTTAACTGCAGCTTCGATTTCTTCATTTGATGAAAATTTCTGGCACCGAGGTGTGTTTTTAGGCCTGGAAATAGATGAAAGTCCGAAGGTGCTAAATCAGGAGAATAAGCCTGGTGGGGTAGCCATTCGAAACCACAATCACGAATTTGAGCCATAGACTCAACAAACGTGTGAACGCGAGCATTGTCCTGATGGAACAAAACTGAACGTTTCTCTTTAATTTCTTGACGTAAACGACGCAAAAGGGTGCAATAGTAAGTCGAGTTTATTGTTTCGCCTTTCGGAAGGTAGTCCCTCATAGTAGTACCTTTAGCATCCCAAAAACTGACGTCATCACTTTTCCAGCTGACAGAATTGCCTTCGCTTCCTTTGTGGTCCGTTCACCAGATTTTTTCCACTGCTTGGATTGTTGTTTTGAGTCTGGAGTATAGTGGTAAACCCAGGTTTCGTCCATTGTCACAAACCTGTTAAGAAAATCTTGCGGATCAGCCTCAAACATCTCCAAACAGTCGCGAGGAATCATGAGTCGAATTCGTTTTTGTTCAACTGTAAGCAATCTGGAGACCCACCTAGCGGAAACCTTAGAAAATCCAAGTTTGTTGGCAATGATGTTTTGTGTTCGTTCATACGAGATGCCTATAGTGTCTGCAATCTCCCTGATAGTTAATCTACGGTCTTTCAATATGAGATCACACACTTTGCCGATGTTTTTTCTTCAGTCGTAGACGTCGTGGGCCGGCTGGAGCAAGGGTCATCTTCGATGCTCTCTCGTTCACGTTTAAATTCTGTAACCCATTTTTTCACAGTGGTATATGACGGAGCAGATTCCCCTAGTGTTAGTTTCATATCATCGTAGATCTCCTTGGGTGTTAATCTTTTTTTTAAACAGGTACACGTTGTTCAATTTTTTCCATTTTTCCAGAAACGCTGCACTTGGTCTCACTAAACTCGTTCTAACCTAAAAACCACAAATTCTACAACAACAAAATTTTACACTGTGACGACCAAAGAAAGTATGAACTTATTGAGAGTACTATAGTAAAAATATTATAATTATTTTTTGGTGAGGCCACGAACTTTTCAATCCATCCTTGTTTAAATTAAAAACAATTTTTCAATTTACCGCGGTGCACATATTTATTTTAAATAGCATTTTGCTACGTATGTTAGTTAAAGATGGTATATGCGTGTTTTTTTATTAAACATGAACACTAGAACTTAATATTTTTAAGTTTTTATTATAAATGTAGATGCAAAACATTTAAGGATGTCCGAAATAATAGTTTTATTCCATAATTTTAATGATTTTATAGCCTTATATTATTTATTAAAATGTTTTTTTTTTGTAATTTAATAGTTTTTTCGCAACTTTAATAGTTTTTTCGCAACTTTAATAGTTTTTTCGCAACTTTAAGTGTATTTTCTGAATTTTAAAATTTTTTTGGTTTCAGCCTAAAAAATTCTTAAGAAAACACTTGTCTCACTTTTTTGTATACCTGTGTATCGACGGTGATCGGGACTGGACGGACTACTGTATCATTATCATTTTAATGGCAATTCTTTACTGTCGAATGATGTTAAACACATTTTTTTAATGAAGAATGCATGTCACGTTCTTACTTGACTGACTGTTTGCTATAAATGTCAAAATGCTAATAAGAAACGAACTGTTGTTTAGGATCGTGGAACGGAAACGTTTACGATTTTCATTACATGAGAGGTCTTTTGGGATTAGATCGTGTCAATTTCGAGTGACTTTCCAACGTTTCGTCTACGATTGCAAAATAGATTTTTTTAGGACTCCTTACTCTTCAGTAGTCGGTTAATGCTGTTAGAGAGTTTAGAAATTTCAATTGATTTCCTAACCTTTTATTAGTGTTCCTTACGGAACACTATTAAGATCACTTCGGTGTCTGTCTGTCCGTCTGTCACACCCGATTTTCTCCGAAATTATTGGACATAGAAAGTTGAAATTTCGGCACTAATATAGGAATTGATGGCCCCATCAGACTGTGTAGTTTTGAAAGTTAAATTTTGACTTAAAGAGTTAGTTTTGGGGCGTGAACATGGAGATGAAAAAAAAAAAAAAATTACTAGATCATTGAGTGAGGTGAAAGCTTCTGGAAACACCGGTTCAAAAAATATATATAATATAATACTTGCGCATACTTTTCTTTGTATTATTTTTGAAAAGTTGCCAAAATTGCTGTCCCCCCCTTATCTGGAAAATTAATGATCAAAAAATTTTGAAAAAATTCTGTAATATTCTCCATAGGATGTAGATTAAACGAAAATTGTCACGAGTGCATTACCTTTAATAATTTATCTGGTATATAAAAAAACAAAAATTTCAAGGTCATCAGTGTGCAGCAAACTTTTGAAAACTCATTTAAGGTGTATTTTGTGAAATCATTGATCATTTTATTCCTCCGTAACAAAAAAATTTATTTTAAAAGCAATGAACGTAGGGAACACTAATTGCACAAGTCCCACTTGCACTTGGCCGATTTATTTATAAAAGAAGATGATACTGTTAAAGTGTAACGAGCCCTGGAGATGCCTCGTGCAATCGTAGGTGAAACATCAAAAAGTAATTGTAAATGGGCACCCACTACTTTCCTTGCAAACATGCACGTCTAAAATAAACATTAGATTTGACTATTGCACACTAAATATTAACTTAGTACAGTCCATTTTATGGTGAAATATTAACAACAAAAAAAAAATTAGAAATTTACCTTGTTGAAATCATCAAAAAAGTATTTAATGATTTATAAACCACAATACTCCCTTTTAAAATCACGTCGAACAAAATATATGCTCTGTGCCATCGAAATACGTGAGTACGTTAAAGAATAAAATTCAGATGTAGACTAAACAGATAGAAAAATTGTTAAAAAAATTTGAGAAAATTCTCATAATACTATTAAAACTATACGAGATTATTAAAGACTATTAAAAGTGATAGTAATAAAACAAATACTTAATTTTTATATTATGAGGCAATCACTCTAAAATAACAGAATTTTTTAATTCCTCAACTCCAGAAACCTTGAACACGACATATCACGTTATATGTACAACATAATTTCCTCTTCTACCCGTTTTATATTTTACCATCAATATTTATGTAAAATTTTTGTTTTTGTGCCATCAAAAAATCATAAAAAAATTACCATATTACTATTAAAAACATACAAAATATATCAAGCCCCACTCCTTTTATCCCCGCCATCTTAAGCGATATCGTTCAAAAACTATAGGCTTCATCCCCTTCATGTCTAGACTAAGTTTGAAATTGATATCTTATTGCGTTCGTTCTAACAGACAAACCGTAAAACGTTATGAAAAGCTCGGATTGTGATTTTTTTACAAGTACAATACTTTCCTTTAACAAGGAAAGTAAAAGCGGTCCTTATAGTTGGTATGGTAATGACTTTTTATAAAATTGTTCTGTTCCTAGCATCATACAGTTATGAATTAACATTTTGAAAAATTTTACATATTGACACAGATATGACCGTTTCTTCTGCAATTTCAAACCGTATTATTTTTTCATTTTTCAGTTACGCTAATGATCAAATCTTTGTATATCCTTGTATAGAAACAATAGTAGATTATGCTAGAACTTCAGACCTAGAACAAGTGAATGAACCTTTAACGCAAGAAACTGCAGAGAGTTTTAAAAGACTGATTAGTGATATGGAGAATTTTTATGATGTTCATGACCAGGTAAATATTCTTATATATATATATATATATATATATATATATATATATATATATATATATATAAATATATAATATATATATATATATATATATATATATATATATATATATATATATATATATATATATATATATATATATATATATATATATATATATATATATATATATATATATATGTTATATATAGCAGTCAAAAGTTTAACTTCTGGGAAACGCCCTTATGAGGAAATAGAGAGATGAGCAATCAAAGATCTTTAGGCTCTAGTTTCTATTTTTTATTATTTCACTTGATATATATATATATATATATATATATATATATATATATATATATATATATATATATATATATATATAGTTCGTTTCTTGGAATTTTTATTTCTATCAATATACTGCACACATGTTTTATTAGCTCTGTAATATCTGATTCAAAAAAGGGTTGCTTACTTACAATGGATGAGTTTAACACATGGGGGGGGGGGGGGGGGGGGGGGGGGGGGGGGGGGGGGGGCTTCGCATTTAAGAAGATCTTAGCGATTGTACCAAGGCTTTGATTTCTAAATTTATTACGCTTCAAAGTGTTCAGATGATTGTTTATTTAAAAACTTCGTTTTTTAATTGTCGCTAACAAAGGAGCTGACTATTGAATAGCGAAGTGTTATTGGTACCCTACATCACTAGAATCAGTGACAAATCGCAAAAAGACTTGGTATTTCAAAAAAGGGCTACACTACACCCTTTACAAAAAAATAGTAACAAGAATTATTGAAGACAGAAAAAAAGGCCTGATCGATCTAAAGCCACAACAGAACAGAGTTCATTGTCTAAACGAAGTCAACCACTGTTCAGACGTGATTGCCGTCTTCAGGCCTAAGAGGTAGTGTAGCTACTAGAAAATAGAAACTAACAATCTAACATAAGCAAAACGGATTGCAATAGGCTAAAGCATATAGAACCTGGACAATAGACCAATGGAATAATGATATTTAGACGGATAATAGCAATTCAGTAAAACCTCCCAAGAAATAACTTTCATAGAGGGAATATTGGGTTTAATTTATGAGTCAAATGCAGAGTAAGTTCATCTTATATCAATTTGGAATCAGGATGGATTCCAAGATATTGATAACGGGATTGACTATGTACTGGTCGCAGTATTGGGACATTGATAAACTAATTCCAAACAAATGAAAATAATAATAGAAAACACCTAGTAAAATGAGTATTTAACTATAATTAAGATCATTTTTTATCTAATACTTGAAAATAAATAATTCCTTGGTAACGCGCAGGAACAACTGGATCATTGCCCCTTAATAGCTTATTTTGACTTTTATGTTAATAAAAACAGAATTTCAAATAGATTTTTTTTCTTAACTTTTCTGCAATCCATATCGAAATGGTAAACGATTTTCCTTGTAAAAAATGTAAGATTTTTTAGTGCTAAAGTGAAAAAACAAAGTAGGTTTAAATGTGCAGTTGATCTCCATATAAAGCATCCTAGGTTGTGCGTGTGACATATTTATAACTAAACCAACTGTACCGAACGACACAAGCTACCAGATTTACTGCTATATTTTATAGTTTCTAAAAATTTCTTAATTAACACCACTATATTAGTCAATGGATATCTTTAAAAAAAACCTACAATAATATTGATCTTTACCTCACTTTACCCACGACATATTGCAAAATTTGTAAACGTTCGCTGTAAATAAACAAACTAAACGTGACTTTGACGTTTTGGTAGAGGGGGTTGTCACTTGGCCAGAAAGCCACTAAAAAGCTATCGACAAAGTCAGCCAACGCCGACACAAATCCTTAATTGTTGGCGCAGGATGCCAACAATAAATCCTTTGTCGGTTTTAGAATCCTTGTAACCTACTTTAACTATTTCTTTATCGTGCCGTGGTTTTTCAATAAAGCAAATAAAATTTTAGTTTGTTAAATGTGTTAAAATTTTTACTTATATTGAAATATAAAACTTGTGTGATTAATTTGTTTCTGTCAGGAAGTAATTATTTTAAAAGGTAACAATTTTTATATTTTTTTTGTTAGATTTGTTGAAAAAAGCTTAGTCAAATCTGACAACCTGTCTGTAGACCTAATCCTATTGTGTAGGTGTATGGTTTACCAGTGGCAATCGATTTTTCTGTGATTATTGAGATCCACAATTTAAGGTGAATTTTCTGCAATCGGTCTAGTTACAAGGAGGCACCAGTTCTAACTTATGCAGTAAATCCCATATCACTTTATATATATATATATATATATATATATATATATATATATATATATATATATATATATATACATATATATCATATATATATATATATATATATATATATATATATATATATATATATGTAATATATATATGTATATATATAATGTATATATATGTATATATATGTATATATATATATATATATATATATATATATATATATATATATATATATATATATATATATATATATATGTATATATATATATATATATATATTATATATATATATATATATATATATATATATATATATATATATATATATATATATGTATATATATATGTATATATATATATATATATATATATATATATATATATATATATATATATATATATATATATATATATATATATATATATATATATATATATTATTCAGTATCAAAGAAATGTTTGATCATTGCGGAAAAAAAAAAAAGCTTTTATTTCTTTAAATTTCAGGATAGGAAACATATATGGGCACATCGACACTTTTGGATGCGCCATTTCCCCGACATATTCCCAAAATTACTATCATGTATAGACTGGGATAAACGGGAAGAAGTTAGTCAAGTTATAGCGTTATTGAGAGACTGGCCCAAACTTCCGGTAGAAAAGTCATTGGAATTGTTAGATTATGCCTATGCCGATCAGGAAGTAAGGCGTTTTGCTGTAGATTGTTTGATAGACGTGAGGTAATATATAGTTAAACGTATTTACATAATATATTGTGCAGAAAATAAGGTCGTTTAGAATTCAGAATATTTTTATATTTATACAGGGTGTCCATTTAATATGTCGATATCTCATAAAGTATTGCTGATGAAGAAAAAATTATAAGTTGTTCAATTACGGAGAGATATATATTCTTAATTATACTGAGTGTGCCAAAAAAGATATTTGGTCCCTATTTGATAAGAAAGATGTAATAAATAATCAGTAAGAGACCATAATTTATATCTCGGGCTATTGTAAGCCTAGATATACCTGCCCTCTGTCTGGGAGCTGTTTCAAGTCACAGATGGCAGGTATACCTTCAAGACTTACAGCTTACAGCAGCCAGAGGTACAAGTTGTATTTTACTGATTGTTGGCGCTAGTACTTTGAGTTTTGTTATCTTTTTTGTTGATCCTAACCCATCCCCATAGATGAATTGACAGATATGAAAACAGTAAATAACTGGTGAACAATGAACTTTGTTCAATTTTAGTAGTTGATATTGATATAATAAATATTTCACGATGACTCGTGTTGAATGAATAAATATAAAAGGTGATCGAAAAAGTGTTGAGCCTTTTTCTCGTTAGATTGCTTTAACGCCACATATCTCAGGTAATATAAGTCGCATCGGGTCATACCTAGCGTCAAATGAAAGCTAACACTTCGCCCGTTGGAATTTGTTTATTCAGACTTAATTTAGAGCGCCTTGAAGTTAAGTGAAATTTTTGCAAGAGTTCGCTACGTTTTTACAGTTATATTGCGATAAAGACACAAATGCTGCGGGCCTATGAAGACATTTGTACTGTTTTTGGTCAAGGTACATTGACAAAACTAATAACCAAAACAGTGTTCAGTGGTTTTCGTTCTGGAAATTTCGATGTCAAAGATGTCTCTCACGCTAGTCGATCAATGACAGAGAAAAGTTGATAGAATTTTGGCAAAAGTTGAAGATTGGCATGTTAATAGCCATGCTAAACATTCATCGCCAAATAGTTTTAAACCATTTGGAGAAAACGTATAACAATATTGTGTGAAAAACGATCGTGGTCGAAAAAGGATGGCGCTCCATAAACGATGGCAAAGCTCGAATTGACGCCAACAAAGGTAAAGCTGTGTGTTTGGTTTAATTGGAAGAGAATCGTGCATCATGAGCACCCTACTGTCAGCAATTGACATGATTGAAGCAAGTGATTGAAAAATATCGGCTAGTCATCTAGTCAACAGAAAGGGTGTCGTCTTCCGCCATGACAACGCCATATCACACATCTTTGATAACTCGGCCAAAATTGAGAGAGCTTGACTGAAAAGTTTTAATTCATCCACCGTATAGCCCGAACCTTGCACCGTCGGACTACCATTTGTTTCGGTCTCTGCAGAACTCTCTGAATGATGTTAAGTTAGGTCGCTCCCTGATTTCTCGGTGCAGTATCGTTTTTCTCGGAGTGCTCGGTACCGATTCGATAATGAAAACATGCCGGACTTGCGCAATTAGTGTTCCGTACGTTGATTGCTTTTAAAATAAAAAAAACTGTTACAGAGGCATAAAACGAACAATGACACAAAACACACCCCAAATGAGTTTTCAACAAAGGTTGTTTCCGATCTTTGTTGAAAACTGATGACTTGAATTATTTTTTTTATATACCAAATAAATTATTAAAGGTAATGCACTCGTGATAATTTTCGGTCAATCTACATCCTGTGGAGAATATTCCAGAATTTTTTCAAAATTTTTGTGTACAGTACTTTTCGAGATAAGGGGGGCAGCGATTTTTGGCAATTTTTTAAAAATAATACAACGAAAAGTGTGCGCAAGTATTAAGTTATATATATTTTTGAACTCGTGTTTTCGCAAGCTTTCATTTGACACCGCACTCAATAACCTGTAATTTTTTTTTTTCACTTCCGATTTTACCCCCCTAAACTAACCCTTTAAGTCAAAATTAACTTTCAAAACTACACGGCAGTGCAAAATTTCAACTTTCTATGTCAAATAGTTTCAGAGAAAATCGGATGTGACAGACGGACAGACACCGAAGTGATCTTATAAGTGTTCCGTACGGAACACTAAAAACAGTTGTCTCAATTTTGACTTTAAAAAGCTCAATACTTGTTCGACAACCTAATATGAACACCAAAACTGTAATTTGGTCTAACTTCGTTTTTGTATAAGGCATCAGTGTTTTAGCTTTATTTTCTGTGTTTTTTCAGTGATGAAGACCTTTTGCTCTATCTTCTACAGTTGGTACAAGCGATCAAACATGAATTATATCTTGAATGTGATTTAGTTAATTTTTTGATTAGGAGAGCTTTAAGTAATCAGAAAATCGGCCATTTTTTATTTTGGCATTTAAGGTAAATAACGTGTCAATCATTTGTTTGTTATTTATGTTATCTCGCAGTTGGATATAAACGTAATTAATATTGAATTTTGTTGTGTAACTTCACACTTTTGTTAAACATTAATTGTTAACCGATTTTTGAAGTTCTTTCCTTGAAACTTTTAAAGAAGATCGATTGTTGGCAAAAACAATGTTTTTGCCAACAATCGATTTTATTCTTTAACATAGTTTCTTTCAAGAGTGATACACTTATTTCAGCGTCTTCCAACATTTGGATACCTTTCAGATAATACCATTTGCCGGGCTCTCTAGAATAAGCCTCAGTTTCACATTCGACTTCTTCATTTGAACCAAATCTCTTTCCCTGGAACCACTTTTTTAGATTTGGAAAGAGGTAATAATCGCTGGAGGTCAGATCTGGTGAATACTGCGGATGAGGAAGCAAGTCGTAGCTTAATTGGTCCAATTTCACCATTGATTTTATTGACTTGTGAGCTGGTGCATTATCTTTGTGAAATAACACTTTGTTCTTCGCTAAATGTGGCCTGTTTTTCTTGATTTGACAATTCAAACGGTCCAATAACACAACGTAATAGTCTCCGGTTATTGTTGGCCCCTTCTCAAGATAGTCGACCAGTATTATTCCATGCCTATCCCAAAAAATACTTGCCAGAATCTTTCTAGCTGATATTTGTGTTTTTGGACGCTTCGGTCAGCTGTCATGCGGTTCCAGCCTTTCTGCAGACTGACCGTTGGACTCAGGCGTGTAGTAGAGGATCCATGTTTCGTCTGTTGTTATGCATCGACGCAAAAACTCCTTTGGATTATGCTGAAACAGTGCCAGACAGCGCTCTGAATCTTCGACACGTAAGAATGTGCGGCACCCATCGGGCATATAGCTTTTTCATATGCACATATTCATGCAAAATATGCCTCGCAAGTTCTGTTGATATCTACACGATGTTAGCTATCTCTCTCACTTTCACTTTGCGATCATTCCAAACAATATGGTGGATTTTTTTGTATTTTTTGGAGTGACTGCCCCGTTTGGACGCCCGGAACATGATGGTGGTTGTACGACCGTATTTAAGTTCACCAAATCATCTACATATAGCTTTCGACGGAACAGATGTGTCATAACATGTCTCAAGCGTTCTGGCTATATTATTTTCCATCAAAAAAGCAATGTTTAATCAACACACGAAATTCTTTTTGTTCCATAATTAGCAAAAATGTCATAAAAATTTTACACCAATCTTCTGAGAGTTGACATTTAACTGAAAATCATGTTTTTTTTGTTTGTGTTGCCATCTCTCGAAAAGTGTCGGGACTTTTCACCTCGTGTAGTAAAAACAGACTGTTTATTTAGAGTTAAAAAAGTGCTACCATATTATGAATTTTACATAAACTGAACTCTGACATAACGTTTCTATAGATCCGAAATGCAAGTACCGGCAGTATCAATACGTTTCGGTCTAATTATCGAAGCCTACTGTAGAGGAAGCCAAGAACACATACCTATCTTACAAAGGCAGTTGAAATCGATAGAAAAATTGAAAAAAAGTTGTGATATAGTGCGTACCAGGAGAGATAAGGAAAAGGCTTAAAGCGGCATTGAAAGAATGCCTAAATAATAGTGATGAGAAGGATTCGGTTAGAAGCCCACTGGATCCTAGTTATAGATGTAATAGTATTAAGTAAGTATAGTTTTGGTATACTTTAATTACCTCATTACCATTACAAAATAAACTCAGTGTTTAAATAATAGTAATAATAATAATAATAGCCCCTCAGGGGCTAGGGGAATCCAGCATTCTCCTAGTACGGGCATTGACGATCCCGAGGTACCCGAGTCATGTTGTGCTGTCTTGTGTTGTCCAGATTATGTGTAACAAAAACGCAATCTTAAGGTGTTTACCGTGCCGAGAAGATGAATGGCTCAGCGTTTATGAGTCGCGAACGGTTCCCCCGGATACCGGGCGCCCTCCGGGAGTAAGTAGCCTTGCTGTGACATCCAGGTCTGCCGCAGTCGACCCTCTTTCCTAGGATACTCGTGGGAATACTATGTCAAAGAATAATAATTATAGTAATGATAATGGAAGGGTGTTGCGGAGGCGGACCCCTGTCGTACAAACAGCTATAGCAACACCACAACAACAACAACCACAGACGACCCAAACAACCGCCTCAGCCGAAACTACTCCCGATAGTTTTACCAGATCCGACATTGTAGGTAGATGGAAATTGCCTTTTCCGTGCAGTTAGCTTACACTTGTATGGCCACCAAAACCATCATGAGAAACTCCGAGAGGTTGCTCTAAGATATTTACAACAAAACTGGTCGGAACTTCACACATTTTCATTAATTGAAGTCGACGATATCAAAGACTTCAATAACTACTATAATTATATGAGGAAAAATGGCACCTATGGAACGAGTCTAGAGATACTTGCCCTCTCGGAAACACAAAATAGCAACTTTCATATCTTCTCAAAACAACGAAGAACAAGACATACAAAAATAACTTTTACGGACAGACCAACAATAATCAGCACGGGAAAATACAACAAAACTATTTACCTTCTACTAACAGGCAACCCAATGTCGGGACACTTTGAGCTTCTGACACCACAAAACATTGAGAACATTCCAGACAACAGCAGACCAATAAAAGAAGCATCGTGCGAGCGACGTAACGGTCGAGGACGTCGCGGGAAATGGCAGCTCGACCAAAACGATGAAGACCGGGCAACCCAAAATGGACCTGCCAAAAGTGTTGTGCCGGCGAGTAAGCCGACACCCACCAAGGCGGGAAAGTCACAGCAACGCATGAGTTGCACCACAGGAATCAACGAACACGCCATGCGTTGCTGGAATGAAAACACACCTGACAAAGAAATCACTGACAAGAGAATCACTCGCCGCTTGGACCCACCACCACCAATCCCAAGCGCAACCGACGTAGATGCGGGACAAATACAACCATCAAACCCAGGCCAAACCGCGTATGTTTTGCAAGGACAACATGCAACTACCAAGGCTGGCAAACTAAGACAGCGGTTTAAAGTGGACAGATGAAATGAATAGAACAGTGATGCGCTGTTTACTACACCACCACCAAACTAGAAACAGTGACATCAGGCTACAGAATGGAACTACACAGACTTTTCTTGACCGAATATCCACATCTGCAATTACTTGTTACAGAACAGAGAGTAATAGACCAAAAAGAGTTATTACCAAGAACAATCGCCTCACACCTTTCGAATTGCAAACCATCAAAGATACAGTAGCTGCTGAACTGAACACAGACCAAGTAGCTGCTGAACTGAACACAGACCAACCAAACAATAGAGAACAGTTGAGCAGATACCGAACCAATCTCACACACACAACCACCCAGTCGAAAACAACAAGACCCACCACCCAGCAGGAGCATAACTCAAAATAATATTTCAATGCAAATAGCAAGCACCACACGACACCATATCACAGACGACAAAATGAATGACTCACCACCCTCAACAACATCTACACAACATCACCCCGAATCACCTCTCATACAAACACTCAAAGCAGAAATGCAGTCACATCTAGCTCGATGGTCAGGCACCGACCCTACAACAAGAAATCTCATCCTCGTTTAATCTTCAAACAGAGCACACAAATAATCCTCAACACAATAAACAAGCACATAATACCACAGTACATAACAGACTTAAGCACGATCAAAGACATTCACACAATAATATATGCAGCAGCAATCACCTAGAGTAATCAAGAACTCCCGCAACGACAAAGAGACCCCAACAGCAGAAAACCTAAATTTAAATGGCAAATAAGAATAGAAAACAAAATCAACAACATCAGAAGAGATCTGGGACACCTTACCCAGTTTATGAACGGGAACGCATCCAAACGTGTCACACAGGGTCTAGACAAGACCAAATGTAAATCTCTCAACCGAACACTGCCAGAAATCGTTGATACTTTGAAACAAAAACTATCCGTATATGCTGCAAGACTCCGTAGATACAAAGAATCAAACGAGAGGAAAGACACCAACAACCTCTTCCGAAGAAGCGAAAAAACAGTTCTACGAAAAACTATGTACAACGAGCAGACAGTAGTAAACTGAACCACCAAACAAACAAGAACTCGCAGATTATTGGAAAACTGTCTGGTCAGAACCCAAACTACATAATAATAACACCCCCTGGATTAAAGCCGAAGAAGGTAAACACAAACGTGTGACAGAACAAGAAAATTCCACACTAACTACAGAAGAAATTACAGAAACAATCAAACACACACACAACTGGAAATACCCTGGGATAGACAATATACAAAACTTCTGGTACAAACAGTTTACCACCACACACGAAGCACTCACACACCAAATCAACAAAGCCATTCTACAACCACACACATTCCCCACTTTTCTTACATAAGGAATAACATACATCAACCCCAAAAGTTCAGACACCCCAAACCCGTCAAACTACCGACCTATCACCTGTCTTCCAACCCTATACAAGATCATCACAGCCACAATTTCCAATAAAATAGAACAACACCTAACAGACAACAATATTCTTACAGAAGAGCAGAAGGGGATGCAGGAAAAATAGCCGAGGATGCAAAGAGCAGCTGATCATAGATAACGTTATTATGGGACAAACCAGAAAATAACACAGAAACCTTCACATCGGTTACATAGACTATACAAAAGCCTTCGACTCCATTCCCCACAGCTGGTTAATCAGAGCCCTAGAAATCTATAAAATCAACCAACACCTTAGGCAATTTCTCGCGCAAATTATGAAAACATGGAAAACCAAAATACGCCTAGAAACACAAACCGAACGCATCCAAACAGAAGAGCTGTACATCAGACGGGGTATATTTCAGGGAGACTCGCTCAGCGGTCTATGGTTTTGCCTCTGTCTCAATCCACTCTCAAATATACTAAACAAACATCAAAAAGTGAATCAACATAAAATAAACCACCTCCTATATATGGATGACATAAAACTCTACGCTGCCACAAAAACACAGCTGAAAGAACTCCTCAAAATCACAGAAATATTCACCTTAGATGTCAATATGGAATTTGGTATAAGTAAATGCAAAGTGCTACATATCAACAAAGGCCAGTGGAAGGGCCACCATGAGACAGAAAACCATCAACAATGAAACACTCGATAACATGTTCGACAAAGAAACATACAAATATCTAGGCTTCCAACAAAGCACCAAACTCAACTACACTCACATCAAAACAGAGCTCAGAACCGAATTCCAAAACAGACTGACGAAACTTTTACAAACAAAACTCAACTCTAAGAATCTCACTAAAGCCATCAACACGTTCGCTATACCTATACTCACATATTCATTTGGTATCATCAAATGGTCACAAACAGACGTAGAAAATATTCACATCCTTATACGATCTCAATTCACCAAATACAGGAAATTACACCCCAACGCATGCAAAGAAAGACTTACCATCGAAAGGAAGGCAGGAGGAAGAGAAATTATAGACATCAGATCATTACACACAAAACAAATACAAGCACTTAGGAAATTCTTTCACACCAAGCAAACCAGCCTCCATACAGCAACAGTCAAAGCAGACAAAAACTATACCCCACTCGACTTATCCCGGGTAGACCACCCAGCAGATACACACAATCACATCCAATTACGACAGGAAAAGATGAAAACGTGGTCAGAAAAAACACTCCACGGAAAACACAGATACCACATAGAACAAGACCACGTAAATAAAAAACAATCATACATGTGGTTGCAGGATGGGCAGCTATTCCCGGAAACAGAAGGCTTCTTACTTGCCATCCAGGATAAAGTCATATTAACCAGAAACTACCAAAAGCATATCATCAAAGACCCAACTATTACAGAAGACAGATGCAGAAAATGCCACCAGCAGAAAGAAATGATCGAACACATAACAAGCGGATGTAAAATATTAGCCGGAACGGAATACACGGCCAAACATGAGTCAGCGGCAAAAGTAGTTCACCAAGCACTAGTCACAACATACAAGCTTATAGAAAACACAGATCCCTACTACAAATACACACCAACATCCGTACTTGAAAATAAAGATTACAAACTCTACTGGGACATCAGTATCCGTACAGATAAAACAGTCTCCGCCAATAGACCCGATATTACTTTTCAGTGCAAAAAAGAAAAAGTCACCTATCTAATTGACATAGCTGTCCCCAACGACACAAACATCCAAACGAAATACACAGTAAAAAAATTTCCAAATACACAGACCTTGCAACGGAAATAAAAAGGCTATGGAAACAAGAAAAAGTCATTGTCCCCCTCATTATATCAGCCACAGGCCTTACACTAACAACATTCACACCACACTTAGTACAATTAGGGCTCAACACAAAAACATTCAGAAGTCAGTGATTTTGAAAACATGTAACATTGTCAGGTCATTCCTTAATACACAATGGTAATGCGTTTGTGCTGACTTGGTTTGCGCCCGTCAGCCAAACATGGAACCACATTGACCAAATGTGAGAAAGAAAAAAACATAATAATAATAATGTGCATACAACAAAGAACCAGAATCACTGATGCATTTACTTTCAGCGAGTCCTGTTCACGCTATATCATCTTACATCCATCGTCGTAATGCAGCGTCGCGTGTCCTATATTACCATCTTAGACATTTGTATGGTATTGATGACGTTTCCAGACTGCCGTATCTTCCGGGAGAGATCGAGTCGGTTATAGAAGATGACAGGTGCCGCATTTACTGGAATTTTGCCTTTTTGACCACAAGGCGTTTACAAGCGAACAAACCCGATATAGTACTTCTTGATAAAACAGCAAAGAAGATATGTTATTGAGTTTTCGGCACCTGCAGAAACAAATATAGTAGTCAACGAAGAGGAGAAACATTCTAAGTACAGACTTAAACTATAAAGTTCGCGCTTCGTTCCCTCGTCATTCAGTTACAACACATTCCATAGGAATCTTAAGAAGATACCGGCTTGCTGTGCCTCGGCGGATTCTTTAACATAGAAGATGCAGAGGGCAGTTATCCTTGGATCGCTCAGATTGCACAGGCAAATGAATTTGGTCGATTTTCACTAACTGAACGAACGTGAAAAAAAAAAAGAAAAGAAAAAAAAAACACGACGTGAGGCGTGATGATCATTTTCAGATCACATCGCGTGACAGCCTGTGTGGGTCGGAGCCACAGGATTTTTCACGTCGGATTCTTTCTTTTCTTTCATATAGCCATAGCAGATGCTCTATAAACCAAAAAAATAAAAAATAACCTCATCTTACAATATTTTTTCAGAATATACGTAGTCTGCAGAATAAACTAACTGAACTGCAGATTATAGCAGAAGACCACAAATTTGATATAATCTGTCTGTGTGAGCACTGGTTGTACGAGGAGAATATAATGCTATACCGCTTAAATGGTTACGAAATAAGTGGACAATATTGTCGCAAAGCTGCGCAATATGGTGGTGTTATCGATACTTACAAGACACAAGCTTCATGTCAACAACCTTAGTGCAATTGCTAGAATCACACAGAATCTTCACCTGGAGGCCGTGGCATGTGAGGTGACATGTGATGCAGGGAAGATAATAATATGCTGTATATGTAGATCCCCTAATGGTGATATACCTACTTTCATTCGAAAATTACAGGAACTTCTGTCCATCTTATTCAATGAAAACAAAAAGTTTTATATTTTCGGTGACTTTAATATAGATCTGAATGATCCTAACTTATCAACAAGGGAATTTATAAGTATAGTAGAGTCTTATAACCTTACCTTTCTTATTAATGAAGCCACTAGACTTTCAAAAAAAAATAGTAGTTGTATTGACAATTGTATTACTAATGATAAGGATAATTGTAGTGTTTTACTGGGGGATTTTTACTTATCTGATCATAAAGGTATTGTAAACAAAATTGCAATTGAACACATAAGAACCACTATTAATAAGACAGAAATAATAAAGTTCCATCCACTGTCTAAACTATATATTGAAATGTGTACGAAAACTGATTTGTTGGATTGGTCAGAACTTGACAATGCACCTGATATTAACACTTCTTGTAACTATTTAATGCAAGTAATATCAGAATCTCTTGATGAATATTTTCCTATAAAAAGAAAAACTGTACACTGTCAAAATAAGCCAAAGAAATGGTTCAATTCTGAACTTAAAACAATAAGAGATAATATATCATTTCTAACTTATTTTGCAAAAAATAACAATATTAACTTGAAAGATCAAAACAACAACAAAAAGCTCAAAAAAAAAAAAAATTATATAAGAGAACAAAGTATATAAGAGAAAAAAATACTTCAGTCCTGTAACAAACAAAAACACAATGTGGCAAATGATAAATGAATCTAAAAATAAAAATTAAGCCATTTCATAACATAACACCTGATGATTTTAATGATTATTTTGTCAATGTGGATTCACAATTTACTAGGGCATTGTCGGGGTCTGATCGAAGCATTCCTGATCCAGTGGCATTGACTGTCTGCTTTGTAAATAGCAGAGACACTTTTTTTCTCACGCCTGTGGTAGAGGATGATGTAAATCAATTTATAAAAAAACTAAGAAATAGCAGAGCCAAAGATGTTTTTGGTTTAAGCAACACATTAATTAAAGAAATAGGAAAAGGGTTAGTAATACCAATGACAATATTTATCAACAAATGTTTTCTTTTGGGAAAATTTCCAGAAAAACTAAAAATTTCCAGGGTATGTCCAATATATAAAAAAGATGACCCCAATGAAAAGAATAATTATAGGCCCATATCGCTGGTTCCAGTTCTATCAAAACTAATAGAAATGGCTTTTGCATGTAGATTGATAAACTTTCTTGATAGTAAGCGTCTTCTGAATCGAATGCAGTTTGGATACAGGAAAAATCTTTCTACAACTAATGCTTTGATAGAGTTTGTGACGGATATAGTTTGGGCCTTTGAGGCAGGCGAAATGGTAACCGCCGCTTTCTGCGATCTTTCAAAGGCTGTGTATGTCACTCTACCGGCCAAACTTGGGTATTATGGAGTGAGAGGAAATGCTTATGATTTTCTAAGATCATACTTAGAAAACAGGAGACAGCTAGTGGACTATGATGGTGCATGGTCATCAAGTATACCAATATTAGCGGGCGTGACACAAGGCTCAATATTGGGACCAATCCTGTTTATGATATATGTCAATGATTTGCCTCACTACTTAGAGGACATTAACATTATACAATATGCTGATGACACTACCCTATACTCTGCTCATAAAAATAAGCAGATATCTGAAAATACAATAAATGTTAATTTAAATAAAGCAGAAAAATGGTTCCAAGCAAACTCACTAGCTCTCAACCTAGGTAAGACTGCCATACTAAACATGTCACTAGGTAAAAAATTCGGAAGATATTCCTGTTAAGTTTTTGGGCCTTTATATTGATTCAGGGCTTTCCTTTAGATACCATATTGCAAAACTCAGCTCAAGCCTATCAAAGGTAATTTATTTCATCCGAAAAATAAAACATTACTCAACAATGAAAACTATGAAACTTGCCTACATGGCCCTTTTCCATAGTCGACTAAATTGTGCAATTTTATTATGGGGAAATATGGTTGATTGGCTAGTTATCTTTAAGCAGCAAAGAGGGCTATAAGAGTCATCGTCAATGTGTCACAAAGGCAATCTAGCCGAGAATACTTCATGCAATTAAAAATTATGACAGTGCCAGCACTGTATATTTACCAATGCCTGTCTTTTGTTAAAAATAACCTGGATTCCTTAACAACACATGATGATATCCACGATTATGAAACAAGAATTAAAAATAAGATCATCATTCCTTGGCACAGGCTGACTGCAACTCGTAAGAGTTTTATTGTCTCTGCTGTAAAATTTTATAACCACCTTCCAGATAGTTTCAAAAGTCTATCCACACGTAAATTTAAACATGAAATAAAAAAACTAATAATATCAATACGCCCGTACAATTACAATGAGTACTTTGGGGCAATTTGAGTATGTATATTGTCTCTGATTATTGTCTGTTTGGTTATCGATTTTATTATTTTTTAATTCACTTACATATATAATTATTTTATTTTCAACTGTATTTGACGATGCAAAGACGGTGTGCAGGTTAGGTTTGCTTAACATGATTTGTATGTTAGTTATATGCAGTAGTTATTATGCAAATAAAGTATTATTATTATTATTGTAATAATAGTAATCTCGACTGAGTTTTTGTTAGTAAATTTTATGGATTAATGACGAGAATAACTTTTAGTATAATTATATTTTAGAATTGAAAAGTGTAGAGTAATGGATAGTAAAATGAAACCACTGTGGATAGTATACGAGAATTCCGACAGATACGGTGAAGATATTTATATTATTTTTAAACACGGCGACGATCTTAGGCAGGACATGTTGACGTTACAGATGCTGAAGATTATGGATAGATTATGGAAGCGAGAAGGACTTGATCTCAGGTAAGAAAGGTAGTAGGGAAATCCCTATAGCGCTACAGGGGCAACACGGATGCAAGAAAAGCGAGTCACGTTGGTCTTGAATCGCTGTAAATTGTACTCGGTGGGAAACACAGTCTTGGGCAAATCATTCCAAAGGGATGAGATACTCCATATAAAATATTGCTTGAAAAGGGTTGTATGAGGAGTGACAAGCTGAACCTCATACGGATGTGAGGTATTAGTGCGACGTGTATGCCTTGCATTCACCACTTTGGGAGGAATTAAGGGGGCTACATCCATTGAATACTTTCTACGAACATACTTGTAGAATAAACTCGACTCGCTAACCGTTCTTCATTGCTCCAAGGAATCAAGGTTGCTGGTGAGTTCTGGGTCTCCAATCAAGCAAATAGCCTTCTTCTGAACAAAATCCAATAAATGCGGTGTATGTTTGGGAGCAGAGCTCCAAACATGAGAGCAGTATTCCATCATATATTGAATTTGAGCTTTGTACAGAATTAACAGTTGTGGAGTGTTCTAGATCGAAATAATATGTCCCGCTTTTAAGAAGCTTTCTTTGCTATTCATGCGACATGTTCATGCCAAGACATATTTTCTCCCAAATTATTGCCCAGCAAATTGAGTGACGATGCCAGAGGAATAGAGTGTCCCGACAGAATTCAGCAACGTTAACTTTCTTAGAAAAAACTGCCGCCTGGGTGTTTGTAACGTTAAATTCTATTTGGTTACTGTCACCCCAAGATAGAATTTCTTTCAGATCTTTCTTAAGTTGAACGACGTCTGCGGATATATGCATGTATGCATACGATCAGCTGCAAAGCTGTAGATTGAATTCTGTTTCCTTTCCAGCAGATCAATAATGTAAATGAGAAGGAGAGTAGGAGACGGTAGGGAGCCTAGCGACATACCGGCATTTATAGTGAATTTAATTATTAAAACAATAACTCAATTAATAATTCAATTCTTAATTCAATTATTAATTCAATTGACGGTACGAGTGGAAGAAGGTGTTATGTAATAAAAATTAAATATCGAGAAATTGACGTAAAATTCGTTACTATATATTATAAATTACCACATACCACTTTCATCCATAAAATAAAACGATTTTGGAAAAAAAAATGTGACATAACACCTTCTTCCACTAGGATCTTCAATTATAGATTAAATTATTAATTCAATTATTAATTCCATTAATAATTCAATTATTAATTCAACTATAAATTTAGTTAATAATTCAATTATTAATTCATTTATTACTTCAGTTATTAATTTAATTATAAGTCAATTATTAATATAACTATTAACGAAATTATTAATTCAATTACAATTCAATTATTAATTTAATTATTAATGCAATTATTAATTCAATTATTACTTCAATTACATAGTGCAACACATAAAATGTAAACTAAATTCTGACTTCAGTTTCTGTAAGTGCCCACCCAAACTAGCAAAACCCTATTTGGGTTTTGATAGTTTAGTTCGAATTTTTTTTTTTTTTTGCCATCATCAATTTTTAGTGTTCCGTACGGAACACTTATAAGATCACTTCGGTGTCTGTCCGTCTGTCACACCCGATTTTCTATGAAACTATTTGTCATAGAAAGTTGAAATTTGGTAGTAATATAGGAATTGATGGCCTCATCAGAGCCATGTAGTTTTAAAAGTTAAATTTTGACTTAAGGGGTTAGTTTTGGGGGGGTGAAATCGGAAGTGAAAAAAAAAAATTTTTTACTAGGTAATCGAGTGTGGTGTCAAATGAAAGCTTGTGAAAACACGAGTAAAAAATATATATATGATGTAATACTTACACGCGCTTTTCTTTGTATTATTTTTAAAAAATCGCGAAAAATCGCTGTCCACCCGCCTTATCTCGGAAAGTACTTATCAAAAAATTTTGAAAAAATTCTGGAATATTCTCCACGGGGTGTAGATTGAACGAAAATTATCACGAGTGCATTATCTGTAATAATTTATCTGGTATATAAAAAAAACAGAAATTTCAAGGTCATCAATTTTCAGTAAAGATTGGAAATAAACTTTGTTGAAAACTTATTTGGGGTGTGTTTTGTGAAGTCACTGATCATTTTATATCACCGTAACATAAATTTTAACTTAAGGGATTCGTTTTGAGGGGTGAAATCGGAAGTGAAAAAAAATTTTTTTACTAGGTCATCGAGTGTGGTGTCAAATGAAAGCTTGTGAAAACACGAGTAAAAAATATATATATAATGTAATACTTGCGCACACGTTTCTTCGTATTACTTTTAAAAAATCATGAAAAATCGCTGTCCCCTACCTTATTTCGAAATTTTGAAAAAATCCTGGAATATTCTCCACGGGGTATAGATTGAACGAAAATTATCATTACCTTTAATAATTTATCTGGTATAGAAAAAAAACAAAATTTCAAGGTCACCAGTTTTCAATAAAGATTGGAAGCAAACTTTATTGAAAAGTCATTTGGGGTGTGTTTTGTGAAGTCACTGATCATTTTATACCACCCTAACAAAATTTTCTATTTTAAAAACAATCGTACGGAACACTAATTGTGCAAGTTCAACTTGCACTTGACCGGTTTTTTTTGCTCGAGCTTTGGTTTTGCACGGCTATATCTCGTAAATTATTGGGAATTTCTCAATGCGATCTTCACACGAAATGTTCTTCACACCAAAATACACAATTTTAGTGAACATGTCGAGACCAGATTTTTACTCTTTCGGGGTGTTTTTAATGCAAAAAGCCCGAAAAAATGCCATTTTTTCACATTTTCGACCATAACTCACAAACCGTGTATATTTTCTTCGACAAAAATGTTCTCTGCATGAACACGAGTAATTTTGCTGAACATTGCAATAACCTACAATCGATCCTTATAGTTCTTTTTGCCATTGTAAAGAATTTCGCCAGTAAACAGTACATTTCACACCAAAATTTCAGCTTTCATCAGCAAATATATATTTTTTTTGTGTTAAAGTTTATTTCGCAAATTTTTATCCATTTAATAGAGCTATTGAAAATTCAAAATTTAAAAAAAAAGGCAAAAAAACGTATAATCAATTTTAAATCACGTATACACACAGAAAAATTGACAACGTTTAAATACTAAGTTCCTACTCTCAAAAATCCATACCAACACTAGTATTGGTACAGTGCCATGTACTTAACACGCGCACGTGTTAGATATATGGTACTGTACCAATACTAGCACAGTGCGCGTCAATTCTATACTCCACACAAGCGATTCCCCGTTCAAATGTGTGTGTATTCCAGCGTGTGTGTGTGCACCATAGCAGTTTACAAACAATTTTTTTTTTTTCAATTTGTTTTCCAAAAATAAATGCGAAGGGTTAGTAAACATTCAAAACTGAGCTAAAAACCAGTTTCTTGAACGTAACCGTACCTGACAAAAGCTGAAATTTTGGTGTGAAATTCCTTACAACGGCCAAAAGAACTATAAGGATCGATTGTAGGTTATTGCAATGTTCAGCAAAGTTACTCGTGTTTATGCAGAGAACATTTTTGTCGAAGACAGTTATGCTAAAATATACACGGTTTGTGAGTTGTGGTCGAAAATGTGAAAAAATGGCATTTTTTTCGGACTTTCTGCACTAAAAACACCCCGAAAGAGTCAAAATCTGGCGTCGACATGTTCACAAAAATTGTGTATTTTAGTGTGAAGAACATTTTGTCTGAAGATTGAGAAATTCTCAATAATTTACGAGATATAGCCGTGCAAAACCAAAGCTCGAGCAAAAAAAATGATGATGGCAAAAAAAAAAATCGAACTAAACTATCAAAACCCAAATAGGGTTTTGCTAGTTTGGGTGGGCACTTCCAGAAACTGAAGTCACAATTTAGTTTACATTCGATGACCTCGCAAATGTTGCACAGTGTTATTGATTCAGTTATAATTCAATTATTAATTAAACTATTAATTGAATTATTAGTTGAATTACTAATTCAATTATTAATTCAATTATTGATTCAATTAGAAAGAAATCCGTCGACCCCCACTCCCGTAAGGAACGCTTTCTGAGGAAACACGCGGACCATAAATAAAACTTTCCAGACATACCATAAGAGCGTAGCTTAACCAATATTCCGTCATACCAAACATGGTCGAATGCTTTGAATATATCAAGTCTAACCGCTCGAGATTCAAGTGTTCAATTGCGTTGTTCCAAATATGTGTTACATAAGTTGTACTGTCTATCTAACTATCGCCTGTTGATTTTTGCTACATATTGTTGGTATCTTAGAAGATGCTGGTTGTTAGCCTTTTCCATAACTTTGGATATTATTAAGAGCAGTTGTTTGTCAAGGTCTTCTTTCCTTTTTTCGGTATTGGCTGAACTGTAGCGCATTTCCAGCAGGAATGAACTAGATGTTACGATTTATGACGTTAGAATTTTGCGCCATTGTCGGTAAGCAAGTGATTTCTCTACTTGTGATTTTAACATGGGCAAGTCTGAAGTACATTATTTTCCATAACATAAATATTCATTTCCTGCTGTCTACGTAAAATTGTTTGTGACTACAATTAGTCCACGCTTTTTCTTTGTTGTTAGAATCGCTTATTTTCACTAACCACGTGTATTTTGGTGGAATTTTCCGCATAAATATCCGGAAAAAAAAGTCTTTACTGTTCCGTACGGAACAGTTATAAGACCACTTCGGTGTCTGTGCATCTGTCACACTCGATTTTCTCCGAAACTATTTGACATAGAATGTTGAAATTTGGCACTAATATACGAATTGAAGGCGCTGTAGTTTTGAAACTTAAATTTTGACTTAAGGGGTGAGTTTTGGGGTATGAAATCGGAAGTGAAAAGAATATTTTTTACCAGGTCACAAATATATTTAATGTAATACTTGCACACACTTTCTTTGTATTATTTTTAAAAAATTGTCAAAAATCGCATCCCCTTATCCCGAAAAGTACTGTTCAAAAAATTTTGAAAAAATTCTGGAGTATTCTCCACAGGGTGTAAATTGAATGAAAATTATCACGAGTGCATTACCTTTAATAATTTATATGGTATATAAAAAAAACAAAAATTTCAAGATTATCAGTTTTTAACAAAGATCAGAAACAAACTTTATTGAAAAAAACTCATTTGAGATGTGTTTTGTGATGTCATTGATTATTTTATACCTCCGTAACACAAATTTTTATTTCAAAAGCAGTCAACGTGCGGAACACTAATTGCGCAAGTCCGACTTGCACTTGGCCAGTTATTTATGTTTTAAAATGTATCGGATGTCTATCATAAAGTCTGACACCTGGGAGACAACTCATCGTTTCCAGTCGCCCTTTCTTGAGTACTTTTAATTTTGGGTCGCATTTAGATATTAACAAGCATAGCCTTGTTTGGTGTTCTCTAAACCAAAACTTTTACTTTTCTTTAGTACCAATGTATCTCTAATGCGGTGCGACTAAAAACACACTCAGGCATTCTTTGTCTCATCGCCTCCATACCCACACTAGGAATTTGGTTTTTGACGAGCGGAAGTTACCGCGCTTTCTTCGAAGACTTATGCTTACGAACAACCTAATCATTGTGAATACTAAATAATACGAAATGTCGGACTCATTACAATATGACAAGGTCTACTCTCGTGGATCATGATTACTCATCTTACCACAACCGTAAAAGATTCCGTTTAAATAATGATGTTGATTTTTTTCAGAATGAATCCTTATAATTGCATATCACTGGAACACAGAGTCGGTATGATACAGGTAGTTTTAAATGCGGAAACCATAGCAAATATTCAAAAGGAAAAGGGCATTTTTACACCGACTGCAGCCTTTAGAAAAGGACCAATATTAGGTAAGCTTTGATTCACTAAGGGTTCCATGTAATATACATTTTGTACAATTTTTTTATGGAAAATATTTTATAGAAATGTTAATATTTTTTTTTAGCGTGGCTGAAAGATTACAACACAACAGAAACCGCTCTAAATAAAGCTATTCAAGAGTTCACCCTTTCGTGCGCTGGCTACTGTGTAGCTACTTACGTACTCGGCATTGCCGATAGGCATTCGGACAATATTATGGTTAAAAAAAGTGGACAGGTAATTTTTGATAGTACAGTAGAACCCCGGTTATCCGAGATAACGTGGGGGACACCCTTCTCGTATAACTAAAAACTCGGATAATCCGGATTTGTTTTTTATTCATTCAAAAAATGAACACCAATACTTTAAACCGATATATTAACGTTTTTAACATATAAATAGGTACATACATTATAAAACAGTGAAATAGGTATCTATGCGCTTCTGTTTCATATTGCATCTTCTTTTTCTCGCTGGAATGTTTCTCCATCTATTAAGAAGAAGCAAATCCGCTGGGGTTGCCTCTGGTTCTTGTTCGATATACCTCAAAGCTTTTTCCAAAGAAGCAAAACCTTCTTGATGAGAGATCTTAGTGGGAGACTGTTCATCCACCGCCGCTTCGTCATCGTCATCTGATTTTTCGGTTTCCTGAAAGACATTCGTTATTTCTTCAATACTCATTTCTTCTTCTAAATTATCTGCTGTAATCCATTCAACAACATCTTCTCTTGTCACCGTTTCGCAACCTTTTAATTTTTGCATTAATTCAAATAACTTTTTTCTTTTTCTTCTATCTCGCTGTCAAAATTTGAACAGGACATTTCTCCATGGCTTCTTAATTTCAAAGCTAATTCATTTAATGGAGTATCATCTTCACTGTCATAGTCCTCAAAATCAATAACTTTTGACCAAGATTTTTGAATAGTGGTAGTACGCACAGAATCCAAAGCTTGACTTACCCAGTAAATAACATTTTTCAGTGTAACCTTTCTCATCCCATTGATAATATCCTCATTTTCTGTATATTCTAACAGATGTTCAAGATATAAACGCCTATAATTTTTTTTAATGTTTTCGAGGATGCCTTGATCCATTGGTTGCATTATGTTGGTTACATTTGGAGGAAAAAATTTTACAATTTCGCCCACATCAAGTCCTCCAGGGTGAGAGAGGGCATTATCCATTAACAAAATTGCTTTAATAGGAAGACGGTTTCTGTTCAAAAATTTAGTCACAGATGGAACGAACTCTTCTTCAAAGCAGTTAGGAAATAAGGTCGCATCCATCCATGCGCTCTTCTGGCTTTTGTAATAGACTGGTAGGGCTTTGGGTGAGATGTCTTGTAAAGCTCTTGGACGTGCAGACTTGCCAAACACCATCAGTGGGATTTTGTGCTTGTCAGATGCATTGGAACATACCATTATAGTTAATCTTTCCTTACTTCGTTTGTGCCCAGGAGCTGATTTTTCCTGTCGAGATGCCAATGTTTTTGATGGAAGCATTTTATAATTCAGGCCAGTTTTGTCACAGTTGTAAATTTGATCACATGTGTATCCGCAATCTTCGATTTGCTTTTTAACGTTCTGCTTAAACTTCTCAATTGATGACACATCAGCAGAAAGTTTTTCACCACGTACAGTCAGTTGTACACCGTACCGTTTTTTCCAGCTGTCAAGCCATCCAGAACTGGCGGTAAACTGATATATCTCTGGGAATTGCCTACTAATCATTATTGCTTTCTGTTTTAAAATTGGACCTGACAGAGGCACACCTTTCGATCTCTGGTGGTTAAACCACATGAATAAAGCTTCGTTAACCTTTTCATAGTCGCCGGTTTTCATTGATTTTTTTCCTGTGCGGTTTCTCCAACTGATACCTCACCTACTCCATAATCTCGTGCAACAACTTTAATTGTCTCTCCTGCTTCAATTCTTCTGATGGCTTTTAATTTTTCTTCCATAGGAACGACGATTCTTTTACGTTTGTTTTGCTCCATTATAATATTGAATTAAAATTCAAACAAAGCAGTTCGTATTAATTACACTTAACTACCAGAACTTCGACCAAATAAATTATGTGAGTATACTCGTACTTCTCCGTAGTAAACGCTATAACGCACTGCATTCACATAAATTTACGTGCTGAAATAGTCCAAAAACATAAATAGGGGAACCCCTCACACGGACCCAGGGGATTCCCCGAAGGCCCCGACGATTTTAAATGGAAACATGTACATACATATTTTAGAAGCTCGGTTAATACGCAGCATAGACGCGCGTACCTCGGATAATCAGGTTCTTAGATCGGCTCGGTTAATCCGGAGCTCGGATAATCGCGACTCGGTTAATCAGGGTTCTACTATACTTTTATTATTAGCAAGGGAAGCGCAAATAAGGTCATTATACAGTGTGTCCTAAAAAGTTTTATTCAAATGGAGAAACAGTTTATCTTAATATTACAAAAAAATTTATTCTTGATAAAAAGTTCTGCATCACATGGAAATCCATAATCGAGCATAAAAAGTTTAAAATATTTGATGGTATACAGAGAAAATAAAAAATAATGATTTATAATGAAGAGTAAAGTGTGTTTAAATTTAAATACAGAGCAAAATATTAATTGAAAATGTTAATAGGAATTAAAAATTATGCTCATGTTTAGATTTGTTGCCTTCCTAGTTGAGAATTCAAAAAAACTCCAGTAAACATGTCAGTAAATGGTTGGATTATTTATTGAATAAAAGAAAACGAAATCACTACAAATTTTAGGCTGAAAATAAATGAACATATCTTTGAAAATACCTAACAACTGTCAATAAAACTTCAAGGCTAACGTCGTCTGTATCTGTAATAATTAGAAATGGCAGTAAAATTGTGTGTTGAAGATAAAATTGAAATGGTTCTCATAGTTCGAGATAATTATAAAACTTTTAGAGAAGCAGCAGAAATCTTTAATAATAGACACCCTGATAAAACTGTACACTTCACAACTGTAGGCTATCTGATAAATAAATTCAAGATTTATGGAAGTCTTGAAAATAAATTTAAAAAGAAATATCGGGCATGGGTTTCAAATGAAGATAATCAAAATGAAGTACTGCTGTCGGTAGTAGAAAAACTAAAAGATTCACTTCGGAAAAGATCAGCTTTATTAAATGTGAGTAAAACTACAGTTGGGAGAATTTTAAGATGAAATAAATTTTAACCACAGTTTACCCATACTTTAAAAGCAGGAGATTTTGAACGAAGATTTGAATTTTGTGCTTGGTTTCAAGGAGAGTTGGAAGATAACAGGTTTATGGCAAGAAAAATACTTTTCTCTGGCGAAGCGACATTTACGTCTAATGGGACAGTAAGTTCTCAAAACTATCGCTGGTGGGGCGATGTTAATTCTAACTTCAATAGCCAGAGATCAATACTCGTTTAAACCCAATGTATGGTGTGGAATTTGTAAAAATAGAATAGTTGGATCATTCTTTTTTCGAAATAATATAAATGATGAGCGTTACCTAAAATTTTTAAATAATGAGTTCACTGAGTTTCTTAATCGCCTGCCAATTATTGAAAGACAACATATATGGTACCCGTCAAGGTTGTCCAAATGCCGAAACATACATTTCTGTATTTCACAGCACCTTTTAGACAACGCAGTGCCTCGGACGTTATTGCATTTCTGCGAATAACTACTACTACCTATGTACATGGCCAGGCCAAATATACTAAAATAATTTAATAAATAAGTATACCGACCTGCGCGATTGAACCCTCAAATTTTGGATGGTTGTGTAGCTTCTACTTTTTGGAAATTCATTATAAACATATAATAAAAGACTGTTTTTAGTCAATTTCCACTGGTTTATTAAAATCGCGATGGCGCGTTTCGCTTTCGATGCAGCTTCTTCAGATCTACCCTCAACCTTCTGCACCGTAAGCAAGGTACTACACCACGGAGCCAAGGGCCGCCACAACGAGAAATGTTCGAGATTATCTCCTCCACATTTTTAAGATTAGATAACGGAGGTATGTACCCCAAGGTCTCCGGACATCACCTCTCTAGACTTTTTTTTATGGGGCTACTTAAAAGAAAAGGTTTATCTTAAAACCATCTTGAGAGAGTCATTAAGGAAATATGTGAAGCTGTAACTCGTGATGTAATTAGAGATGTAATAAAAGATTTTTCTCGAAGAACAGTCACCTTTTTAGAAAGGGACGGTGGTTACATTGAAGCACTTGTGCAATAAAGTTAGAATTAATCCATATATTTATTTGTTATGTTATGTACGTAGTAGTAATTAAGTAATGTTGCAATTTCAAAATAAAATGATATTAGCACAAATTTATTATGGATGTAATTGTTGCAAAGCAGATAAAAAGGTTATTAAATTTTTAGCAAAAAATATGACACAATCTAAATCAGTGCACTAGTTTTTAAATAATTTCGTTTTTCTTTATTCAATAAATAATCTGACAATTACTGATGTTTACTGGAGTTTTTTTGAATTTCTAACTAGAAAGGCCACAAATCTAAACGTGAGCATAATTTTTTAGGTCCTACGAGGCTGGTTTGAAAAGTCCGTGCAAAGTCCGAGAGATGGCACCACCGGCGCGTATCGAGGTCATGTTTAGTTAGTAGCATCTCTTGAATGAACGCACACCAAGTTTCAGCCATATTGGTCTATTTCTTTGTGTTTGGCATTCGTGTAAATCAAGGAAGTCGAGTGATTTTCAAGAAATGGACGAAAAAGAATTTCGTGTGGTGATTAAACATTACTTTATGAAAGGCAAAACGCCTCAGGAGACTAAAGAAAAGCTTGATAAACATTATGGTGACTCTGCACCTTCGATTAGAACAGTTTATAAGTGGTTTCAAAATTTTCGGACTGGCCATATGGGCACAAGTGACGCTGAACGTTCTGGACGGCCTGTGGAGGTTACGACTCCAGAAATCATTGATCAAATCCATGATATGGTGATGGATGACAGAAGAGTTAAGGTGCGTGAGATTGCTAGTGCTGTGGGCATCTCGACTGAACGGGTACATAATATTTTGCATAAACATTTGGACATGAGAAAGCTATCCGCAAGATGGGTGCCGCGATTGCTCACGCTTGACCAAAAACGGAATCGTGTGAAGTGTTGCAAGGATGGTTTTGCAGCTGTTCCAGAAGAATCCGGAGGACTTTAAGCGTCGTTTCGTCACTGTGGATGAAACATGGATACATTACTATACGCCTGAGACCAAACAACAATCTAAACAATGGGTTACCAAGGGGGAATCTGCACCAAAAAAGGCGAAGACCGTTCCTTCGGCCGGAAAGGTTATGGCGACTGTCTTTTGGGATTCGCAAGGGATAATCCTCATCGACTATCTGGAAAAGGGTAAAACTATTACAGGTGAATATTATTCATCGTTATTGGACCGTTTGAAAACCGAGCTGCAAGAAAAACGCCCGCGATTGGCCCACAAGAAAGTCCTTTTCCATCACGACAACGCACCAGCACACCCCTCAGCAGTTGTGGTCGCAAAATTAATGGAAATAGGATTCCAACTCGTTTCACATCCCCCCTATTCTCCAAACTTGGCTCCTCGGACTACTATTTGTTCCCCAAGAAATGGCTGGCGGGACAAAGATTTTATTCAAACGAGGAGGTGATTGCAGACACTAATGGATATTTTGCAGACTTGGACAAATCCTATTATTCGGAAGGCCTAGAAGGAGACTATGTCGAAAAATAAAAAAGGTTTACCCCAAACACATAAGTAGTTTTTATTTTTGCGCGGACTTTTCAAACCAGCCTCGTATTAACGTTTTCAATTATTATTTTGCTCTGTGTTTAAATTTAAATACACTTTACTCTTCATTATAAATCATTACTTTTTATTTTCCGTCTATACCTATAAAACTTTTTGGGATACACTGTATATAGAGGTAATCCTTTTGAAATTTAATCGCACGATAAATAGGTAACATTGTATTTTCCGAAATATTTTCCAGACGCTACAAAACAATGTTTTGTGGTCGTGACAGAATTTTCGGGGAAATACAAGGAGTGTTTCAGAAGCTCTCGGCCTAACAAAGAAAACGCAAGTTTAAGAAGAATTTTTTTTTTTCATAGTCATCTTGCAAATCAGTACATCTAATCCAACGACTTTCCAACTTTCTAACACCCTTATTATATTGGGTGATTGCAAAAGTTCGTGCCCGATTTTCATAGATGACAGAAGCATGCACTTTTGACTCTGTTGATGTTTCCTTTTTATTTATATTATTAACTGACAGTTATCTAAATGCGTCATGAGTTTAATATAACCTTAAAAAAGTTTATTTAAATTAATTTGGGTGAAAGGTTAATATTCAAAATGGAAAATGAAAAGTCACATTTTCGTCATGTAATGTTATATGAATTTAAAAAAGGAGTGAGTGTTGGAACTGCAACAAAAATTATCCAACGATAAATTTCGCTCTGGGCTATCTCATGGCATTGATATGACTTTATCCGTGAGTTAGTGAATAATAATCCACGTATTACCACTGAAGAGATTGCTGAGAGACTAAATGTTAACAATTCGACATTCGCATTTCGTCATTTAAAGCACTTCGAAACTCGATATATGGGTTCTACACGTTTTGACAGAACAGAAACAAACTGAACCATGTTTCTACGGCCATTTCTCTCCTCGCCTGTAAACAAAACGAATCCTTCTTGGATCAAGTCATAACCCAAGATGAAAAATAGATTATGTAACACATAGTCTGAAAAGTTTTTAGTCTGACACATAGCTGTCGCCCTTTTCAAAAAATCCATATGATTTTTAAGAAGTACCAATCTTCAAACGATATGTATCAAAATTTCATGACTATTCGAATATTAATTTACAAGTTAGAGTGATTTTAGTGACGCTACTTTTGATATTTTTAAAACAGTGGAAAAAATCGAATTTCATGTGTTGATTAAACACTGTTTTTTAATGGGAAAAAATGCCGTTCAAGCAAAGCAATAGCTTGATAAGTTATGGGGATTTTGCCCCTAGAAAATCACTCATCATTTACTGGTATGCTGAATTTAAACGCGGTCGTACAGATACAAATTATGCTAAACACTCAACCAACAACAAGGTTCATCTGTATCCTCTATCGACCACCAAGTGATACTAACTTTAGAACACTTTTCGCTTCTCTCGCAGACACCATCGATCTTTTACAAATTAACTCTCCAAATGCTGAAATTGCCATCCTGGGCGACTTTAATGTCCACAACATCAACTGGCTTAAATATTCAAATACTACCGACGAACAAGGTCGTGAAGCCGAATCATTTTCAATCAGTTGTGGCTTAACACAGCTTATTGACGAACCAACACGGATTCCTGATCGAGACGGGGAGTTCGCCAGTCTTCTTGATCTGTTTTTAACCACCAATCCGGAGATTTACACGGTCAGCGTAAATCCGCCGTTAGGTTCTTCCGACCATAAACTTCTTTCGACATCGAGTATTCTACCAATCAGTGACAGGGAGGCGCCTAAACCGCGCAAGATTTGGCACTACAAATCTGCTAAATGGGAAGATCTCATGGAATATTTCCGAACTTTCCCTTGGTTAGACGTTTGTTTTCGATCCGACGACCCATCTGACTACGCTAGGGAGGTTCCCGATGTTATTTTGGCCGGTATGGAGGCTTACATCCCTTTTTCGAAGAAATGCCCTTCCAACGGCAAGCCTTGGTTTGACCGAAAATGCCAAGAAGCTGTTGCTTCTAAACATCTTACATACCGACAATGGCGTGAAAATCCTAACACCATAAATCATAACATCTTTGTTCGTGCCAGGAACAGATGCAAAGAAATTATTGACGAAACCAAGGAGGCACACGATCAACGGATTGGGCAGTCGCTAAGGCAGTTAGTCAAAATTTCACCAAATCCACCATACCAGCACTCACACGGCCAGATAATTCCATTTCAGCCACACCTGTTGAGAGAGCGAACTTGTTGGCTGAACTCTTTGCTTCACATTCTACTGTCGATTTCCAAGGAAAAACACCACCTACTATTCCCATAGTGCAGCCAAGGATGCCTGATATTGTCTTCGGACAGCGTATCATAAAACGTATTTTGATAAATCTAGACACCACAAAAGCTTCTGGCGCTGACGGAATACCTGCCATAGTTCTCAAAAACTGTGCGAGGGAACTAAGACCAGTTTTCTGTAGACTTTTCAACCTATCCTACAGAAAGGAAATATTTCCTTCCTGCTGGAAATGTGCCACAGTTCAGCCGATACCTAAAAAAGGCAAGAAGACCTTGCCAAATAACTATCGACCAATCGCACTGCTTTCAATAATATCGAAAGTCATGGAAAAGGCTGTCAATCAGCATCTTCTAAAATATCTTGAAGGATTCAACATTATTAGCGATCACCAATATGGCTTTCGTAAAAATAGATCAACAGGAGATCTTTTGACTCATGTAACACATGTTTGGAACAACGCAATTGAACACTTTGGAGAATCTCGAGCGGTTGCCCTTGACATATCCAAGGCATTCGTCCGTGTTTGTCACGATGGGGTGTTGGCTAAGCTACGTTCTTATGCTATGTCTGAAAAGTTTTGTTTGTATCTCTTCATTCACTTTGAACGCTCGGACATCGGCTACTCGGACGAATATCCGCAGAGAGCAAGAAGTCATTCAACTAAACAAGGACCTGAAAGAAATTCTATCTTGGGGTGACAGTAACCAAGTGGAATTTAACGTTGCAAAAACCCAGGCGGCAGTTTTTTTCTAAAAAAGTTAACGTTGCTGAACCCGACATAGTTATGTCGGGGCACTCTATTCCTCTAACATCCTCACTCAATTTGTTGGACGTTAATTTGGGAGCAAATATGTCCTGGCATGAACATGTTGCAGGCATAGCAAGGAGAGCTTCTCAAAAGTTGGGAATATTATTTCGAACTAGAAAGCTTTACACTTCACAACAACTGTTAATTCTTTACAAAGCTCAAATTCGACTAACTATGGAATACTGCTCCCATGTTTGGAGCTCCGCTCCCAAACATACACTGCATTTGTTGGATTCTATTCAGAGAAGAGCTGTTCGTCTGATTGGAGACCCGAAACTGACCGGCGGCCTTGATTCGCTGGAACATCGAAGAACGGTTGGCGACTTGAGCCTATTCTACAAGTATTTTTATGGAAAGTGTTCGAAGGATGTGGCTCACTTTATTCCTCCCAAAGCGGTGCATGTTAGAAGTACACGTCGCGCTAATACTTCACATCCGTATGAGGTTCAGCTTGTTAGTCCTCGTACAACGCTTTTCAAGCAGTCTTTTATATGGAGAACATCATCCCTTTGGAATAATTTGCCCAGGACTGTGTTTCCCACCGAGTACAATTTATAGCGATTCAAAAACAGCGTGAATCGCTTTTTGCGCACACGTGTCGCTCCTGTAGCGCTTTAGGGACTTCCCTGCAGCACGTGTGCTAGACCCATAAAAAAAACGCCCAATGAGATGATACACCGGAATACATAAAAAAATTCCACAAAATTGTTTTGGATGACCGTAAAGTGAAATTGCGTGAGATAGCTGACACCCTAAAGATATCAAAAGAACGCATATTTTGCATGAACATTTGGGCATGAGAAAACTTTGTTCGAAGTGGGTACCGCGTTTGCTCACAGTGGATCAAAAATAACAATGTGTTGATAATTCTGTGCGCTGTTTTGACCTGTTTAAGGGCAATAAAAATGATTTTTTCATGCCATATGTGATGATGGATGGAACATGGATCCACCACTACACACCGGAATCAAGTCGGCAATCAGCTGAGTAGGCAGCAGCCCCCTAAAGCTGCTCGAAGCGACAATAGTCGGCTGGGAAGGTTTTGACCTCTGTATTTTGAGATGCGCAAGGAATAATTTTCATCGATTATGCTGAGAAGGGAAAAACCATCAATAGCGAATATTATATAAAGTTATTGATGCGTTTGAAGACAGAAATCGCAAATGAACAAGAGAAAAGTGCTCTTTCATCAAGACAACACTGTGTCACAAGTCAATGGTTACGATGGCAAATTTGCATGAATTGAAGTTCGAATGGCTTCCTCAACCACCGTATTCCCTAGATTTGGCTCCCAGCGACTATTATCTCTTCGCAGACTTTAAAAAAAAAATCTCACAGGAAAGAGATTTGACTACAATGAAGAAGTTATCGCCAAAACTGAGGCCTATGTTGAAGGCAAAGCCAAATTCTCAAATCAATAACGAATATTATATAAAGTTATTGGTGCGTTTAAAGGCAGAAATTGCAAAGAACGGTCCCAAATGAACAACGAAAAAGGGCTCTATCATCGAGACAATGCACCGTGTCACAAATCAATGGTTACGATGGCAAAATTGCATGAATTGAAGTTCGAATTGCTTCCTCATCCACTGTATTCTCCAGATTTGGCCCCCAGCGACTATTATCTATTTGCAGACATCAAAAAAATACTCGCGGGAAATTTGTCTCCAATGAAGAAGTTATCACCGAAACTGAGACCTATTTTGAAGACCAAGACAAATCCTTCTACAAGAAATGTATAAAAATGTTATAAAAGCGTTGGACTGTTTGTATCGCTCTTGATTGATGAATAAAGTCGAATTTTGCAAAAAAAAATGTGTTTTAGACCAAAAACTTTTCAGCCTACGTGTTATAACAACATAATAAGAAAAGGAAGCTGGAACCATGGAAGTGAAAGAGCAGCATTTATGGTAAAGGCTAAATTGCATCCAATGAAAGTGTCGGTATGTGTCTGGTGGGATTGCAGGGGAATAATTTTTTACGAGCTTCTTCCACCTGGCCGAACAATAACTGCGGAGAAGTATTGTGAGCAACTCACCCAACTCAGTGTTGAAATCCAAGCAAAACGCCCAAATTTGGTTAATTGAAAAGGCGTCATCTTTCACCGTGACAACGCTAGACCACATGCCGCTCAACAGCAACTGCAAAAACTTAAGGAGTTAAAATGGGAAATCCTCCAGCACCCGCCGTATTCCTTTGACTTTGCCCCTTCAAATTTTCATCTGTTTCGTTCTCTGCAAAATAATTTTAATGGCAACAAGTTTGATTCTATGGAAGAATTGAAAAAAACTACCTTACGACTTTCTTTGAGGAGAAACCACGGAGTTTCTACAAAAGAGGAATTCAAAAACTTGTAAAACGATGGGAGAGAGTTATAGAAAAATGATGGAGAATATATTATTGATTAATAAGTACTGTTTTTCGTGAAAATGTGTTGTATTTAATTTGGTTTCTTATCGTTCACGAACTTTGCAATCACCCAATAATAAGATTTATCCAACTCTGCAAAATTAGCGTTCATCTCGGCTTTAATTTCATCATTCGTAGTGAATTTTCGTCCAGTCAGCCATTTTTTCAGGTTTGGAAAAAGAAGTAATCGCTAGGTGACAAATCTGGCGAATACGGTGGATATGGAAGCACTTTGAAGCGAAGGTCATACAGTTTTGTAGCAACAATCTGAGACAATTAGACCATACCTTCTTTTTGCTACTAAAACGTTTTAATTGAAATTTTATTTATTTTTTTAGTTATTTCACATAGATTTCGGCCATATCCTTGGTCATTTTAAAGAAAAATTCGGGATCAAAAGAGAACGGGCGCCGTTTGTGTTAACGCACGATTTTGTATATGTGATTAACAAGGGACAGAAACCTCAACAGGGAACGGCTTTGGAATTTAAGATCTTTCAGGAATTTTGTGAAAAGGTAAGGGCATTTTTTGAACAATTAATTTTTAGGACTGAAATACTTCTTAGAATCATTAAGTACAGAGGGCGTCCCAAAAATAAGATCAAATGTATTTCGCTTATTCATGAACAGAGCGTAACTCCGGACTTTGGGACCTTTAACCGAAGCGGCGGCGCGTGTCTTGGGTGTGTGCACCACAGTTTTACAAAAAAATTCTACTCTCCGCAGCGAAAACTTCATTCCATATCATTTTCCCAGCGTAAATGATGCCTCAAGAATCGAAATGATTAAAATATGGGTGCAAAACTTGAAAAAAACTGGTTCCACTTTGAATATACGTCGAACAGGGTGACGAAAGACATCAAGAAGCCATGCTAATGTGCGGTTCTTTGGAGTGTTAGTTCTCTACAATTTCGACCTCTTAATTAGCAAACGATTAAGTGCCGTAAAAGGTCTAGGTTGAACCAGATAACAAAAACTTTTACTTAGGTACAGATACCGGAGATTAGTGTAAAAATATCTAGATATAGATTTTGGGAAATAAGAATATCTAGCACTCAAACATCTTCTAGTTTTGCTACTTGATTTCCAGGTGCCTCAGAGCGAAAGTCTTGCGACATTCTTGCTTGTTGTCGACGCCGTAGTTGATCCGGAATGTCTTGTACCGTTGTAAAAATCTGCAATGTTACATGGCATCGACGAGATCTTCAATAATTTTTAGTCCGTATCATCTTTTGCCTTCTTGCCTTCAAAAATGGAAAGCGGCTGGGTATTCTTCATTCACTAGCGCTGTACATGGGATGAAAGCAGTGTACTTTAAAATGAGGCAAGGCAGCGGTCAGGAATTCAGCTACAGAACTGAATTTTATTGCTAAAGCCCTTACGAATTTCTTCTGAATTCCTAACAAATCTAGAAATATAGCATCAGAAGCATTAATATTTCCTTAAGATGGTTTTACTTATGAAATAATGTATCATTTTTTATTATATTTCTCTTTTAGGCCTTCATGATTTTAAGAAAACATGGTAATTTAATTCTTTCCTTATTTGCTATGATGATCTCTACTGGTCTTCCCGAACTCGGTTCTGAGAAAGATCTTCAATATTTACGTGAAACATTGGTGAGTTCTAAAAATTATGATCGAATTACTTATTATTAGGATTAATAACTAGGAGTCCTCGTCTTACACACAAGCGTAGGATTCCTTGTTTCAAAAAGAAAATGTATTATATTTTTCGATTTTCGAAAGTTGCTTTAGAGCACTGCGGTGGAGCGGTGAGACTCGAAAATGTGCACATGTAAATATCTACGGAAGATTAGCTGTGATTTTTCTCAATTTATTTTGATATCGATATAATAAATAAATATAAATAATAAAAATATATTTATTCCTGCCAACAAATCATAGTTGTTACACATTAAACTTAAGCTTAATACTACGAGAACTAATACATGAAAAGACAATTTCCCTCCCAGTAAAAACCAAATTACAAGGCAATAATACATTTTAAGCGATGCACAATTTTCTTAAAGAAGAATGTACGGGCATCACCATTTCATAATCTACTATTAGTGCTTATTACAAATGTACTAGAACCATCTTATTTTAAATACATACTTTATTTATTTTCTCAATAATGATCTATTTTGTTATCAAGCAACCAGTTAGTCAATTTATTTTTTACCAACCTATATGGCTTCACCCTTAGTTCGTGAGGAATTATATTAAAAATCCTCGGAGCAGAAAAAGATAGGGACCTTTGAGTAGCACTAAAGGGGGTAGATAGTACATACACATTGTTCAGGGTAATTAGTCTAGTATGAATAGAGTGATCAACTCTGTTTACCTTATGTTTGTTATTCAGTAAAATTCTTACCACCGATTTTATGTATAATTGCTTCAGCGACAAAACCCTAGCCCCATCGTATAGTTGGTCCGTAGGAAATCTTCGCGGTTTGAACAGTATTATTTTTAGAATCCTTTTCTGGGTTATTACTAAAGACGAAGATACCGAATCATGCACGGACCCACAAACTACCAAGCCATAGCCTATCACTGACTCCACAAGTGCTTTATATACATATAATAAATATTTCTTGGGTAACCATTGCCTAATCTGATAAAACCTAAAATACATTTTTCGAATTTTACTTGTTATATAATCTATGTGAGAATCTCATCTTAAATGCGAATCTAGGTATACACCCAAATATTTAATGTTATCGGTGGAACAGATCTTCAGATTGCAATCACAAGCAGCAAAGTTATTACAGCCAGGTTCATGAATTTTTATAAAATTCTTGTCGAGATAATTCCTTTTATTAAACGTAAAGGCTATAAATTTTGATTTATCAATATTTAAGGTTAATAAGTTCAAATCCAACCACAACCTTATCTTACTCATAGCCAGTTCTGCCTTCTCAAAGACCCGGCCCCATATTTTATCCTGTAACATTATGACAGTATCGTCGGCATAACAAGCCATAGATCCTTGAGATAAAATACGCAAAAGGGTATCTATGTATATTGTAAATAACAATGGCCTAAGCACTGGGCTCTGCAGCATACCGCCCTCAATTGGAAGTGATGAGCTCATTGATTCTCCTATTTTTACTTGTTGCGTACGTCCGATCAGATATGATTTTATTAGATCATACGGGATACCTCTAATTCCAATATGCTCAACTTTCTCCAACAATAGGCGGTGAGACACAGTGTCAAAAGCCTTTGTCAGGTCCAAGAATATCAAAAGTGATTTATTGCCATCGTCGAGGTTCTCAAAAATATGGTTTACTACCCTTATAAGAGCATCTTCAGTACCCAACTTCTGTTTAAAACCATACTGCGCATCGGATATTAATTTATTTTTATTTTTTTAATCGTCCAGGTGCAACTTGATACATTTCTCAATAATTTTACTCAGGTTGCTGATAATTGCAATGGGACGACAATTCGTAATTTCGTTACGCGAACCATCCTTATGTATAGGCGTTATAGTACATTTCTTTAAACTGTCAGGGAAATAATCCAGCTCGAAAAATTAAATTTACTATATGGGATATGGGTTTGAGAATAAATCTGTGGTATCGTTTTAGAAAATCTACTTTAAGGTTGTCGTCGCCAGCACTTGAAGCGTTTTTAAGTGAGTTTATAATTTGAATTATTTCAAAACCCATTATCGGGGCCAGAAAAAGTGATCCAGGTACTCTAGGGACACTATCAGGAATGACATCTGTATTAGGAACAGTTATACTATTAGCTAATTTCTTTCCTATCCCAGAAAAAAATTTATTAAACTCATCTGCTCTGAGTTTTTCGTCTAGAATTTCAATTCCTTTATCATTGGAAATTACTCCTATTTTCTGATTATTTTTTTGACTATTGCTAGCCGACTTTATTAAATACCAAATTTTTTTAGAGTCACCTAAGTTTAGCTGAAATAAATTAGTATAATAATCAACTTTGGTTTTATTTATTAGCTTAGTCAACATTTTACGGTGATTTTTATACATATTAAGAGCTGCAAAATTCTCAGGGTCTCTAGAAGATATTCTTTTTAATTTGTCACGCTGACGTATAAAATTGAGCAATCCTTGAGTAATCCAAGGTTTAATTCGTCTCTTATTGCATACAATAAATTTGCGAAGTGTGGATCTATCAATAATAGACTTTAGTTTATTTATAAAAATATCTGTACATTCGTTTACATCCTCACAGTTCAAAACATCCCACTAATGTACCCCTTCCCAGCTTTGAAAATGATCAGTAAAGCCCTGGTTCAGAATCGCCCCATGGATTGCACACCGCTGCCCGTGCTTTACAAAGAAATGATCTATACAAGTTGCACTGTTTCTGTCTCTCCTGGTTGCTTGATTAATTATACAATTAAAACCCTTTTCGTTTAAAGAATCTATGTAATTACCAACAATTAAACTATTTCTGTCTAGAAGGTTTATATTGGTATCTCCGCAGAAAATTTCATTATCATAAAAAATGTAAATTTTTGTCATTTAGGAATATTTCCAGACAATTCAAAAATACATCAACCTGTACAGATGGAGGTCTATATATAGCAGTTAAACATAAAGTTACATTACACATATAATGTGGAAGGAATAATATTGTACCGTATGTATTTAAATCTAGTCAGTATTATTTTTCAGGTGCTTAATAAAACGGACGAGGAAGCGCTAGCACACTTTAGAGCGAAATTCGACGAGGCTTTGTCAAATTCGTGGAAAACATCGTTAAATTGGGCGTCACACAATATATCAAAGAATAACAAAGGGTAGTAATTTTTAAATAGCTTTATTTTTTTTTTATTTAAGATTTTAATTTAAGCATAACTCGAAATCAATAAAAATGTGCCAATATTGTTTAAGTATTCCAGCGAAAAAATAGGAAGAAATAATAATTTCATTGAATATTTTACTTATTCTTGTTTTATTTATTGTAGCCTTATCCCTTACCTCTTAAATTACCATGTAGAAAGAATTTACTTAAAGAAACGTTAGAAATACCCTCCAGTCAGGCTCAAAGCCCGATTGAAAAAATGTTTTTTTAATTCCCGCATAAACAGAAGTATTGGAGAAAAATAACCCTTCGAGATTTTTTCATTTATTCACGGCAGGGACCTTAGATCACGAAAAACATAATTTCCCATTTCCATTGGTCAGTCTGTCTGTTAGCTCGAACAAAATGATATTTCAGTCGTAAACACATAATACTTTAAGTACAAAATGAACTTTGAAGCGATATCGTCTATACTCTTTAAACCATATCACTTTAATGGAAGGCGTACACTTTGATAAATTTTGTTTAGTTTCCATACTGTGTGAATTTTTCTTAATCTTTGATTGTGATAATGTACAGAGTTATTGATTATAACTAGAGCACCCTTTTCACTAGCTTATTTAAAGAGTTAGGGAAAAAAAAATGTTAAATACAAGAGTTGTAGCATTTTTTAACAGTTTTTTTTTATGGAGTTAAAACAAGGACAGTCATCTTTTTTCTGTACGTATGTGGCACAAAACTTTACTTTTACGAAGTGGAACATCCTTTCGATTATTTTTTAGTTTTGTGGAGCTTTTAGTATGGTATTATTCACAATCGTAATTAACAAAGAGAGATTCGACAATGCTGTAAACAAAAGAGCACAGAGAAGATGTTAACTGCATCCAGAATTTGTCTGAATTGATTATCTGTTTTGATTGGTGTTGTCAATCGTCTCAAATTCTGGTTACTATAAACATCTCAGTATCTTGACAATAACGGAAATTGACATTTATTTATGTTTAAAATTTTAATAGTGGCAAATAAAAACTAAGGGTTAGTATAAAAATGTTTTTTTCGGAGAGTGAAAAAAGGGATAAAAACGATATATTTATTAAAAATGTTGATGACCAAGGCCGGATATATACAAGACTTTATTGAAGGTAAAGAAGAATCCCTGCCTTAAATATATTTCTAAGAATATATAACCACACCTTAATTAAAACAAAAGAAAATAAATATACAGTTTTTAAATCGATACATGGAGAATTTCACCTAAAAAATCGGTTACTGTGAAAAAGTGTGGAGTATCGTCGTACTGCGAGATTATTTTCCCATGATTATGTCGTACCAAATTTCTAGCAATTTCTGATATTGTTTCCATTTAAATTTTTATTAAAAAATATCCGCCGCTGTAGCGTGCGGTCTACCAAAAAATTTTAGATCTACCCTGCTATAACATTGCTATACAATAATAATTGATGAGACGAACAATTTGTTGTTAATAATGATTTTATTACGAATATATTTACCACTAATATCTATAAACAGAGGCAATATCCTTTAAAAAACTAACAAATTGGTCGACTTCGTTCTTCCTTAATATCTTCCAGAATAAATGGTCCGATGTGATTGAAGATGGTTTAATGGTACTCCCCTCATTTTCTTTAAGCTGTAAATTTTAGCATCTAGCCACGACTGTTCAATAATGTGTGTATGAACTCCTGTAAGCGGATCAACATAATTTTGCTGGTGATTAACGGTTTGATGGTTGAAACCTCACCTGTCAAGATTCCTATACGCTGTCCACTCGTCGGAATGATTAACAGAGTGAAATTGAATGTCTCGTTCTATAATTGGCATTTATATGTTTTCATCTTTCTTTTCCACAATAAAATATCGTACTGCTCGTTTTGTTATCAAACCAAAAACCCGCGGTCCATCTATTCAACTACCCTGGTTTCGATTGTTTTGCACCAGAGCATTGCTATCTTCAGATTCAGGTTGTAAGGGCCTTCCCGTTTATATTTTCGGCGACCCGCGAATCGCGCTTTATCAATTCGTATAGGATCGTGTTGCTGCCAATTAATTGTCCTCTGAAATTGACTGACACAATTGAGGAGCACACTTCACGGCACATGTTATACCCATCACTTATGGTATGTGATGACCTTCCAGACAGTTTTCCACATGTTGTATTCGGAATGTCGTGCACGAACATAAACACCAATTTCAAAATATGGCATAAGCTTAAATTATAATGTAAGTTGCCGTTCAAATCCATATAATGGAAGAATTCATTTCCGCTTCTAAACGATTTTGTTGTTTGGCAGCCTTTTCTAGGACAACGTAAGAGTGGACGAAACGCTCCTCCACGATCGCGTTTCCTTTTTCTTTGAATTCCGCACCATACCTATCACAGATGTTATTTTCATCATTCTGCATAAGTAGATTACGCGTTTGCAAAAAAGTCACTGCTGCATCTTCGTTAAAAGTGATATTAATATAAAAATTTCGTAAAAGCATGGCTTCTTTTGAAATATAGTATTAGCAACTTGTCATTGTCATTAATAGCGAAACTTACCCTATTGTTTTATTGCTTTGCTTAGAAACGTATTTATTTACATCACACGCAACAATTAAGATTTGCAGGTAGATCGCATACTACAGTGGCACCAAAAAATATTAATATTTTAAATATTAATTAATGTAACCCGAACGAACTGATGGTCAGTGTTTTATTTCTCGTATCGCCCGAAGGTTTTCGTTAGCCCAAAAGTGAACATATTTTTTTAATTAAAAATTTCGGCTGTTAAAAAAACTGTCTCCTTCATCCAAACAGTTTGTATAAACAGCTGCGTATCTTGTATCATAAGTTGCATTATCTCGTGGCAAAAGTCTAATTCTTTGTTTTGGCTGGTTAAATAGTGCACTGGTATAGTTAAAAACCATATTCCTGCAAACTATTCTGAATTGTTTTCCCAAAATCTTCAATAGCGTCTGTTGTAGAACCTGCAGGAGTAAATATTGGGTTTCGCTTAGTTTTCATAACAGTAAAGTATCGGGAAAATGTCAAAAAGTACAATTTTCTTCGTAGTTATCTTCTCCTTGGGCGTTCTTTTTTTTCATTTAAACGTTGTTTCGGTCAAGATGAAGTTATATATTCTTGGAAATATATTTAATCTAGGGATTTTTCGTTTCATTCCATAGAGTCTTGTATATTCTTGTTGTGCTTGCTTTTTGTTATAACCATTTTTTACAAATATTTTTTATATATCTCATTTTTTACTTACTACTATCAAGATTCTTGACATCAAAAATTTATGTTATATATGAGGGTTGCATGATAACTACCGGGCCTTGACAAGTAAAAAACAGTTTTATGTGTAAAATATTTTAGCTCGATCCACTTAGTCTAGATCTTTTGTATCCCATTTAAAAAATACGAATTCTCCAACTCATCAAAATAGGCGTTTGTTTCAGCATCGTCTTAGCCAAATTTTTTTCCGTCGAGCCATTTTTTCATATTGGGAAATAATCGCTTGTGACTAAATCTGGCGAATATGGTGGATGCGGAAGCAATTCGTATCCTAACTCGTGGAATTTTGCCATGGCGATGATACAAGTGTGAACGCGTGTATTGTCTTGATGAAAGAGAATTTTTTCTTCTCCAAATGCGGACGTTTTTCTTTCATAGCATGGTTGAAACGATTCAGTTGACATAATATTTTCCATTAATTGTTTTGCTTTTTTGAAGGTAATCGACGTTGGTTATGCCATGTGCATCCCAAAACACTGTGGCCATGACTTTGTTGGATGATAAAGTCGCCTTGGTCTTCTTTGGCGCCGGTTCGCCACCGAAAATCCACTGTTTGGACTGTTCTTTGGTCTCTGGTGTGCTGTGAAGAATCCATGTTATGAATCGACGCCAAAATTCATTCCGATCGCGCTTTAACAACAACCTTCTTTTGAAGTTGACATACGTGCGTGTTTATTGTCAATTGTGAGCAATCGCGTCACCCATCTTGCGGAAAGCTTTCTTATATACAAATGAGTTGTTAAAATGTTCTGCACCTGTTCAATGGAGATACTCACAATCTCGGCAATCTTACGCACTTTAACTCTCCGATCTCTCCGATCATCATCACTATATATGGGATTTTTTTCAATCATCTCTCATGTGGTAACTTCATTTGGACGACCTGGACGTTTTTCATCAAAAATGCTGTACGGCGCCGCGTTTGAATTCAGCTGTCCAATATTTTATGGTCGATAAACTGCGCTGAGTTCCGCTTTTATCTCATCATTCGTTTCTTTCGAAAAATAAATATTTTATCACTGCTCGATATTCAATTTTCTCCAATGCTGTAAAATCACAAAAATTGTTCTATTTAAATAGTTGCCGCTCACAAACTAAATCACGCAGCGACTTGAAAATTTGACAGGATTCTTGTAAAAGGTTATGTTTACGAAAAATATAATTTTTTAAATAGTAGTAGCGCCATTTCTAGCCGAGGCTAGATACTTATCATACAACTCTCGTAATTATAAATGGTCAACTTTGGCAAAGTTAGAAAAAACATTTTACCTTCTTTATTGTTCACAATAATGCTATAAAAAATATTTGCGTTTCTAGAATTAAGAATTCTATAAATCTGAAAACTAATATACAATTTAAATATTATATATAAACTAGCCATGCCCGCGGCTTCGCTCGCGTGGACTTGATTCACTACTATCGTCACTGCTTATTCCTTATGTTACCTAACGTAATAAAATATGCCATTATTTCCCCTTATCTTCCATTATTTCTTCTTATCTCCCATTATCTCTACATATTTTCCATTATCTAGGCTTATCTGTGCTCATCTCCCATTATTTGTCCTTATCTCCCATTATTTCTCATCTCCCATTATTTCTCCTTATCTCCCATTATCTCACCATAACTCCCATTATCTTCTCACTGCTTATCTCCCATTATTTCTCCTTATCTCCCATTATTTATACTTATCTCCCATTATCTCACCTTATCTCTCATTATCTAGGCTTATATCGAATTATATAGAACATATGTATAAATTTATAAAAACACGTAAATCGGATAAACGGTTCTCAAGTAATAAGCGCACTAACGGACAGAGAGACAGAGAGACGTTGCATTTTAGATATATTATATTCGTTGCAACATGATATTGTTTCATATTTAATGGTTAAGGCAGTGTATTGCAAGAGAACGCGCTAACGGTAACATTTTTTCCGACTTGACTCACTACTATCGTCACTGCTTATTCTTTATGTTACCTAACGCAATAAAATATATCCTATATCCTGGCCAGAGAGCATATGTATGTTTAAAAAAAAAAGCACGTAAAATCGGATAAGTGGTTCTGCAGTGATAAGCGCACAAACAGACACAGAGACGTTGCATTTTATATATATAATAGATATCCTTTGCTACATGATAATATTCCGTATTTACTGGTTTAGGCAGTGTATTGCAAGAGAACGCGCTAGCGGTTAAACTTTTTTCCGATTTGATTTACTGTTATCGTCACTGCTTATTCTCATGTTACCTAACGTAATAAAATATAGCCTATAACCTGGCCAGAGAACATATGTATGTTTTTAAAAAAAAAACACGTAAATCGGATAAGTAGTTTTCCAGTGATAAGCGCACTAACGGACAGACAGACAGACAGAGAGACGTTGCATTTTATATATATGATAGATATAGATTATTATTATTATATAACCTGGTCAAAGAATATAAGTATGAATTTAAAAAAAGACACGTAAATTGAATAAGTGGTTCTCGCGTGATAAACGCACTAATGGACAGACAGAGAGACATTGCATTTTAAATATATTATAGATATAGATTATTATTATTATATAACCTGGCCAAAGAATATATGTATGAATTTAAAAAAAAGACACGTAAATCGGATAAGTGGTTCTCGCCTGATAAACGCACTAATGGACAGAGAGACATTGCATTTTATATAGATTATAGATATCCTCTGCTACATAATATAGTTCCATATTTAATGATTTAGGCTGTGCATTGCAAGGGAACGCGCTAGCGGCAAACTTTTTTCCGACTTCATTCACTATTATCGTCACTGCTCATTCCTTATGCTACCTATCGTAATAAAATATAGCCTATAATCTGACCAGAGAACATATATATGTGTTTTAAAAAAAAGTAAGTAAATCGGATAAGTGGTTCTCCAGTGATAAGCGCACTAACGGACAGACAGACAGACGACAGACAGAGAGACGTTGCATTTTATATATATTACAGATTTAAAAATTATAAAGTTTTTGTCATATGTCAAAAACTATTGTTTTTAACATGTGACACAAATGACACACACACATATAATAAGTGATCATTATATATTTATTAATTTAAATACTAGTTGTAATTGTGTAAAAGTGGATTTATTTTGAGAATCCCGTGCGCAAAAAATCATCCACATCGACCGCAACACCGAATCGCTTTGACAGAAAGACGATGCTGTGTGTTTAGTGGGACCAGAGGGGCGTGGTCTATTATGAGCTGTTAAAACCTGGGGGGGAAACGGTTAATACTAAACGTTACCAACAACAATTGACCGATTTGAACCGTTCGCTGCTTGAAAAAAGGTCAGAATACCGAAAGAGGCAGCACAAAGTCATTTTTCTTCATGACAATGCTCCATCACATACGGCAAAACCAGTTCACGACACATTGGAAGCACTCAGCTGGAAGTTCGACCCCATGCGGCTTACTCACCAGACTTGGCTCCTTCCGATTACCACTTGTTTGCATCGATGGGTCTCGCACTTGCTGAGCAGCGCTTTGGTTCGTACGAAGATGTGAAAAAAATGGCTCGATGAATGGTTCGCAGCAAAAGGGGAAGATTTTTACTGGCGTGGTATTCACAGATTCCCCGAAAGATGGGAAAAATGTATAACAAGCGATGGAGCATACTTTGAATAAAGCACTTTTTATCATTGTTCCGAATTTAACATGTTTTTTTAGAAAAAAAAATCGCATTTCATACTTGTACACCTGGTATTATCTATGTATCTGCGATTTCTCTCAGACGTTAGTCATCATTATTATATCCTTCAAATATAACTTTAACATTTATGCCATAGTTATTACGTAGATATCTGATGTATTGTTGACAAATGTCGGAAAAAACCTTTGATTTTGTTCCGATTTTAATCTATGAAGTAACATACCACCATCAATGATATAGAAAAACTTATTAACATCGGTTTCACATTGTTCAAAAATATCATATATGATGATTTAGTCGTTTTCCTCATTCCAGCATTATCAAAAGAGAAAAAGGACTCGTAGTCAAAATACTTTCTAAGTTCGTTATTAGTTTTTTCTCAAAAACATATACGTTGAAAAATTAAATTTGAATATACATTTAATATATACAATAATGTATATATTAATCTTGACTCTCATTATACTGCATGTTTATGTTGTAAAAATTGACAAATTTAATTTTTGTTAGAAATTTTTGCTTAAAAACTATTTCTTATAATACACTCTCAATAAAAAAAAATTACTTTTTAATAAATATCGTGAAAAAAAAATGAATTTTTTCCATAAATATTATTATTGTTTAAACAATATAAATATTTATGTCTCCCCCACTACAATATTTCTGATTTCAAAAAATATATTAAAACAAATATTTAAAAAAAATTATCAAAGTCAGAACAGTTCTTGAGGATTAAGAAGTGAAAACCTTCATTGATTCGACTCAGTGGAAATTGACCAGACTCTAGGAGTGATAACATAACCCCAAAATGAAGCTTCATCGGAGACGGTTTTCTCTTTGTGTTTTTCGCTGAGCAATGGTTCCTTGATTGTACTCCGCCACTTCAAATCGTTAGCTGGAAATGAGTGCCAATCGTTTTGATACGATATATTCAAACCTTTCTGCTTTAGTTTTTGCGCCTCTCGGCGCAAAGTTAATTGAGGATTTCGGAAAAACATGTTTATAATCATTTTGCGTCCTTGTCCGACACTTTTCCTCTCGAACTACGTTCTGGTAAATCGTCAACATTTTTTAACTGAGAGTATCGTTTCACCCACTTGCTAACGAATGCCCTAACACGTAGTCTGAAAAGTTTTTGGTCTAGCTATTTAAAAAACATTTTTTTTTTTGCAAAATTCGACTTTATTCATCAATATAGTCTCCTTAAAGAACGATATAATCAGTCCAATGCTTTTGTAACATTTCTATACCTTTCTTTTAGAAGGATTTGTCCTCGCCTTCAAAATAGAGCTCAGTTTCGGCGATAACTTCTTCATTGGTGCCAAATCTCTTTCCCGCGAGTATTTCTTTGAGGTCTGCGAATAGATGATAGTCCCTGGGGGGCCAAATCTGGAAAATACGGTGGATGGGGTAGCAATTCGAACTTTAATTCATGCAATTTTACCATCGTAACCATTGACTTGTGACACGGTGCACCATCTTGATGAAAGAACACTTTTTTCTTGCTCATTTGGAGCCGTTTCTTTGCGATTTCTGCCTTCAAACGTACCAATAACTTTATATATTATTCGCTATTGATGGTTTTTTCCCTTCGCAGAATAGACAATGAAATTATTCCATGTATCCCAAAATACAGAGACCAAAACATTCCAGCCGACTGTTCTATCTTTGGTCGCTTCGGGCGGCTTTCACCGAGTGCTGTTCACTCAGCTGACTGCCGATTTGATTTCGGTATGTAGTGGTGAATACTTGTTTCATCCATTGTCACATATTGCATGAAAAAAAAAACGTTATTTTGATATCTTTAGGGTGTCAGCTATCTCACGCAATCTCACTTTACGGTTATCCAAAACACTTTTGTGGATTTTTTTTTAAATATTTTCCGGTGTAATCACCTCATTTGGGCGTCCAGAGGATTCAACATTTTTATTTTTTTATGGGTCTAGCACACGTGCTGCAGGGAAATCCTAAAGCGCTACAGGACCGACACGTGTGCGGAAAAAGCGATTCACGTTGTTCTTGAATCGCTGTAAATTGTACTCGGTGGTAAACACAGTCCTGGGTAAGCCATTCCAAAGGGATGATGTTCTCCATATAAAGACTGCTTGAAAAGCGTTGTACGAGGAGTAACAAGCTAAACCTCATACGGATGTGAAGTATCAGCGCGACGTGTACTTCTAACATGCATCGCTCTGGGAGGAATTAAGCGGGCTATATCCTTCGAACACTCTCCATGAAAATACTTGTAGAATAGACCCAAGTCACCAAGGTTCCAGCAAATCAAGGCCGCCGGTCAGAATCCCCGTAACATTTATCAAGCCATTGCTTGAACGATATTTTTTCCCATCAAAAAACAGTGTCTAATCAACACACGAAATTCGATTTTTTACATTGTTTTGAGAATATCAAAAGTAGCGTCACTAAAACCACTGTAACTTGTAAACTAATCGTCGAAATGTTATGAAATTTTGACACGTATCGTTTGAAAGATGGTACTTCCTAAAAATCATATGAATTTTCATCTATTTGTCAGACCATAAAATTTTTAGCCTACGGGTTAGTTAGCAGCCGCTGTAGGCGTCATTTTCGGACCTTCTGGATGATTACATAGGAGCACAGCCTCGAAGCGCGAAGCGTTGTTTGCAGAGGTGCCAACAATAACCTCAAAAAAGATGACATTTCTTTGATCGACTACAAAGTATAGGCGACACGTTCTTGACAGACTGTATTTCTTTAGTCTATGGCAGGACCAAACCGCAGAAAAACTGTAAGACTAAAAAAGATCTTACAAATGAAAATCAATGAGCTCAAGAGAAATAAGAGAGCCAAAGCAATGACACAAAGGCATGAAGCAACGTCAAATTAACCCGATATCACTTATCTATAATATATATAAAATGCAACGTCTCTCTGTCTGTCTGTCCGTTAGTGTGCTTGTCACTCGAGAACCACTTATCCGATTTACTTTTTTTTTGTAATTCATACATATGTTCTCTGGCCAGGTTATATAATAATAATCTATATAATATATATAAAACACAACGTCTCTCTGTCTGTCTGTCCGTTAGTGTGCTTATCATTCGTGAACCACTTCTCCGATTTGCGTGTTTTTTTTTTAGAAAATACTCGTACATATGTTTTCTGGCCAGTTTATAGAATATATTTTATTACGTTAAGTAACATAAGGAATAAGCAGTGACGACAATAGTGAATCAAGCCCACGCGAGCGGAGCCGCGGGGCACGGCTAGTGCAATGTGTAAAATAAATTAATATACCAGGTGTACAAGTATGAAATGCGGATTTTTTTTTTCTAAAAAAAACATGTTAATTCGGAAGAATGATATAAAGTGCTTTATTCAAAGTATGCTCCATCGCTTGTTATACATTTTTCCCATCTTTCGGGCAATTTCTGAATACTACGCCAGTAAAAATCTTCTCCTTTTGCTGCGAACCATTCATCGAGCCATTTTTCACATCTTCGTACGAACTAAAGCGCTGCTCAGCAAACGGTTCAAATCGGTCAATTGTTGTTGGTAACGTTTAGTATTAACCGTTTCCCCAGGTTTTAACAGCTCATAATAGACCACACCCCTTTGGTCCCACCAAACACAGAGCATCGTCTTTCTGTCAAAGCGATTCGGTCTTGCAGTCGATGTGGATGGTCCGCCTCGGTCTACCCATGATTTTTTGCGCTTGGGATTCTCAAAATAAATCCACTTTTTCATCCCCTGTAACTATACGATGCAAAAATGACTTTCTTTTGTACCGAGCGAGCAAAATGTCACACGTGTTTTTGCGCTTTTCCATTTGCCTGTCGTTCAACTCATGTGGTACCCATCTACCGGTCTTCTGAATCTTTCCCATCTCTCGTAGCCGACTGGAAACAGCTTGTTGACTAACGTCCAATTGCTCGGCGAGTTGTTTTTGTGTTTGCGAATCATCTTCGTCCAACAATGCTTGCAGTTCCACATCTTCGTATTTTTTTGGCGGTTTTCCACGTTCCTTGTCTGCAATATCTTACGATGGAGCATGTTCACCGTAAGCTTCTCGAAGTAATCGGTATGATTCAACAGCAGTTTTTTTCAAATGAAAACAAAAAAATTAATGCTGTCCGCGAATGCTCTTTGTTCGGTATAAATTTCGACATATTGAACACAACACTATGCACACACTTTTCCAATTTATCACTGCTGCGCGTTCTGACACTTGTTGATGACACAACAAAATGGCGCAGTGTCAAATCTTTATAGCACAAACTGCATTGGTGCATTTCATACTTGTACACCTGCTAAATAAATAAATTGTATTGAAAATGTGTTATCCTGCAGGTAAAGTTTTGACGTACACTCTAAAAATATTGTGTTATATCATGTCTTAAAAAAAATATTAAAACGATGGTAATTTCTAGTCCGCAGTGTCTTATTATAGACTTAAGAGGTTTATAACTTGTAATTATTATGTTGTTTTCTCTACAACTCTACCATTAAATACCTTTTTAAGAGAATCTACATAAATTTTAATCAACACATTGGCTCATATCCAAATTGGGAAATTATGAACAAGCGATTAAGGTCATTTAAGGCTCATTATTACAAAAAAAATTGTCGCCTTCGTAAAATATATTATTATTATCAAATTATTGAAATTCTAAGTATGGCTCGTTCGTATGCTAAAAATGACGCTTTCGCCCTTGTTTTCAAGAAAAATGTTGTGTGTCTTTGGGTGATTGCGTGTTGCTGTTATAAGTATTTCAAAATTGGAGGGAATTTTGGGGAAAAGAATGGAATCAGCCTGAATTTTAACGGTATTTTAACGCAGTTAAGTTTACCATAGATAAGTAAAATTTATGACTTTGTTGGTTTGGAGTTTGGGTTTACAGTAGTAAAACATATGTCGGAAAACTAGCAATTAAGTGACCATGTCGCTCAAGTAAGAACATGTCACCTATAACGGTAAAAGGAATTCTTTTTTTTTCAGGCTCTTGTTGATACCCCTGCAAACAATACTTTGTGGCGAGAGATTCATTTCTTATCTTATTTATTGTTAACTAGCAGTGCCCGCGGCTCCGCTCGCTTGGACTTGATTCACTACTATCGTCACTGCTTATTCCTTATGTTACCTAACGTAATAAAATATCTGCCATTATTTCCCCTTACCTCCCATTATTTCTCCTTATCTCCCATTATCTCTACATAATTTCCATTATCTAGGCTTATCTCTGCTCATCTCCCATTATTTCTCCTTATCTCCCATTATTTCCCCTTATCTTCCATTATCTTACCTTATCCCCTATTATCTAGGCTTATCTCGAGTTACCTCGACTTATCTCGCAATATTTCTCCTTATCTCTCATTATTTCTCCCTAACTCCCATTAGCTCACCATAACTCCCATCATCTAGACTTATCTCCCATTATTTCTCCTCATTTCCCATTATTTATACTTATCTCCCATTATCTAGGCTTATATGGAATTATATAGAACATATGTATAAATTTACAAAAACACATAAATCGAATAAGTGGTTCTCGAGTGATAAGCGCACTAACGGACAGACATTTTATATATATTATATTTTTTGCTACATGATATTGTTGCATATTTAATGCTTTAGGCAGTGTATTGCAAGAGAACGCGCTAGCGGCAAACTTTTCTCCGACTTGATTCACTATTATCGTCACTGCTTATTCCTTATGTCACCTAACGTAATAAAATATGTCCTATAACCTGGCCATAGAACATATGTATGTTTTAAAAAAAAGCACGTAAATCGGATAAGTGGTTCTCCAGTGATAAGCGCACTAACGGACGAACAGACAGACATACAGGCAGACAAAGAGACGTTGCATTTTATATATATTATAGATATAGATTATTATTATTATATAACCTGGCCAAAGAATATATGTATGAATTTAAAAAAAGTCACGTAAATCGGATAAGTGGTTGTCGCGTGATAAACGCACTAATGGACAGACAGACAGAGAGACATTGCATTTTATATATATTATAGATTATAGATATTCTCTGCTACATAATATTGTTCCATATTTAATGGTTTAGGTTGTGTATTGCAAGAGAACGCGCTAGCGACCAACTTTTTTCCAACTTCATTCACTATTATCGTCACTGCTCATTCCTTATGCTATCCATCGTAAAAAAATATAGCCTATAACCTGGCCAGAGAACATATGTATGTTCAAAAAAAAAAAAGTACGTAAATCCGATAAGTGGTTCTTCAGTGATAAGCGCATTAACGGACAGACAGATAGACAGATATGCGTTGCATTTTATATATATTATAGATGTAATAAAATATATATCTATAACCTGGTCAGAGAACATATGTATGAATTTAAAAAATCACTTAAATCGGATAAGCGGTTCTCGAGGGATAAGCGCACTAACGAAGAGACAGACAGACAGAGAGACATTGCATTTTATAGATATTATAGATATAGATTCTTATTATTATTATATAACCTGGCCAAAGAATATATGTATGAATTTAAAAAAGACACGTAAATGGGATAAGTGGTTCTCGCGTGATAAACGCACTAATGGACAGACAGAGAGACATTGCATTTTATATATATATATATATATTATATATATATATATATATATATATATATATATATATATATATATATATATATATATTATAGATTATAGACTATAGATATTCTCTACTACATAATATTGCTCCATATTTAATGGTTTAGTCTGTGTATTGCAAGGAAACGCGCTAGCGGCAAATTTTTTTCCGACTTCATTTACTATTATCGTCACTGCTCATTCCTTATGCTACTTATCGTAATAAAAATATAGCCTATAACCTGGCCAGAGAACATAGGTATGTTTTAAAAAAAAGTAAGTAATCGGATAAGTGGTTCTCCAGTGATAAGCGCACTAACGGATAGACAGACAGACAGAGAGACGTTGCATTTTATATATATTATAGAAGAGTATATTATCGAACATGAGTGACGCATACTCACCGTGCTTCGAGGCTGCGTTCCTATGTAATCATCTAAAAGGTCCAAGAATGTAGCCTGCAGCGGCTGCTAAGAATATGGATAAGTCGAAGGAATTCGCTAGCAAGTGGGTGAAATGATTCTTTTGGTTAAAAAATGTTGATAATCTTCCAGAACGTAGTTCGAGAGGAGGCTATGTTGAGGGAGTACAATCAGTTTTGATAAATCAGATTAAGAAATTGCACCAAATTGTTCAATTTGCATTCCAGCCTCGTTATTAGCAGCTCCACAAAGATTTCAGATAATCCGACAGCCTTTTTTGATTTCGCCTGTCTGTTCGTGGAAAACGACCTCCGATTCAGTTATTGAAGGCTGAGTCTCCTCATGGTGCCATAAAAAAGAAAATTAAAATTTTTTTAATCATTCTTTCAAGTTCCATTTCAATAACTTCGTTATAATTATAAATTTATATCAAATTGAAAATAAATTTTTAAACTTAGTACTGATGACGCGCCGACAGTTTCCGAAAAAAGCCGAGCACGTGTGACGTCACAATCTTTATTTCTCCTCGACATCACAGACAGCTGATACGAATGTTTTAGTTTTCTTTACTCTTATTATTATCATCAGTGTATTGATAAATTTATTGAAAATGTCTAATCTAAAAAGTTATCGTGCCTATTTCGTACCATTTTGTATGAATACTACAAAAATAACTCCCGAAAAAATGTTTTTAAATATGCAACAAGATGTTAAACGTCGCAATCAGTGGTTCCAAACAGCACGACGAATTAATCCTAAAACAGCATCAAACTTATTCTATTGTGAAGATCACTTCGATGTAAGTATTTTAATATAATAATGTATTTAATAATCATTCATAACACACATTATAAATATAATACATAGATTTAGATAGTTATACCACAGCAGGTATTATTATACCTTTATGAACCCTTTGTCACACATTACTGAATTAAATTAGTTGCCGACAATTTTTTTTTGCACTAAACTTCAATAATTTTGACAATATATACACAGTTAGAAGCTGTTGACAGTACTTACGTGAAAACACTTTAACATAATGACGTCACAAACATGGCAGCCAATCGTGGCGCTTTCGTAGTCACGTGATTTTTTTAAAAAGAATTTATAATTTTTAATTTACTTATAATTAATTGTAGAATTTTTAAAAAGTTTTTTCGCATCGATTATCAATATTATTTATGACAAAGTTTTAAAATAAAGTAAAAAAATCGATAATTATTTCTTATTCAAAAACCCAATTCACGTAACGCTAAAACTCCCCTAAACATCGCTTAAAAACGTTAACTACATCAATACGTAAAAACTTCGCCACAAGTGGACGTGTTTGACCTCAATTACTCGCAATTTATACAAAAACTAATTTTCTACAACTTTTTCTCTACAACCTATTTAATAATTTTGTCGTTATAATGTTATGAATAATGTATCGTTTTGGGATATATTCGTAGCCATACCTAATCTCTATAACCTCCTTTCGGATTTGTAGGTAATGACCTTTAACGAAAAAATATACATTTTACGATCTACTAACAAGACTATACAGCTTATAATATACGTTACATTTCTCAAGTTGTGCGTCATATATAGGAGAATTATGAAATAATTCAGCCACATATACCAGGTGTACAAGTATGAAATGCGGATTTCAGATGGTGCACCAATGCAGTTTGTGCTATAAAGATTTGACACTGCGCCATTTTGTTGTGTCATCAACAAGTGTCTGACGCGCACGATGATAAATTGGAAAAGTGTGTGCATAGTGTTGTGTTATTGTGTTCAATATGTCGAAATTTATACCGAACAAAGAACATTCGCGGACAGCATTAATTTTTTGTTTTCATTTGAAGAAAACTGCTGTTGAATCATACCGATTACTTCGAGAAGCTTATGGTGAACATGCTCCATCGCATGATACGCGTGAACGATGGTTTCGGCGTTTCAAAAGTGGTGACTTCGATATTGCAGACAAGGAACGTGGAAAACCGCCAAAAAAATACGAAGATGTGGAATTGGAAGCATTGTTGGACGAAGATGATTTGCAAACACAAAAACAACTCTCCGAGCAATTGGGCGTTAGTCAACAAGCTGTTTTCAATCGGCTACGAGAGATGGGAAAGATTCAGAAGACCAGTAAATGGGTACCACATGAGTTGAACGACAGGCAAATGGAAAAGCGCAAAAACACGTGTGACATTTTGCTCGCTCGGTACAAAAGGAAGTCGTTTTTGCATCGTATAGTTACAGGGATGAAAGTGGATTTATTTTGAGAATCCCAAGCGCAAAAAATCAGGCGCACCATCCACATCGACCGCAAGACCGAATCGCTTTGGCAGAAAGACGATGCTCTGTGTTTGGTGGTACCAGAGGGGCGTGATTTATTATGAGCTGTTAAAACCTGGGGAAATGGTTAATACTAAACGTTACCAACTACAATTGAACCGTTCGCTGCTTGAGAAAAGGCCAGAATACCGAAAGAGGCAACACAAACTCATTTTTCTTCATGATAATGCTCCGTCACATACGGCAAAACCAGTTCGCAACGGGTTGGAAGCACTCAGCTGGGAAGTTCTACCCCATGCGGCTTACTCACCAGACTTGGCTTCTTCCGATTACCACTTGTTTGCATCGATGGGTCACGCACTTGCTGAGCAGCGCTTTGGTTCGTACGAAGATATGAAAAAATGGCTCGATGAATGGTTCGCAGCAAACGGGGAAGATTTTTACTGGCGTGGTATTCACAAATTGCCCGAAAGATGGGAAAAATGTATAACCAGCGATGGAGCATACTTTGAATAAAGCACTTTTTATCATACTTCCGAATTTAACATGTTTTTTTTTTTAGAAAAAAAAAATCCGCGTATCATACTTGTACACCTGGTATTAAAGAATTACAGATTAACTGTTACTAAACACAAAAAAAAAAATATTTTTTTTTTAAGTTATGTCCGGATTACGCGTGTATCACGCAATATTATATTTTATATTTTTGGAGGTGATATATACTGGGCGTGTACATCTACTGGGCGTGTACTAAACGCCTCTTGTAAAAATCAAAGCAGTTTAGTGCTAGGATGCTCCTGTATTGACAATCTGTTCTCTGGTGAAAATATATACTTGTTGATCTATTAACAACTTATGACCAAAGTACTGCTACTTAAACAACATAACAATGTGTCGAACCTGATAAGGGATTATCCAGAAGAAGCGCTAGATTTTTTATTTTCCTTGTTAAAGAAAAAGTGAAAAAAAATCACAATCCGAGATTTTCGTATGTCCTTTTTGAGACTCTTAAAGTTGAAGAATTTAAAAATCAGGATATTTTTTTAGTTACTTTTAATTTTAACTGAAGAAGATACGTCTCCTTTTCCAGATTCTTGGACGGTAGGAATATTAATTTTTTTTCATTACTTTCAATTTTAATGGGAGAAACAGGGTCAAAAACATGGGAGAATCCCATATAGTTTCAATATAATTATGAACAATTTTCCAGGTGTTCAGTCGTGGGTAAATTTTAAGCGTAATCATTTATAATAAAACAGATAAGGAGGTAGAGGAGTGACTTCGTATTTATCATATTGTAGGTCTTTTTCGGGGTTTTTTTAGTCATAGAATCGAAACAATACATTTTTTCCATTATTTTCACTTTTAAACTGGGGAGAGGGTTAGAGGATCATTTCAATAGTATCATGAGACTCTGTCTTGGTCTTGGTTGGGATATTGAATAATTATTATAAAATACGTTTTTTATAGTAAAATATATATGGGTTGAAAGGGATGAGGTAGCGGGCTAGTTGGGTGAATGGGGATTGGATATATATCTTAATATACTTCTATTTCAGTGAACCTCTAACTTCATAATAAATAATATATGTTACAAAAAATATCACAAAAATAATCCACACATTACAAAATAGTTTATTTTTATTTGCACATCAGCAGGTTTTTTCAACATACCTGTAGTTTTTTACCTGTATCGTCCAGAGGTCAATTTGATTCCTTAGTGTACGCACGTATTTTGTTGACGCAGAGTATATATTTTGTTGGATGAGATTTTAAAAGAGAGTATTGTAGTTTTGTAATGAATAAATATTTATTTATTTTTTTGTTGATTTAAACAAGGTAAGTTTGTAATTTGTTACTATATTTGGTATACATTGTACAACGTTTCATAAAAGTCATTTTATAAATTTCAAAGTTTGTGTTTTTAACCTCTGTCAATAATTTTTCAACACAAGTCATTTAGAAGTAAAAGGTTACATCTCAAAAAATTATTTTTTTTTTAAATTAAAATAGTAAAGTAGCAACGGCACGGTGTTCTGGATTTCCTTCAATTTCATTTTTAATTTTAATGATAAGATTTGTTTCAGGCCAAAAAAAGGTTTCCCTAAACGAATTAATTTTTATTGAAACTAAAATTTTGGAAAATCGTAAAGCCTATTTTAAATTATCCAAAAAAAGAAATCTAGAAACGTCGTATAAAAGTTTATTTGAATCTCCCCCTCACTCGTAGGATCTCATGGGCAACAGAATGTCTTAAATTTTTAGCTATGAACGTAGTAACTTTTCTTTTATGAGATATGTAAGGTATACCTAATGATATAAATATGCTATAAGACAAAATGGCGACGATGCAAAACATTCAGTTAAGGGTTTTTAACGCTTATATATATATATATATATATATATATATATATATATATATATATATATATATATATATATATACAGTGCGACCTCGATAATCCGGACTAATTAAAACCGCGGTGATCTGAATTAGTAAATAATTCAAATTACTGAAGCAGGACATTATTTATATTAAAAAACGAATCATTTAATACGAAACAACTAAAAAATAGTACATACATAGAATAATATTTAAAATAGAAGCATATCTTATTTTGTAAAAAAATTTGTAACTTTTGTTTGCTTGAGCCTTCTGTGGTTCATCATAAAAGCAATTTCTTTTAATCTTTGAAGTACAAGAAAATCACTTAGAGGGATATCATTTTGTGATAAAATATGGGCTAAAAGACGTTTCCGATAAAATAATTTTGTCGGTCTGATTGCATTCTGGTCCATAGGCTGCAAAAGTGCAGTACAATTTGGTGGAAGAAATAATGTTGTAAACTGTCCATCCTCACTAGTCAGCTCTTCTATAGTTCCATGGCTCAAAGCGTTATCAACGATTAGCAGAGCTCTTTCAGGCAAGTTGAGACTTCTTAAATGACTTTTGACTTGACGAATAAAAGAATGATGAAACCAGTATAAGAAAATTGCTGTAGTCATCCATGCATTAGCAGATGATTTGTACTCAACAGGTATGTTCACATTTTTAAAAGCCTTTTCCTATCACTAACAACTTTAATTTTTGTGATCCATCAGCATTGCAACATGCTAGAAAGGTAACGCGTTCTTTGTTTATTTTTCGACCTGGTGCGGTCTTTTCCTGAGAACGAACCAGCGTTTTTTTCAGGCAACATTTTCCAGTACCGAGCTGATTCATCTGCATTGTATATTTGAGTAGGTCCAAGGTTTAATTCTTTTATCTTATCTGTGAATAAAGTTAGGGAAGGATCGACGGCACTTTCATCATTGGATAGTTTTTCGCCACAAACTTTTAAAGCACGCAGACCATGTCTATTTCTGAAGTTAGAAATCCAGCCTCTGCTAGCTCTAAAATTATCATTCCCGTAGGTTTCAGTGTAAAACTGTTTTGCTTTGCCTGATAAAATTTCGTAGGAAATTGGGACGTGTCTTGATCGTTACGTACAACATCATGTATACAAACGAGTTTCTATTTCTGGATATTCGGCTTTTCGTAAGGTTTTTCTGACGCCAGGACCGGAATCACATTTGGAAATAAATCTAAAAGAAGTTAC